>WOUA01000039.1:0-122549 GCA_021397985.1 Sporothrix dimorphospora
ATTTTTTTTTTTTATTTTTTTTTGTCCGCTATACTTTCTACGGGAATACCGGTCTGGTCCTCCTTCCACCACCCTTGATACCCATAATTTCCCTTTTCCCCACCCCCCCCCCCCCCCCCCCCCCTTCGACCTCGGGGCTCTCTGCTGGCTTTGACCCCCTCGTCCACCACCCTCCACCCTCCCACACCTTTTTTATTTATTTATTTTTATTTGCCTTTCCCTTTTTGCACCCCCCCCTTCTCTCCAACCCCCGGTTTTTTTTGCTTTGCAAGGTCCCCCCATCTCCACTCATACCTTGTGCTCTGCTCTCCTTATCAAGCAATCAACCACACACCTCCCGCAGCAGCTCATACAAATGTCGACTCTGTCCCCCAACCACACACACTCGATCGACAGCATCGTGAACATGAAGGCCGCTGCGTCCACAACAAAAACCACAAAGACGACCACCACCACAGTCAACATGGCCGTGTCTTCAGCAACCAAGCCCAAGGCGGCGTCCACAAAAACGGCCAAGGCCAATGCCACCGCCGCCGCCAACGCCGATGCCAAGCAGAAGAACTCCCAGATGCACCGCCGGTCAAGAACGGGTGAGTTTCTTTTTTACTACAAAAAAAATCAAAACAAACCAGAACATCAACTAACCAACCAGGCTGCTACACATGCCGGCTGCGGCGCAAAAAGTGCGACGAGGGCGCTCCCCTCTGTACCGCCTGCAAACACCTTGGCCTGACCTGCGAGTACAAGCGGCCGCACTGGTGGGGCAACAACGAGGCCCGTCGCAACCAGAAGGACGACATCAAGATGATCATCAAGCGCAAGAAGCTGTCCGAGAAGGCCGCCTCCTCCATCCACACGTCGGTTGTCGGCTCGCCGCCGGGTCTGTCGCTCTCCAGCAGCTCGCTGCCCACCTCCGCCACATTTTCGGACCAGCTGGACCGCACGCGCTCCGCCTCCATCGACTCGCACTACGCCGCCGCCGCCTTTGACTTCAACAGCCCGCCCACGTCCTCCTCAGAATACGGCGGCGTCCTGACCAACGGCGACAGCAGCGCCTTCTCCACGCCACAGATGCACCCGGACTTTATGTTTGGCAACGGCTTCGCGCCCTACGAGGTCGACATCAAGACCGAGCGCCAGATGTTTGTCAACGATGTGCCCACCCTGCACGAGTCCACCACCTCCACGTTTAGCACCTACCACACGCCGCCACCCCCGGGCACCGTGCTGCCGCCCTACCCCATGGCCATGGACGGCAACATGGTCGTCGACCCGGCCATTGGCCTGGGCATGACGGGTGTCCCCGTGGACCCGCAGATGCAGGCAGCGATGCCTGGCGTTGTGGGCCCCGGCGGCGAGTGGATGGAGCAGGTGTACTCGGAGCGCCGCGAGAGCATGACCGAGGAGACGTTGAACATGAACTTCTTTGACTTCCCGCACGCCAACTCGCGCCAGGTCGCCATTGAGCTCGACGAGGGCGACCAGTGCCTGCTGGACCACTTTGTCCAGTATGTGCTGCCCACGCTCTTCCCCATCCTCGAGGCCAACCAGCATGGTGCCGTCGGCTCCGACCTGATCCTGCCCGCCCTGCAGAGCAACAAGTGCTACCTGCACTGCTGCCTCAGCGTTGCCGCGCAGCACCTGAAAGCGGTGCTCGGCAGCGCGCAGGCCCAGGCCCAGGGTGGCCAGCCCGGTCAGCTCGTGCCCACGGCCGACCTGGACGCCGACATCATGCGCCACCGCTACGCGACCATCTCTGCTTTGTGTCACGCGCTGCCGCGTGACGAGAACCACCAGCAGGTGCTCGAGTCCGCGCTCGCCCTCATCTTCTTCCAGTGCGGTGTCGGCCGCTTTGACGACGCCCTGCCGGACGTCCCCTGGCACCAGCACTTCCAGGCCGCCGCCTCGCTCGTCCAGAAGCTGGACCTGCCCGCTCAGGTGACCGCCGCGACCACCGCGCCCGTGACGGCTGTCGAGGATGGCTCCGCGCCTGTTGATGCTGGTACGGTGAGCGTTGCCACCACCGGCGACGCCGCACAGTCCACTCCCTTCAACATGACTCTCATGTCCTGGGTCGACATTCTCGGCGCCACCATGCAGGGCCGCGCGCCCGTCTTCGCGCACACCTACCGCGAGAAGCACCTGTCGCCGCCGCACTTGTCTTCGCTTGGCCTGCGCGAGCTCATGGGCTGCGAGGACCGCGTCATGTACCTAATCTCGGAGATCGCCTGCCTCGAGGCGCTCAAGGCCAGCGGCATGGACGACATCATGCTCTGCCACCACGTCAGCGTGCTCGGCGACCAGATTGGCCTGACTGAAATCGGCGAGGCACCCGCCAAGCTGCCCTTCAATGCCAACGGCTCCCTGAGCCCCAAGCAGCTTAGCAAGAACATCACCGCCGCTTATCGTTTGGCCGCGCGCATCTACCTGTGCTCGCTGGTCCCCGGCTTCTGCCCCTCGCAGGCCAGCTGCCGTGGGCTCGTCGACAAGCTGACGGCCGTCCTGCAGACGATTCCCTGTGGCCCCGCCGGCTTTGACCGGTGCGTCGTCTGGGTCTACCTCATGGCCGGCTTCGCCTCCATGCCTGGGTCGACCTTCCGCGTCTTCTTTGCGGACCGCATCGCCCAGATGGGCGAGGCCGCCGCCAGCGTCGGCTCCTTTGGCCGCGCGGTGTCGCTGCTGCACGAGACCTGGCTGCAGCAGAACGTGCTCATCCAGCAGCTGCTGGACGAGCAGGAGCAGCGCCGCCAGCAGCGCCAGCAGCAGAAGGCGGCCGCCTCCCCCTCTGGTGCGCCTATCTCTTCTGACAACGACGACGAGTCGGACGTGCTGCCGCCGCAGTTTGTGCACTGGCGCGAAGTCATGCACATGAAGGGCTGGGATTTCCTCCTAATGTAATTTTTTGTTTTTGCTCTGTCTTCTTTTTTTCTTATTATACCCCTTTTCGTCTTCGTCGGAGCTGGCTCCAAAAACAAAACCAAAAAAAAACCAAAAAAAAGGGTGACGAGAAAGAAAAACGGTGCCGCAAGGCAAACTTGGGAAGTGGGTTGGGAACAAACAAACAGGGGAAGATGGAACATACTTGATAACAACAGCTTCTTTTTCTTTTTTTTCTGTCTTTTCATTTCTGTCTTTCAGGTTTCTCCTTGAGGAGCATTGCTTCTGGCGTTTTGTTTTTGTTGGGAACTTTACGCAGCTTCGTCTGCACTCCCAGGATAGGAAATAACTTAGTTAGCAGCCAGACTCGCAAACCGAGGTCGGCAATGAGAAATGACATCAAAACTCTACACAAACACAAAGGATAAAGATGCAAGTGAAAAGTGAAATGAAAGTGATAATAACAATAAGAAAAAAAATGAAAAGAAAAAAAATTGAAGTTTAGTTGTTGGTTAACAATGTAAACGGAGGTGAACTTAGCTGAAGAAAATCAGTAAAACCGATGATCGACATATTTGATGTTGAATATGGCAAGAAAACATAGATGATAAAATTGACCTGAAGAGAGAAGATGATTTGACTCGAGATCGTGTGAGCAGCAATATCACGCGTCGTCAAGATATGCCGTCCCTTTGCATTCTTTATATCTTTCTTCCCTTCACGGCGGCCATCGACGGCCGGCGCCAAATCCAAGGCAAAGAGCGCCTAGAACAAGAGTCGTCGTCAAAACAAACACAGCATCGTGACAATATTGGTCGTCTGCGACCACCATGAACAGGTTTACCGCCGTCGAGGCGCTCTTCTAAAATTACTGTTGTTTCCCGTCCGGCGGTCAACCGGCCTGCACCACCGAGGCCGCGTTTCTCTTCGCGCCGGCGTCAACACTGCAAGAACCTCTCTATCGTCAGTCCCGCCCGTCTTGACAGAAGAGGCAGAATGTAAACAAAGGACGTTCTGTCGACCCCCAGCTCACGGCGGCTCTCCATCTATGCTGTCTGCTATCGCTCCTCAACACCCACCAGCCACAGTCCATCTGGGCGTCCTGATTTGATGAGGCCTCTCCCTGCCCGGCCCTTGAATACCGCGCGGCAGCAGAGGGCTTGACGATGTACTCAACAGGCTCTTGTCCGTGGCTCTGTGGTGGCGACAGAGACCCGGGGGGCCGGCGGCAAGACAAATTGCAGGGTTAGTAATGGGAGAAGAGAGGGACGCACAAAAGAGCGTCCCGACAAACAAATGCCGTTGTCTTATTTGTCTTCATCTGCGTGCTTTCTCGAATAGCCGCTTTGGGGGGCGCCTGCAACGATACAATAAACAGACCCGGCAGCCAGCGAGACCAAAGGCAGGCCGCACACGACCCAGCGCGCCGTTTCACGCATGGCGGTAAGTCATCATGACTCTTTTTCACCTGTTCCTCTTTTTTTTTTTCCCTATCCCTTTTGTTCTTCTTCTTCCTTGTCCTATTCTCTGCATCGGCATTCACGTCATCGAGTGGCTGTTGGTGGATCGTCCCGGTGCTTGCTGCAGGCGGCTAGGTACCAAGAATAGACATAAACTCGATGGCCGGGCCTGGTGGGGGGTCTGGCCATGCATATCATCGAAGCATGAATGGTTTTTTTTGTTTGTATTCCCCCCCTTTGGCACCAGATCAGAGATTCTTTCAGCCACGCCACGTTGTGGCTTCTGTTAACGGCGTCGGCTGGGCACTTATTTTCATCATTGACATATCCGACGCTGTTTGAATCTTGAGCGAATTTTGACATGCATCGCGAATGAACTCTTTCGAGGATAGTATTTTTGATGTCTTCAACCCGCGTGGCAAACACGTTCCTCACAGTTGAAATAGGGCACGTGATAGTATTCACTCTGATGCTTTTCTCTCTTTTCGTTTGCAATGTTCCTCCTCCTTCCATTTCAGGGAGGTTGCGCAACTTCCTGTTTCGTGTGCATCGGCATCGTGCTCTCCTTCCCTTTCCAATGCAACAAGACTTGTGTTGTCCAATCGTGCCTTCCCTCTCACGGCCTGACCCAGTCACTTTTTATTGTCGCCAGTGGTCGGTTGTTCTTGCCATTTTCTATCTTTTTTTAGACCCCAGTGTCTTCTTTTTTCTGACCAGTCCCCTTTCTTGTTCCCCCCTTTTTGTCCCTCTCTCCATGTTACTCACCACTTTTATCCCCTCCTCCGCGACACGCCGACCAGTTGTTTCTGCCCCTTCACTCATTTCTCGCTCCCTATTGTTCACTCCTTTCTCTACTTGCGAATACAACATCCCACTACCATGACTCAACGACTACGACATGCTCTGACGGGACCCTGCCTGGCGGCTCCTCTTGAGCATAAGCCCACGGCCGGCAGGCAGCGGGCAGCGGACAAGCGTTTCAAAACGACGATGCTCCAACAGCAGAGTGGTTTGTGCGCCCCTGGTCGGGAAGAAGCACGTTTGTGCAGTTCGTAATTCCCGCTTTTGGGTTCTTGGTGTTCCGTGGCCCTGTCCTTTGCTCCTCTTGTTTTCGCTGCCTCTGCTGGTTTACTCCATATTTTTGCTCTGATCTTTTGGAGCGATCGGGGGATCTGCCCGAGCCAGAGAGACACGACATTCTCGTTGGTGATCAGGATTATGCCGAACTGACAATGTTTTGACTGGGCCCAGGAAATAATGACGGCGTACGGCTTACGCCGAGCACAAAATAACAGCAAATCTCAACAAAGAAACAGGCAGCCGCTTTGAGGCCAATTGTTCGCGGCCAGTTTTAACAAAAAAAACTCAAAAAGATGCCAAAAAAAGATCCAAACAGAACAAAAGGGCACGCGCCACAGTCAAGACTATTTCCTCACAAAAAAAGCCCCAGAGGAAGAGGCAGCCAGGCCCGAACAGCCCCGGTCAAGACGGATCATGGCCGTTCCGTGGCCGGTTGTCGTCATCGCTGCCCTCATGACCCGACAGCCAAAACGAGAAGCCTTCCTTGATGGCCATACATTTTCCAGGCCCAGCAAGAGACGGGCGACGAAAAAGAGAACAAAAAGAAAAAGGCATCAAAAGGCCCTCATGAGCCACTGAGTCACTGAGCCACTGTCGAGCGCTTTGGACTGGCGCCCTCAAGAATCGATGTCGAACGTTGACAGCCAACGGATCAAACAAACAAAAAGGTGCCGAGCCATGCTGGCCAATCAGCGCCCGTTCGCAAGCCCTTTTGAAGCTGTTAATGGAGGCTTCCAGCACGACAGAAGCCCCTGCAGGCGCCGAGCCTGACCAAAGCGCTTGCATTTGGGAACGAAAATAAAATAACAGCATAAAAATGAGAGAGAGAAAATACGTCGTTCTCCAAGGACAGCGAGGAAAAGAGCTCCTGGACCTCTCGTTCGGCAGGGTCCTGCGCGTTCGCGAAACGGGGCTGCCTCAGATCTGGACGGTGGGTCGCTCACAACGCTCGCAATGGGCGCCCCAGTGAAACATCTCGCGGCCCCTTGGTTGTCGCACCACCCAACCATTTTCTCCTGTCGCCGCTACGCTCTGGAGGCGGAGGGTCGTGAAGTGCTTGTCTTTCCTGCCCCGGACGGTCCCTCCCTTTTGGTCCCGTTTCTTTTCTTTTACCAGACGGGGTACATTCTTACTCATCTTTGGCCTGTCTCCTGCCTGCTTTCTGCCTGCTTTCTGCCTGCTTTCTCACTCCGCGATGCGATGCCGCCCGTATTTGCTCTTGGGGGAGGGCGCCATTCGTCTGGACTGTCTCCAGCCTGCTGTTTCGACGCATCCTTCCTCCCCCTTCTGCTCCACGTTTTTTGCACCCTGTGCGCTCTCTCTGCTACCTTGAGTGATGCTCTCGCTCTCTTTTACTCGTACCGGAAGCCCGGGGTCCGCAAATGTTTACTTCACCATGTAAGTGCTGGTGCTTGTGAGCAGGTGTGTGCATGCTTTGTGTGCATGCTTTGTGTGCGTGCGCAATCACTTCCCGTCTGTCACGGATGGCCAGAGACCCCTCCCCCTCCCCAGCCCATACCACTTGGTCAAACGTAGAAACACACGATGAGATCACTGGCCGCCGGCGATCCGTCCATACATTTTGTATTTTCTATATTTCTCTTCGGACATTTGCCTAGTTGAGCTCGGGAAGCTCCTTGAGCAGGGGCCGTCACGTCGTTTCCCTGATGTGCCCCATCTCCTCTTCGTGGTCTGAACAAAGGCCAGCCAGTCGTTTGTTCACTTTTTTGGACCGTTTTGTTCATCGTCGTTTGTTCTTGTTTCTCTTGTTCCCCGTTTCCCTTTCTTCTCTCTCTTTCACTTGTTCTCCATTGTTTCTTCTCTTCATTTTTTGCTTCTCCCCTTTCTTTCTTTCATGGAATCAAATCCATCAGGCCTTTCTTGAGAACGTGCCATCTTTGTTCTCCCTCACACTTCTTCCTTCTTCCTTTTTGCTGCTTTCTTCTTTCTTCTTTCTTCTCTACAGTACTGTACACTTCCTTGTACTTCCTCTTTGCTTGACGCAAGGAATCAGGCAAACAAATCAGTTCGATCAGCCGACCCCAAGGCCAAGACTCGTCCAAAAGGCCTGTTCATGAATCACTTGCCTCGCTGCGCCTGCTCTTCTTATATTTGAAGAGGCCCCGTTGCCGCCGACCTCTTCGTGGCGCCTGGCCGCCTGCTTCTATTTTGGGACTTTTCTTCTTTTTCTTCCTTTTCTTCTACCTCTGCAATACTGCATTCATATGTTCTCGACTGCCGACATATCGATTATTCGAGCGGCCTCCTACACCTGACCTGGCGCATTTCTCTTCTTTTTAACAAAACTGTTCCAGATCTGCCTTCCCGTCGATCCTGGCCGCATATCACCAACTCACTTACACCGACGAAACAAAACACAACTCACAAACATCGCAACCCGTTTTATTCCATTAACGTTGCTGTGCAACTCGCCAACCAAAAGCAGAACAAATAACAACCAACGACAACAAATCAACCCATTCTTACCTGGCGGGGACGCATTCTCTCCGGCCATGACGATATCGCCGCTCCGGGCGGCATGGCTGCTCATTGCCGCAGCTTCCTGGGCCACCACGCAAACTGCAAACGCCCTCTCCATTCCCGTAAACGGCCTTGGCCTCGCCATCTTTGAGCGCGCCGACACCACATCCGGTTGCGCAAGTGGCTTCTCAACATGTCCAGGCTTCACCCTGCCTAGCGACTTCTGCTGCTCGGCCGGCTCTGTGTGCAATGTGCTCGCCGGTAACACCACCCTTCTCTGCTGTCCCACGGGCTCCAGCTGCACCGTCATCAACCCCATCACCTGCGACTTGTCCCAACAGGACCCCGAGACCCATCCCGAGGCACCCATCAAGACGACGGCCCTCAACGGCGTCTTGACAAAGTGCGGCAGCTCCACCTGCTGCCCCTTTGGCTACAACTGCAACGGTAATAACCTCTGCGTGATGGAAGTCAACCAAAATGCCGCGCCGCTCCAAAATGTGCCGACAACGACAGCCACCAAAGCGACGACATCAACAGCGTCGACGAAAACTTCATCGACTTCAACGTCAACAAGCGCTGCTGGAGTGCAGACGACCTCGACTTCAGACTCGTCCGTCACAGTTGCTGTCTACACCGGTACGATGACGGCCTCTACAACGGCCTCGCCAACGAGCACAGGCAGCTCGTCTGGTACGACGAGCTCCGGTGTGAGCGAAAGTGCCGTGGCAAGCGCCGACGACAAGTCCAAGGGCACCTCGACTGCTTCGATTGTCGGCGGCGTGATTGGTGGCCTGGCGGGCTTTCTGCTGATCGGTGCAGCCGTCTGGTTCCTCTGCGGCCGCCGTCTTCGCAAGGGTGGCAGCACCAGCGGTGGCAGCAGCCGTCTCGGAAGCGGCATGAAGCAGCGCGACCCGATGAACTTCATGTCGGACACTAATAAGCTCACCCGCTCAACGTCGTCCTTTGGCAACATCATCAATAACCCGCTGTCCATCAGCTCGCCCAAGCCACAGGGCGATGCTACAGCTTTCCGCACCGACTTTATCCGCAAGCTGCCCTCCTCGGGCGACTACTCGCGGCCGGTCACACCGGCCAGCAGCTTTGGTGGCGGCGTAGGTAGCAGCGGTGATGCGGCCAGCTCCACGGTTGGCTCGGTCGGCTACCTGACCGGCCGCCAACAACAGCAAAAGAGCAGCCCGTCACCGCTCAGCGCCAGCCTGGCCCGCGACCTGCCCGCACCACCGTCTCCATCACCCCCGCCACTGGCGCTCCGACAGGCCCGGGACTCCATCTCGGTGACACCCATTCGGGGCATGCGCACCCCAGCGCCGCGGCCACAGCAACCAAAGCACCAGCCGCGCGAGCCGAGCACGGAGGAGATCAATGTGGGCGTCGATCCGAGCATCATTGGTTTCGGCAACTTTACCATTAGCCCGCCGGGCACGTTGCTGCCACCAATCCGAACAGCAGCGGCCACGGCCGCGCTCGCTTCGGTAACGTCGAACAACAATAGCAGCAGCAGCAGCAACGGCTACACGCTGACCGTGCCTGATGCTGCGCAAACCCGCAACCGCAGCAACGACCGGTTGACGACGTTTAGCAGTCTGCTGCAGGCGGCCAACCTAGACCCTGAGCGGCCGTTTGTGCCCAACAGCGTACAGTCGTCACCGGCATCGCGGCGGCGGTAGTCCTTTGCTCTTCACTCTTCACTCTTCTTTTCTTATTATCCACACACTCCTTTCATGATTTTGCATACTTTTCTTTTTCTGTCCAAAGATACCAAATAGAGATCCGCGATTCGCCCACGTTCACAGCATTGTTTAGTATTTCTCTTTGCACTCCCTCACATCAACCGTCACTCATTCTCTCACGCCCCCTCACTTTTTTCTTTATATGTGGAAGCATCTTTTGTCTTCAGCCACACTCCTTTTTTTTTAATGTTCTACACCTGTTTTAATTTATTCCTGTACTTCCTTTCCTCTTTCTGTCTCATTTCATCACTGTGTTTTTCGAAAGGGCGAAACATACCACCCCAGCATAGACACCAGCATAGCAGCATCAGCTCACGACTCTCGTTTTTTTTACATCTTTTTTTACCTTGTATTGGAATTGGACCAGCATGAAGAGAAAAAACGGAGGTCGACGGGGAGACTAGGCGTTTTATCAACTTATTTCAACTCATACATTTAGCTAAAGCATCATCTATTTCTATTGTCATTCATTTATTGTTTTCGCCATTGCTTCATTGTTTTTATCACCCTTTCGCGGGCGCCATCTCTATTTGGGGAACACTCACTCACTGTCTATTTTCCATATTGTTGCCTACTATTTATGTGCTTTACGGCCATCGTCTGTCATCATTAGGTTTCCTTGCCTGTTTAATAACAAACTTAGAAACTTACAATTTACTTGCCAATAAGCTTTGAGGCTGATATGTGTGAATGCGTACCGGGGAAAGACCATCTCTCTTGCCGCCTGTGGTCTTCCCGATGCTTATATAGCCCGTCGATCATATACGACGTATTGGCACGGATATTAATCAAAACCTTACGCCTCGCACGCACAAGTGCATCGAGGTTGCAAAGAATTAAAAACCACGTCCAGTTGCAAAAATTGAAATAAAAATATAAAATAAATAAAATAAAAACAACCATATACAATGTCTGAAACCCGGAAATCGTTTCTCCCCATATTCCCTGCCATTAAATAGAGTCCCGTCGGTCTTCCAACCATTGCCCATCTCGTCCTGTCTTTTTGAACCTTTCGGTCATCGCCTTCCAATCAATTTTTTGTCTCACCTCTTTTCCCCTCTTTTTACTGCTTCTTCTTGTTGCTCGCGCTGGTGGTGCCGCCGGCCGCGGCCGCCTCCTTCTCCAGCTTCGCCTGCGCCTCCTTGCGGTCCTGCTCCTCGTAGTCTTCGGCCTCCCGGCGCTCGGCGTACCACTGCCCCGCCTGCAGGATCAGCACGCCCACCAGCACGAGGGCCAGGATGGTGTTGGATGCGGACAGGACTTTGAGCGAGTCCTCGCGGCCGAGCAGAATGTCGCCCGTCAGCGGGCCCGAGTGGGGCTCGAACGCGGTCTCCGGGTCGTCCCAGATGTTGGCCGAGACGGAGCGCAGCCCCTGCACGATGTTGGCAATGTAGATGCCGGTGCCGATCAGGTAGAGGACGAGCGACGCGCCGTCAAACAGGACATTGGCCTCGGAGGGGCGGAAGAGCTTGATGAAGAAGCCCAGGAAGCCGACACTAATGACCATGGCGAGGAGGCGGGCGATAAAGGGGGGGCTCTGGTGGATGAACTTGAGGTGGATTTCGAGCTGGTCGTAGTAGGCGGGCGGCACGGGGTCGGATGTCCAGAGGAGGGGGAAGTCGTAGGGGAAGAAGGCGAACAGGATGCCGAGGAAGAAGCAGACGGCTGTTATTGTTAGCAGGATGTACGTGTACGAGCGCAGCGAGGAAAGACATCGCAGCGAGGAAAGACAGCGCAGCGAGGACTCAAAAAAACGTACGGCCAATGATCATAAACGTGGCAAAGGAGTTGGAGCCGCGGTAGTTCTTGGAGCGGGTGGTCTTGGACCAGTCGATCCACTGGGTGGCCATGGTGAAGGGGGGAGGTTTGGGGGTTGCAGAAGAAGGGTCTGGAGTTGTCGCGTCGCGATGGTAGAATGGGCCGAAGATGTCGTCGCAAAAGGTGGTCGTCGATGTGGTTGTCGTTGGTGAAGGGTAAAAGGTGAAAGGGGGGAAGTAATAGATGGAGGAGGGCGGGAAAAGATAAAGTTGTAAGAGACAGGGAAATCCGTGCGGGACCACAAAAAGGGTTGGCGCGCGACGCCGGGAAAGATCCTTGGGAGATAGGGCGATGTTTGGTGGATAAGGGTGCTCTTTGCGGCTGAGCTAACGGGCAACGACACAAATCAGAAGAGGAAGCTGCGGCCGGGAAACTGCTTTGTAGTTCAAAGGGTGCTGCACTTTGCCGGTGAGTAATGGACCCAGGCGATCTTTATGGTTACGTAGGAATGGACTGTTGAAGCTGTAAATGAAGAAAGAACACGGTTTACGAAAATAAAGAACAAAGAGAACATCAAGTGCTTTCGTTCATTCGCAAAAAGTCGACAGAAGAGTGAAGACCTTATCTGCGGGAAAGGGACCCCCAAAAGGTAAGAAGACCGCAAATGATTAGGGAGGAAACAGCTGGCCGCTATCAGCTACAGTATCAGCTATCGGACAATTGGTAACAAAACGGACAACGGACAATTGGTGGGCAAAAGAGAGCTTCTTGACGAGGACGCAGGAAGCTGCCCCAAATTAGGTTACCGAACGACCCCAGTTTTTTTAGGCGCAGGCGTCTTGCGTCGTAAGGGGGGGGGAAGGGCTCGAGGACAGCGCCAGAACACCAAAAGAACATTCTCTTTCCGCCCGTGGGCCTGCAGCTGCTATCGGTCGATACTCTGGGCCGAGCCAGGCCTGCAGGAGCTCCTGCAAGAGAACGGGACGCGCCTGCCACTAGAAGCCTTTGGATCTTCGGCGAGGCCGTCTCCAGGGCGTTTTTCTTCCTTTTCTTTGCCTTTTTTCCTCTGTGGGCTGTGCGACCCAGGCGGGAAGGAGCACAACAGAAAATAGGGGACAGGGGACCGGAGACGCAAGAAGGCCAGCACCTCATGACCGCTAGGCCAAATACAGAAGGTCCCAGGCAGCTTTGACAGCTTGTGATGGGAATGGGGACGTCCAGCGGGGACAGCTTTGCTGCAGCTTCCCCTATCAATGATCCTGCAGCCTGACAATGCGACTGCTACACTGCAAGGCTAGGCTTCGAGACACATACGCAACGGCGGTTGCGAGCATGAGCTTCTGGAACTATTGAATGGAAGGACGTAGACCGAAACGAGACATGAGTACGAAATAAGAAAGATGGGATGTAAGATACGATGTGCGGAGTACGAGGTCAAAGAATAGATATCAACAAGGCTAAGATAGATGCTGCTAGGCTAATTGGTACTCAAGATACGTTTCGTGGAAAAGTAAATAATACATCAAAAGGGAATGGTAATCGTTGTTGTACAGAGTGGTATAATAAAACAAATCAGAAAGAGAAAAAATGAGAATGCAAGAGAAATGCAGAGAGGCGACGCAGGAAGAAAGAGCGCTGGACAGAAAAAAGTCAACATCGTCAAGTCAAGTTAAGTCACGTCACGTCACGTCCCGTAACACCTCCCGCACTACGTCTGCACGGCGCTCTTGCCCAGGGTCAGCTGGCCCAGACTCAGCGTCCGTGCCGCCTTTTTCTTGCGCTTCGTGTCGTCCGCCTTGCCCGTCATGGCGTCGTTGTTGCTGCTGTTGTTGTCGTCGCCGCCGTAGTTGTTGTAGTTGTAGTGGCCGTCCACGGGTGTCTGAAAGCCTTCCGACTCCGTCTCCCCGTCCGCCGCAAACGACGACACGCCATGGCCGAGCGCCTTGGCCGTCTGGAGCACCGACTCGGCCTTGAGCTGCGTGGCCGCCGTGGCCGCCGCCGAGGCCGCCGCCGACTGGCCTCGGAGGCTGTTGGAACTGGGTGCAGCGGCCAGCGGCTCACGACTGCTACGCGGCTTCGCAGCGGCCGGGTCGCGCAGCATCGCGTACATGGTCGTCGACAGTGCGTTGACGCGCTCGTTGAGCTTCTTCACCTGTGTCTCGAGCGTCTGCCGGACCGCGCGCTCCGACTCGAGCTGCGCCATAAGCTCGGCCGTGCTGTTGTCGTTGGCTGCAGTCAGTGCTGGCAAGCTCGTTGCGCCACGGACCGTCGACGTCGACGTCGGCCGCAGAGCAGGCGAGTAGCCACCGCTCCCCGGTGCAAGGGCCGCGCCCGGTCCTCCAGCGGAAATAAGAATCGACTGCGTCTGGGTCGCCGAGCTCGACGGCGGATGCAGCGAGCCAATGTACGTCTGGCCATCGCCAAACGACATGTGCGAATGCTGCAGGTCCGAGTCGAACGAGTCGCCCGAGTGACCCGAGTGGCGGCTGTTGCTGTAGCGCGAGGAAGACGCAAACGGCGTGGCTGCCTGAGATTGGTAAATGGCTGGGATGGGCGGGATGGCCGGCTGCCCACTGAAGGGGTCGGGGAAGGGAGGCACCGATCGTGGAATCTGGTCGGGGCCCGCGGCCGCCGGCTCCTTGTATCCGGGCACCGTGTGGCACAGCTGGTCGACCACGCGCTCCATGCGGTGCATGCGCGTCTCGAGACCGCCGATGCGGGAGTCCATGCTGTTGGCCTGCGTGATCTTCATCGAGCCAGACCCGGCACCGAGGCCGGACAGATTGCCAAAGGGAAACGGCTGGGGAGGCGTCTTGGGAGGGTGCTGCTTGCCCTTTTGCCGCTCGTCCTCGTGCTCGATGGGTGAGTCAAGAGGCGAGTCTGGCAGGCTCTGTAGGAGAGAGATGGTGCCCGTCAAGTCCTCTTCACCACCGTGAAAGACAGCCCCGTCGCCGCCATGCTTGTCGTGTGCGTCGCGCACCTCGTTCGCGCCCGCTCTCTGGAAGGTTTGCCGGTCCTCGTCATCTATGCCCACATCGTCACTCTGATCGTGGCCCATGTCATGGCTCGAGGACAGCGGCGACAAAAACGCCGGGTCGTAGCTTTCGCGCCAGTAGCGAATTTCGTCGTTGCGGCCACGGGACTGCCCCTGGTCAAAAGACAAGGCGTGGAGGTTCGAGAGCGACCGAGAACGCCGTCTGCTGCTGAGATCGTTGTTGGCCTCCAAACCGTCTGGGCCGTTGGAGGTAATGGCACGGCCGATTTCGCTCGGATCGGTGGCCGTGCCACTTCCATTGCGCCCGCCACCACCAGCACCGCCAAACAAGTTGAAGCCAGAGTTGAGACCAAGGCCAGCGCTGCCAGGGCCACCAGTACCGCCCGTGGCCCAGTTGTGCCCGATCCCACCGCCGGCGCCGCCACTGACAATGTCCGACCCGGACAGCCGGTTCTGGCTTTTCCGACCCTGAGCACTGGCCGGTCGCGGAGACAGGCCCGTCCATCCACTGCCGCTGAGGATGTTGGCATAGGTCTCGCTTTTGTTGTTGAAGCGACGCCGTCCGACCTGGCCTTGTTGTGGGAAGAAGGCTCTGTTGGTCGATGTCGCAGCACGGCGACGACCACCACTGGCGTCTGTTAGCCCTGAGTGGCCGTCTGGCCCGTGATCCGCCTGGAAGGAATTGCGTGCGCTCTCAATGGCCATAATCTCCTCCGGCCCAACGGAGTGCGACCGGAGTGCCCGATCGTATTCCGTAATGGGCAGCGACGCCGACCGCTTCGGCTCGCTGTCCCGCGGCCTGCCGAGCACCGTAGGATCGGAGCGCACGCTGCGGTGCTGGGGCGCCGGTTGCTGCTGCTGCTGCTGTTGCTGTTGCTGTTGCTGCAAGGCCTGTTGGGAAGAGCCCATGTCGTACACATCATGAACCGGGCCCGCAGCAATGGTCGGCAGAATCTGGCTGTTGGTCTTCTTCCGGCGGCTAAACAGCTTGCTGAAAGCACCGCGCAGCGTCGACTTTTTCCTCTTCGGGCTGCCGCTCACGGTGTTTCCAGCACTCGTGCCTGCGCCAGCAGACGACATGCCGCTGGCGCCCGAGTAGCGAAGTGTGCTTGACGGGTTTGTGCGGTGCCGGAAGGCCGGCGAGGCAGCCGAGTTGCTGGCACTTGCAGTGCCGCTGGCTCGGGTGCTCGATCCAGCACTGGGGCCGGCACTAAGAGGAGGCGGGCTCGAGCCTGAGGGCTGCACAGGATGTTTGAAAGGGACCGGCTGAGCTTGTGGAGGTAGCTGGTACTGAAGATGCGGTTGGGTCTGTGATGGTGGAGATGCTGGGGGCTCCGGGAGCGGAAGCTGCGGTTGTTGTAGCTCTTGCGGCCGCGGCGAGAGTTCCGCCGTTGATATCCGTCCGTGCCCGATCGTATAAGCGGCTGCTGGTCTTACTTTCGGGGACTGCAGCGGAGGCATCGGCACTGCAGAGCTTTTCGCCTCGACCTCCTCTTGTTCGGCATTATCCTTGATGGGCTCGGGACTGCTGGCCTCCTTAGGCTCAACTACCGGCTCTGCATTTTCACCCGCCGCTTCTTCTTCTTCTTCTTCTTCTTCTTCTTCTTCCTCTTCTTCTTCGTCCTCCTCTTCTACATTCACATCGCCACTCGCTTCTCCTTCTCCTTCTCCTTCTCCTTCCGCATCTGCATCGGCGTCTCCATATACTGATGCTTCAGAATTCTCTAGGTCCTCGGAAAATGCGCTGACGACAGGTGGTGGCGGAGAAGCTCGAGTTGGTGGCGGCGGAGAGGTAGACATAACTGGCTTTTCTTCTGGAACGGCAGTCTCTTGAACTGGGGCCGGTGCTGCAGCCGGAAGCTCGTTTGCTGCCGGTGCTGCAAGCGGGTCGTGGATAGGGATTGGCGCCGAGATGCGGCCGCGGATGGACTGCCGGCTGGGTTTGGCTTGCTCCGGGCTGGAGGGGCCAGCCGACTTGAAAAAAGTTGCTCTCTTCATTTTGAGATGTTACTAAGAATGGCCTGTGGTGGAAATGTGAAAAAAGAAGGCCGAGGTTGGTGGGTGTGAAGAGAGGGCGGAGTGGTGTCGGGAGCGAGCTCAAGACGACGAGTCCATGGGGGATCCTTGATGCCAACGACCAACACGTCAAGCGTAAAATATCGGAGGAAACGTCTGGTCCTTTTAAGGACTCGTGGATCTGGGACCGATGACAGGAAATCGAGGAATTTGAGCCTGGCTCCCAACTGGAGGAGCGCTGTCCTCTTACACCTCGTCCCCTCGTGTCGTGCGGCACATCATTTGCTGGCGTGCGCCAGGTGTTTGAGAAAAACAAGGGACGCGGATCGCGTACGGAAAGACGCCGCAGACGGAGAAAAGATAACGGAAGAGTTAAGAAAAGTCGGAGACAAGCCAAGGAAAGGTCCAGAAAAAGTCAAGTGGAATGCAGTTCTGCCGGTGACCCTATGAATTTTGTCTCTTGTGGTCCTTGGTGACGAAAGGGAGAATGAGACGGTTGGTTGATCGTCCCCTTTCCGTGGATGATGTGTAAGTGGTGGTGGGTGATGGGCGTGGACGGCAGCGGAGAATTAAAGGAAAGAATTAAAGGAAAGACGATGGCGGAATGATCTTGGTCGAACCAGCGGCAGATACCCAAGGCAAAAAAAAAAAAAAGAAGAAGCAGCGAGCAGCGAAAGTCAAGCGAGTGTAAGAGAAGGAAAGAAAGAAAACAATGCACGGAAGACAAGACGGCCAACGAGAAGAAAGAACGAGGGCCAAAAGAAAAGGAGTGGCGAAAAAGCAATAAAAAAGTGAAAAGAGTGCGTGTTACAGAAACAAAAGTGCAAGAGTGGGAAACAGGAAACAAGAGAGAATGAGGGGAGCTCTTCGTAAATAATACTCTGTCGGAAGAAAAAGGCGTTGTCAACGGCGGGTGGGACATGGGCGGGCGATCTTGGGCACAGCATCACGTATCATATCGCGTAGGTGCTCCGTGCTGACCAGCACCTGCGACGGGGGGCGATCCGGGGGGTGTGGGTAGCGGACCTGGACCTGTTGCTCGAGAAAAAGGGAAGCTTTGGTGAGGGCCGAGAGGGCCTAAGAGCGAAGCTCTCAGGGCGAGAGGGATGTTGAAGATCGCCCTTGTCGAAAACGAGCCAAGCCCGGCGAGTCTGGCCAACAATAGACAGCAGAGGAAGGGGGTGTGGATGCATTCGTGGATGTTGTGCGTACGACGAACAGAGTAATCGACCGGGAGGGTAGAGAGCAGAAGGCAGAGACGGCCGTGTGGGGATGCTGCGTGCATCGACGGTGCCACTGTATGGACAATTACTCGTCGAGAGAGGATAGTGATATCACAAGTACTTGTAAAGGCGGCATGGCCGCGTTGCTGCAGAAAAAAACGTGCGGTTCAGGCTGCGTCTAGACGGCGTGCTTTTGTGCAAAGAGCCTTGCTGAATGCTTTGTACCTGTCATCGTCGTTGGGTAGATTAAGGTCCCGATTTTCCTCGGGCAGCAGCAGCAGCTTTCATCATGAAGCAATGAAAGCAATGAAGCGCGAGAAGAGACGGCAGCTCGTTTTTCTCGTTGATTGCTGGGGCTATGTTCTGTGCTTTTGTTTTGATGTGGCCGGCCGCCGCAATTCATACAGGCACTCGTAAGATACGCCGCCTGCATCCGTCATACATTAATGTGCTGTTTCCGTGCTCGATGTTCACATCCCAACACACAACACTGGACAGCAGGTCGACAACACATCCGCGGAGCCAGCGAGGAGCACACAGGCCACATCCATGAAACAGCCGAGTGGCGCCAATGACGGGTTGCGATTGGGGATCGTCGAGCACTGTCCAGCAAGGACTCGAGCAGACGACTTGAGAGGAGCCATTTTTGGCAGCAATGCAACTCTGAAAGGTGTGCAAGGGGGGTCAAAGGCAGTGGCCAGGGACTTAGTGGTCAAGGGGGGGTTCTCTTCTTGAGGGCTAGCAGAGTCGCAGTGTGCCCTCGTTGATGGAGAAAATAAAGGAACAGGCGTTCTGTGGAGACACGGATGTGCTTGGATGGCTCAGGAAAAGTAGGATAGCTCGGATGAGACGACAAGTGCGGTGCTGTTTGATAGGAGGGGCCAGCACGGAGCCACGACGAGCCCAGGAGCCCCATCAAGGGAGACGATTCGCAGAAGTGCAAAAAGGGGACTTTGTTTTTAGAGAGCCACAAGAGTGGTCGGGGAGAGGGGGGGGGGGGGGGTGAGGGTTGGTGTGGGTGGAGCTGGGTCGGTAAGACGGATGTTGTGGACTGGTCGAAGGTGCATCTGCAGTCGAGGGTCGAGGGTCGTCGAGCTTCGAGGGTGGACAGGAACGAGTCAAAGGTGAGAGTAAAAATATCACAGCCAGTGTCCGTCGACCTCGAGGTCGCATCCGATGTACGGCGCGGCCAGCAAACCACGCAATCGAGTGAACCTCTGCGCGGCAACGGCAGCAAACAGTGCTCGCAGCGTCGCTGTCCGGAAGGGCAAATTGCACACTGCTTGCAAAGAAACAACAAACAGCAAACGACTAAACGATAGACGACGTGGTATCGCGGCAGGCCGAGTGGCGTGCTGTTTACCTTTCTCCCAGTGTGCCTTGTCCAGGAGAACGTTGCGCTATTTGTTTCGTGTCTGCTGCGTCTACTGTGCCTGTTGTTTTTGTGCTCTGGTTGCTCAATCTATTTTCTGCTCGCCTGCATATTCTGGAGGCGCTGAAGCGGGAAGACGTTCCGTGGAATGGATGTCTTGTCTTGGGCCTCCAGCTTCAGGGTGTCAAAGTGTCTGTTTGTCTTCTATTTGTGTCTTCATGTCGCATGGCATCGCTGGGACTGGGGCTGGGACTCGGGGCTTCGGCGGAGGTCAGAGGACGGAGGACGTGCGAGCGATGGAGGGTCTTTTGTGTTTTGCGTTTTGTGTATGTCGTATCTTACGTGTTTGTGCTTTTGGGGGCTTGTTTTCATTCTGTTTTCAGTTTTGGGGGGCCATTTTTGTTTGAAGCTCCCGTCGAATTTGTGCAACAACAAGAGGCAAGCACAAGACGGATAGCTCCTGCCCGTTGTTGACCTCCTCAACGCCACAAAATGGCAAAATCAAAAGAGAAGTCACATCGCACTAGGCAAGAGCGTGCAGGTATGTTGCATGGATGGGCGCCTTCTCCTTTTGTGTAGGTGCAGCAACGTCATGTACGGCGCAAATGAAGGGGAAGGCTAAGCAGGCAAAAAGAGCAGTGCGCTCTTACGTCTTACTCAAAACGGCTTCCCCACGCCGATATTGGAAGTTCGCATGACAAAAAGGGAAGGCACGAACAAGGCAAGGTGAACGATTGCCGTTTGCAGGAAGGAACGAACAAACAAATAAACATGGCCTCTCCATGCCTCCTTCCCTTGAGTCTTCCATGCTTCATGCTTCTTTCCTTGTTGTCTGCCTCCTTGCACAGAAGACTGAAAAGCTCGGGGCAGCAAGCAGTCGGACACGACATGCGGCAAGAGCGCTGGTGCGACAGGGTGGGGTTTGGCCGTCTTCTTTTTCTCCTTCTTTCTCATCTTCGATGCTCACGTAAAAAGTCGCTGGCAAACACACCAAGACGCTAGGAAAATACCCATGTCGCAGAAGATGCTATTATTACGGGAAGCGGATGCTACCTCGCATGGCGAAAAGACAAGGAAAGCACGCGAAAGAGGAGCCCCGGCCCCCTTCCTTCCCCTCCCCTGGCTCCTTCCCTGGCCCCTCGTCGCAGGATTTACTGCAAAGGGAAAAGAGGGAACGAGGAAAGAGAAGAGGGCATGTTCGAGGAAAGAGCGACAGAATGTATGGTCACGATCGAAGAAGAAAACGGTAAGAAAGTGTGCAGAGTAGGAGCGACCGCTGTCGTACTCGTATTGTAGAGGAAGGTGAAATGTAGAGATAGAGGTCAAGAAGGAGTGATGTCTCCGGGTCTCTTGTTAACGAATGGAAGGCAGGACCGCCTAGGTGCATAGGACGCTGCATAAGTTGAAAGGGCAAGAACGATGCTGACTTTTGACGGCCGCCTCTTGTCCTTTGCTGGGCGATAGTTGCATCCGTTATTATCGCGCGCAAGTTGGCTCTGGCGAATAGGAGAAATCGAGCATCCCATCGCAACCACACTCTATCTGCATGGCATGCACACACATGCACACACATGTACACATATGCACCGCAACTCGCCCCCGGCGGCAAATGCATCTTGTCGTCCTATCGTCCGATCGCCTTTCCTTTGATCACCTGGTCTGCCGCCTTTGCCGCCTCTCGCCAGAGTCTGCCGTCCGTCCACGGGTGAGTCGATCGTGGTCCAGAGGCACCATCGGATGGCCATTGGCATGGATAAGAGGAACGTTGACACCCACGGTCTTGTTTCTTTGCCGTCCAAAATTTGGCTGGACGGCGCTTTTTAGCGCCCGGCCCCGAGCTGTTATCCAAGTTTAGACAGACAAACGATCACCTCTTTTCTTCAGTGTCGTCAACACCTCGTGGGTTTTTTTTCTTGCTACGGGCGCACTAACAACGATTGGCGGCGGCTCTATCCTCTTTCGAGCGGCCTCCTTTTACAGTGCCTGCGGCACGGCATG
The DNA here is from genome assembly GCA_021397985.1 of Sporothrix dimorphospora. NCBI lineage: Eukaryota > Fungi > Ascomycota > Sordariomycetes > Ophiostomatales > Ophiostomataceae > Sporothrix > Sporothrix dimorphospora. Next base: position 21,015 of record WOUA01000039.1, read on the forward strand.
TGTTGAAAGAGGAAAGGCTGGTGGTTCCTCTCTTCTCTCTCGGTCTGCTGGTCTCATGCACGCCGAAATTAGAGAAACGATAGACGAGGGCCACAGCTGAAGGAAGGCGAAGAGCTCAAAGATCTCAGGTCAAATGAAGCATCGCGAGTCTCGCCTATTTGAAGTTTCAGCTGGCATAAAGTACTGTCGCTGAATAACCCGAAATGGTGTCAAAATACGAAATGGACGACGTGGGCGGCCTCTCTCCCAAAGCCCTCTCGCATTGCATTATCGAGGGCCGGCGATATCAAACCCCCACACCATCGAAGCAGCACCGTTGCGTACCACCCAGAGATCCAACAAGGGCGGATACCCAACACAGACACTCAGACACTCAGATCCAGAAACGTAAAACCCAGAGCCCGGGTACGCCAGAATTGTTTGATCGGCCCTGGAACTGGAGGCGCATCGCATCCTCTCGAGGGCGTTCCCATTCAGCTGGTAAGGTAACCTGGGTTACAGCTGAAGGACACACAGACGTGCTATGCGAGCATACAGGCACATAAGAACAGGCTCCTTCGAGACGGCGCAGCAAACGTCGTATATGTGTCGCACAATATATGGCCAAAGCGTCTTCAGGCGTGTAAGAGAAAAAAGACGACAAGGACTGACGACAGACCAATACACAATAAGAGACAAGAATACGAAATACCGAGACAGACTACGACATACATACGACAGCGATGAAGCAATTGGTATCCTTCGAAGTAAGATACGAGGTGTCTTTGCTCCTGATGCAAGATGCACAGAATAAATTGACAGCTCTGTATGTTGAAGAGCAGGCGCTTCACATAAACGAGTTCTATCTGCAAGGGCCAGGGGAAAAACAGAGCCGACACGCAACAACAATAATAACAACAAAAAGGAGAAGACATTGCCGATTTTGATTTGCTCTGTTCATGTCTCCCGTCACGGTTTGTGAAAGCGGCTATCTGCAGGTTTTTTCTTCTTCTAGCACGGCCGGCGAATGGCATCGACAAGCAGGTCGTACATGGCCAAGGCCTGCTGCAAGTCATTGATAGCATCTATGCATGGCCAACGGTTGGCCGCCCATCGCTCCCGCAGCCGGCCCAGACATACGTTTGGCCTCGAGTATCTATGTCTTTTTGCTTTCTCTTCTTCTTTCTTTCTTTTCTTTTCTTCTTCTTCTTTCTCTACTTTTTCCTGTTTTCTCTTTTCTTCATGCACAGACCATGGCAGCGACCTGCCCATCCTTTCTTTCTTTTATTATTTTTGCTTTCTTCAACAACTTCCTTTCCCCCCTCTTGCCTTCCTGCATTGCGCTACCCGTGCAGGGCCTCCGACTGGTCCAGAGGATCTGCTGTGCCCGCCGAAGGCCAGAGAGGGGGTGTGCAGGCGCGTCTATTCACCGGTCCAGGCCAATGGCAGACAAGAACAGACGGCACCTCCAGACAGGCCAGGTGCATCGAGAGGCGAAAAGCGACAGGAAGGAAGAGAGAAGGAAGACAATGCCCAGCAGTCTGCATAAATGAGCGGATGGAGAGCTTGGAGAACAGGCTCCAGGGAGGGCAAAGAACAGAAAAAAGTAGCAGGGAATCTGCAGGCAGAGTTACAATGCAGAAAACAAGGAAGAGACGAGAGAGGGGAAAGAAGAGAAAGCAAAAAGCAAAACGGAAAAAGATGACAGAAACCAACAAACTCGAGCAGAGTGGACTAAAACTGCCCATTATCACATTGTGCATTGTGAGTTTAGCATCGTGTGAAGCATCGTCAGCTGTCACAAAAGAACGCCAACTCGAGTTTACAAGTGCCACGCCTTTTCTCAGATACGGCACTTCGTATATTTCCTTTTTCTCTCAACAGTTTTATCCCGACACTTTTTTGTCTTGGATTTTTTTTTATTTTTGGGTCATCGACTGTATTTTAGGCCACATAACCTGAAACAAGGTCAAGATCCAGCACGAGAGACACAAGACGCATTGCGACTCTGACCCCCGTCCGAATGCAGTTGATGCTCCACCGAGGCGGAGAACGGCAGAACATCAGTGTCGTGTCTCGTTCTTTCCCTATCCAGCATGGCTTCACGTCGGTGAGAGAGCAAAGAAAGGGAGAAAAGGGAAAAAGGGACTTGTCATCGAAAACACCCCCTGGTCGACTGCTCCATCTCCCATGGTGCTTGCCACATGCGGGCCATGGCTAGTCAGGGACGACCCCAGTCCGTCGACCCATGTCCATTCTCCTGTCTTTTCTCCATCGTCCCCATATTCACCTTTGAGTGCCCCTTTCTGCTTTTTCTTTTTCTCTTTTCCCTTCCTCGCTTACCTCTGGCCAGGGGTCGTTTATTCCCCTGCTGGTCCACTTGGCATCCGTTCAAACCGAGGTCAGACGGGGGACGGTGAGTGAGGAAGAGAGAGGGAAGAGTGTGGTTCAACACACAAAAAGCTCCGTATCTCACTCCAAAGCCGTAGTCGGAACATTCGTCATTCGTCTGATTTGCGCAGATATCAAGGGGCCCGGACAACCACAAAAAAAAAGATCTACGAAGTAGTACGTCGTCGGCCCAGAAAATCAAGACGGCCCAGACAGCCCAGACAGCTCAGACAGCCCAGACGACGGCCCAGACAACGGCTCCAGAAGGAACAGAACAAAAAACGAACTCCGCCGGTTCGCCCGACTTGGACGAAAGGGGAAAAAGACCGAAGTACTCCGTAAACAGCGCCCCCCCTTTTTGCAGCATGCGACGGTGCATTGCGAGGGAGACGGTGTGCGACGCAGGGAACATTGCGGCGTAATACATAAGACGGACGGGGGCAGTCCCAATGGCATTATGGAGCAGCAGACTCGCTCAGAAAAGGGGGATGCGGACGATCACCGCTCACACGTCACCTCGGCCGACGCATATCGGGTTGTCCCAAATTTGCTCAGTGGCCAAAGTCGCTCAATGGGAGCCCACACCAGCGTCGTAGAGAGGGCGAGTATGGGAATGGCGGGCCGACCAGAATGAGCGGGAGCGAAAACGCAAGTCGTTATCCGCTGCTCGGCCGTGCGTGTTATCCTCCAGCCCGCATCATGACTCGGCGACGACGGCCGACGCGTCGGGGTACCGTAGGTCGGCATTCTCCTCCAAGAAGTCCATCCAGCTCTTAAGAAAGGCGCTTCCCCTGAAGATGCGATTGGACGTTAGTCGTTCTTCTATAAAAGAAAAAAAGAAAAAAAGAGGTGAAGAAAAGAAACCCGTAGCAACATACCGTTTGACCGTCTCCGAGTCGCCGATGACCGTGAGTGACCGCTTCGGCCGCGTCATGGCCACTGTATATGTTAGATGCATTCATCAAGATGGTATGGAAGACGGGGATAGCCCACCGTTCAACCGCCGCTTCTCGGCCAGGAAGCCCACGTCGCCTGCCGTGTTACTCCGCACCAGGCTCACTACCACGGCCTCCTTCTCGCGGCCCTGGAACCCGTCCACGCTGCCTAGCTCGATGCCCGGGAACTCTTGCTTGAGCGGGCCCGACAGCAGCGCCAGCTGCGCATTGTACGGCGTCACGACGGCAATGTCGGCCGCCCGCAGCCCGCCCTCGCGGACCAGCGTGCGCACGTGCTGCCGCACCAGCAGCGCCTCCATGGCGTTGCATTTGCTGTCGCCAAACAGGCGGGCCTTGGCCGCTTTGGCGTCGCCAGCGTCCTTCGGCCCGGAGGCGGACGCCTCCTCCTCAGTCGTCTCGGGAAACTCGCCGCCCTGGGTGTCAATGAACACGAGCGGCTCGCGGGTCTCATCAATGTCGGCGACGGTCGACGCGGCCGTGCCAGCGTCGGCGTCGGCACCGTATTTCAGGTCCCGCAGGAGTCGCGCCGCCACGCCCTCGGCGGCCACCAGCTTGCCCTCGTACAGCGTGTCCGAGGGAAACCGCATGATGCGCTCGTGCATGCGGTACTGCGTCGTCAGCATGCGCTTGATGGCGCCGCCGTGCAGGTCCAGCAGCCGGTCAAAAAGGGTGTATTCGAGGGTCGTCGCCTGGCCCTTCTTCGCCCCCAAAGAGAGCTTATCAACCGGTAGACTGGCGACGGCGTCACTCTCTTCGTCCTTGCTCTTCATCTTCTTGTCCTTGTCTTTTGACGTCTTCGTTTTCTTGGCTGCTGCCTTCGTGGCCGCTTTGGTGGCCTTCACCGTCGGCGGCAGCTGCAAGTGGTCGCCCGCCAACACGACCTTGCGCGCCGACAGCAGCGGCACCCAGCACTGCGCCTCCAGCGCCTGGCTGGCCTCGTCAATCACCACGACGTCAAACGTCGGCGCGGGTCCGTCCACCGACGACGATACCCGCAGCTGCGACCCGCCCGCGCCGTGCAGCGTCGCCAGCACCACCTTGCTGCCCCCGACCAGCTCCCGCGTGCACCGCCGTTCGCGCTCGCGGTACTCGCGCCGCAGGTCGCGCAGCTCGCCGTAGATGGCCCGCCGCGCGGTCTTGTTGGCGGGGCCGCCCTTTTGTTTGGGCTTCTTGAGGTCCGCCTGCCGCGCGTCCATGTCGGCGCGCACGTCGCGCACAATCGCACCCGCCGCCGAGGTTTGCGTCAGCACATCGAGCGCGTGGCTCAGCACGGACGGCAGCAGGCGTGCCGGATGGCCCAAGCGGACCATGGGCACGGCGTGTGGTGCGAGGCGCTCGACGAGGTTGTCGACGGCAATGTTGGATGGCCCACAGACCAGCACCCGTAAATCGCGGCGCACCATTTGCAGGATGAGCTCGACGAGCGTGTGCGTCTTGCCCGTGCCCGGCGGGCCGTGGATCAGCGCGACCTCGGGCGCCGCCAGCGCAAACCGCACGGCGTCTTTTTGCGAGTCGTTGAGTGTTGGGTCGACCCATTCGACCTCAGTTTCTGCGGCCTTGGCCGTACCCGGCGACGACAGCCCAAAGAGCACGCGCATCAGCGGCGTGTAGTTGGCCTCCGGCATATTCTGTATCGTGCGCATTGTCGTCGCCATGCGCTTGTGCGTCACCTCGTCCGCGAGCTTGAGCAGCCACACACGCCCGGACACAGACTGTAGGAGTGTATCGACATTCTCGTCGTTGTCCGTCTTGTCGTCGTCCACGGCCACCTCCAGCGCCGCTCGCCGCACCCGCGTCACCACGCCGTGCACGCCGCGCTTTTCAAGGTCGCGCATCTCGCGCTTCTTGGCGCTGCTGCCGGGCTGCTCGGCCACCAGGACGACATCGCCCGTGCGCAGGCCGTGCTCGGGGAGCTCGTCGCTCGATGCTGTGGCAGCGTCGCCCTCCAGCGTCAAGACGGTCCGCCCGCCCATGCCCGTCCGCCGGCCGCCGATGACCAAGTTGATCAGGGCGACACCCGCCCGCTGAAGTGCCGCTGGTGTGTGGCCGCCGACCGTCTCGGCCGTCTGGGCGATCTCCGACTGCAGCTCGGCGGCGAGGAGCTCAAGCTGCGCGGCCGCAAAGGCCGGCACGTCGACGGGGGCCGGCGGGGCCATTATATGCGGTGGCGAGGAAGAGAAAAACAGAATGAGATAATGTATCGAAAGGAAAGGCAGAAACAAGACGACGGGTGCGGATGAGGAAATGCTGTCGGTTTGTAAGTTGCTCGTTGACAGTGTGTGATCTTGGTGGGATGAAGACCCGCTGTAATGGTGACGTTGACAGGCGCCGATTTTATTGGCTGGAGCTTTGGGGAGCTATGGCCTGGAACTGGAATTGCCCAGGCGGCAAACCGTACTTTGGTGCATCACGTCTTCAAGAGAGATCGAACCACAAGAGACAAGACGATGAAAAGAGAGAAGATGGAATGAAAAGCGATTTCTTGATATATGTGGTATTTGGCTCGCGGGGCGCTCGCTACCTTTTTGCAAAAATTGACATAAGACTGGGTTTCTTGTAGAAAATTGGAACAACAGAAACAAAACAGTAAGAAAAAAGAGACGAGAAAATGAGAACAGAAAGAAAAAAGAAGTGTACAGTCAAATGAGACTCAAAAAAAAGAAGAGTCTGGTAAGAAAAGCAATAAACATCAAGAGGACTTTTTTCCGTCTCGTCTTTTTCTCTTCCTTGCCGCGACTCCCGAGGCTGCGCCATGTAAGCGCCCCAAACGAAAGTCGCCGACACTCATGGCGACAGCGCTGTAGGCAGACCCCCCAAAACTTCCTCCGTACTTGGGGCCGCCCTTAATATACATTCCAATAACACAGGGGTTCGAAGAAAGAACCCAGGGGACGCGGACGGTCTCGCCACCACCCGTGCCCAGCAGTGCCCACTCGTGAGGGGGGTTGAGAGTTGGGAGCGCATTTACACGTCCCACTCCTCCTCCTGCTCCTCGGTCGGGTTGTCGACGGCCAGGGCAGCAAACGAGGACTGCGAGGCAATCGGGGCGGGCCGCTGCTTCTGGGCCACGGGCGCCGGGGCGACGGCGGCAGCGACAGGGGCTTTTGTCGCAACCGGGGCGGCGGCGGGCGCCTCCTCGACGGATGCAGCCTCCTTGTTCTTCTTGCTCTTGCGGCCCTTGGTCACCGTGTTCCAGGAGTCCTCGATCTGGTCATTGCGGAGGATCTCCATCTGCTCCTCCTCCGAGGGCAGAGACGACATCCACTCCTCGTTCTTGTCGTAGGACGGGACAGACGACTTGGAGGCGTCGGTCTGGACGGCGTTCACGTCAAAGGTGTCCAGGGGTTGCACGGGGATAAAGCCGTTGGCACCGGACGAGGCCGACGAGGCCGTCTTGCCGTTGGTGCCGTTGCCGGCCCATGCGTTCGACTGGGCCGCCTGAGCGGCCATAAAGGCAGAGCCGTCCTTGGCAGCACGGCCCTCGGCTTGCCGGGCGGTGCGGCGCTGAGCCTCGAGCTTCGTCTTGCGGTCCTTCTCGGCGGCGTCGCGCTCGGCCTTGGCCAGCTCGGCCTTCTTGCGGTTCTGGCGCTGCTTCTTGGTCTCGACCACCTCGGGCGCCGCCTTGGGCTTCTGGGTCTTGTAGGTCGGCTTCTCCTCGGTGCCCGTCAGGCGCAGAACAGAGGGGCCGGGAGCGGCCTTCTCCAGCATGTCGTCGACGGCGCTCGCCTGGGTGGCTGCGAGAACAGGCGAGGTCGCAGCCGAGGAGCTGTCGTCATCAGCGTCGATGCCGGCGGTCGAGGACGGCGCCGAGACGCGGCCGGTGTCGGCCACGACAGGGGCCTCCTCAGCGCGAGACTGCTTGACGCTCTTCTGGCGGTTCTCCTCCTTGGTCTTTCCTGTGAACTTGGTGCCCTGCTTGACGCTGTTGAGCTGGCGGGCGAACTCCCGGTTGCGTGCGGCGTCGCGGTCAGCGTCGCGGTCGTCCGAGCTGTAGTCGTACGTCTTGACGGGGGCGGCTTGTGCCGGTGCTGGTGCCGGTGCCTTTGTCTTGGCATCGCTGCCCTGTGTCGCATGCTTCGGCTTGCTCTCCTTTGGCTGCTTGAGCTTCTTGTAGCCCTTTTGCGCGCCAGGGGCCTGGCGTTCCTGGCGCGACCGCTGCGGCTCGCGTGTGAGCTGGGCACGCTGCGAGCTGGACCATTCGCGGTAGCCGAAACCGCCGAACAAGGCCAGGACGACAACCCAGCCGGCCAGTGTAGACATGGAGACACCCATGGTTGTAGATTTGGAGATGGTAAATAGGGGTTGAGGGAAAGGAAGGGAAATGCTTGTCGAGTAGCGTTCTCTGGAAAAAGAATGCGATATCAAGTTTCGATGCCAAGAGGACACGGAAACGAGAGCAGTCTAGGGTACGGAGCAGGATGGAGGATGTAGAATTTCGCGTCGGACAGCGAAGGAGGTCGTTTGTCGAGGTGGCCTCGGTCGTATTCGGCTGGGTGCTTGACGGGGGATCCGAGACGCGGATACGTGTGACGGCAGGTGTTTTACTGGCTGGCAAACTCGGGCGACTGCCGGTGCAATGTGCAGCTGTACTTGTTCCTGGTCAAACTGTGGTCTCACGGCTGCCGGGAAAAAGAAGCAGATGACAGACGCAGTTGAGTGCGTTGATGGGAGGAGCGAAGTCGGGTCGAGTATCGATGGTCGAGGTCGTCGAAACGAAGAAGAGCGATTGTTGTAGAGCCGAGCGGGTGCGACGTGGGAAAAAAAAGGAGGGGAATGTGGCTTTAAGGGGGCGAAGAGATGGAAGAGAAGCAAAAACAAAGGAAAAATAGAAGGCAAGAGATACCAACAATGTTCCAAGCCAGGGAGATCGGCGAGGGAGGGTCTGAGTGAGGAGACCGGGGAGGTCGAGCAAACAGACGGCAGGAGCGAGTGTATTAGTGATGGCAATGCCACAGGGACACAGGGAGATATCGAAAGGTGAGGAAAGAAACCTTTGCCAATGCAAAAGGAGAGGAAAGAGCAAGAGAAGAAAAGGAGGGTAGGGGAGCAAGGGAAGGAAAGAGCGAAAGAGTGAGGGAGAAAGAGAGGGCAAATGAAACACCAAGAACACGGTATTTCGCAGCGAATAGGGAAAGAGCAAGCTGGTTCCTTGCCGTTTTGGGAGCTGAAGGACTGGACAGGCTGTTCAATAATAGGAAGGGGCCCAGACCGAGAAGGAGCTGTGAGACAACACTTTAGTCGCTGGCGGTTGAGGTTGTGCGGGAAGGTGCGAGGGAGAGGAAAAGGGAGAGGATGAGAGACACAACGGATGGCGAGACAAAAGACAGACAAAAAGACAGGGACAAAAAGACAGAAAGACGGTGGCGCGCGTTGGTGGGTGAGGAGAAGGCGAAACTAGTTTGAGAAGGCGCGATGGGAAATAAACAGGTGGCTTCACCACGTCTAATGTCGCGGCTGCAGCTGTTCGGTGCCCACAAGGTGTGAAATGGGCCAACTGGGCCAAATGAGCCAAATGGGCCACTGGTTTTAACACCGTATTAGGTTGTTGGGGGCGATTGGGGCTTGTGTTCGATTTAGGGCATTAATTTTCCATTTCTTTTTATTGCTAGCGACGGAGAACGGTGCCGTGGGAAGGTGCGAGGTGCGTCGGTACGTTTAGTGCTTTGGAAACAGCCCACTGTATTCAATAGGTGCGCCCAGTGCAGTAATACAGTGCCGGAAGTGCCAAAAGCCGGTCCGTTGCAGCCCGGCCCAGTGCCCAGTGCGAGGCGCTGCATGCACCCCCCCACTCACCTAACCCCTGTATTTTACGAGGCCTTTACGACATCAGATTTCGAGATGTATTCGTTGCCCGGTGTGCTCTCTCCCACGTGACGACGATGCTGAGAAATGTGTTCATAGAGGAAGATGAGCAGGATGTACTTGTAGAGGAAGGAGCAGACGGGTGGGCAACGTATTTCACCACAAGCAACACGGTCGCTCTTACTTACAAAACGTTCATCCTGTGCGTATGGTATCTGTACTTGCACTTGTACTTGTAACGGTGGACCGTGCAAGGAAGGTGCTGTTTGGAGGAAGTGAACATGCCCCACAAAAGTCGCGCTCGCTTGTGGTGAGGACGTAAGGAGCACCCACGGAGCAATTCAGTGCAGTGAGGCTATTGCACGTTCGGTCGGGGTCGGGGGAGAGGACAGGTTGCTCGCAGTTGCCCCCGAAAATGGGGTAATTACCTTCTTTACTTTACAAAGGGTCCCTTGAGCAAGACCAACGGCGGCAAACGGAAAGAAAAAAACGTGCAAGAACGAACTTGCTGCCAACATGCAGGGGAGACAAGACAGCAGTTGTCTTTTGTTCTTTTCCCAGCTTGCCACGCCTATTGCCTATTACGTATCAGTCAAATCACCAATCTCTGGGCGTTGCCAAGACCGTGGCTGGCTGGAAGCTCTTGGGAGAACGGAGAAATAGGAGCAATAATAATTACGTCGTTGAGTGGGAAAAGAATAGGGGGCAGAAAGGGGTTCAGCACAGTGTGTAATACAGTGTGAAAAATATGTCTCGCACGCAGAAAGCGGGGCGGCTTCGGCGTTGTGCCAGAACGCATGGCAACCCAGGCCGGGAAGGCGCGAACCACGCTGTGAACGGCAAGACTCCAGGGGGGGCAGGGATTGCTGACGATGCGCGAGGGTTCTGGCGGCACATGGTTATCGACGGTTGTGAGGAGGTCCCCTATCAGGCCCCGATAACGCCTACTCCTCATATCTCGCTCCCGTGCTTGTCATGCGGCGATCTCCAACAGGACCGTACTCGTCTTGCTCGTTCAGCAACATATCTCTTACTTTCTCATACTGGATTTGTCTTTGCTCTGCACTCTCCCTTTTGTATCTTTTCCTCGTCCTGACCACCTCGCCGAAGAAGCTCACCTACCTCCCAACGACGCACCCCTCATCTCATCACGGAACAGCAACCCCCGCAAAGTGGGATTCTGCCGCCGAGATATACCGGACGAAACTGTGAGAAAACAAAACAAGAAAAAAAGAGGGCGGCTGCAAAGTAGAGGTGGGTGCCAAGTCTCGCTGGAGACCCGCCAAGCTAACCGGGATTTTATTTTATTTTCATAGTTATTAACGAGTTGCCTCACGCTTCAGCTGAACGAGAGCCGACCACTACAGGATAGCACGAGACCCCGGACCTGACCTGTCGCTTGTTGAAATTGCTCAGCCGCGGAGACAAAGCCCCAGCACGAAACATGGCGCCCAAGAACCGCATCATCATCGACACAGACCCAGGTCAGTCCGATGAAGCTGGAGGCTGAGAATCTTCGCCGGCACAGCGTTGGCTGAAACTTGTGCCCTTGCTAATGCCCGTTAGGTGTCGACGATGTCCTCGCCATTCTACTGGCGCTCAGCGCCTCGCCTGAGGACCTCGAGGTGGTCATGCTGTCCGTGACGTACGGCAATGTGCCACTGCAGGGGTATGTTGACTACGATATTCGACCTTTTTTTTTCCCTTTTCCCAATGAGCTTCGCTAACATGGCCAGCTGTCTGCGCAACGTCGTTGCGCTCTTCCACGTTCTGGAGAAGGAGATGGCTTGGCGGGAGTCCACCGGCCGGACCAGCAAGGCGTTTGGTGGTCTGAAGGCGTTCAAGCCGATCGTGGCCATTGGCGCCGAGCATGCGTTGGAGGACGAAATCCTCATGGCCGACCACTTCCGTATGTTGTGCTCTGCCGTTGTTTCTCGCTTTGCACCGATTTTTGTTGACTGACGTAACTCACCGTTTACAGACGGCGCTGATGGCTTACATGGTGTGCACGAGGCTGTAGGTGGAATGAATCCTTCCCTCTACCCCCTTCTAGTCATTGACCACCCTTGCTAACAAGCGACATAGCACCCGGATCTCACGCCTTCCGAGACATGGCGGTCCCTCTTTGCTGAGGGCGACGCCCCGGCCGCATCGGATGCGCTGTCCTTCTCGTCCTACTTTACGCCCTCCAAGACCGTCGCGCACAAGGAGATTTTGCGCATCCTAAAGGAGGAGCCGGCCGACACAATCACGATCATCGCCATCGGCCCGCTGACCAACATGGCCCTCGCCGCCGCCGAGGACCCGGAGACGTTTTTGCGTGTCAAGGAGCTCGTCGTCATGGGCGGCGCCGTCCACCTCGAGGGCAACATCACGCCCGTCGCCGAGTTCAACTGCTACGCCGACGCCGTCGCCGCCGCGCGCGTCTATGCCCTCACCTCGCCCACGCCCGCGTCCACCATGCCGCCCACGCTGCACGGCACGTCCAAGCTGCCGCCGTACCCGGCCAAGCTGTCGCGCACGCTCAACCTGATGCTGTTCCCGCTCGACATTACGACGCCGCACCTGCTCAACAAGAACTTCTTCCTCGACCAGATCGCCGGGCCCGAGCAGGCCGGCAGCCCGCTGGCGCGCTGGTGCAAGACGTTTATGGTGGGCACGTTCAACAAGATCGACTCCATCCTGGGCGACGGCAGCGAGCCGGGCCTGTCGCTGCACGACCCGCTGTGCGTGTGGTACATGATGCTGCGGGACGACCCGCGGTGGACGGCGGTGGCGGCGCCCGAGGACCTGCGCGTGGAGACGGCGGGTCAGTGGACGCGCGGCATGCACGTGGTGGACCGGCGGCAGCGCAGCAAGCCGGGCGACCACACGGAGGGGTTTGCCGGCGTGGCGGCCCAGGCGGTCGTGCAGGGCGAGGAGACCTCTTCTAGCGCAGCTGCCGCCTCCGAAGACGACGACAACGTCCCCGGCGACACGATGGGCTGGCTGAGCCTGCGCAAGGGCAACCGGATCAACCGCATGGTCGGGTCGCCGGGTGAGCTGGCTTTTGCCGGGTTCCTGATGAAGAGCCTGTTTGTGTGAGGATGATATGATTGGTGATCTGTTGTTCATGTTGATCAATATATTATATTTTTTTTCATGCAGGTCGCGGCCTTTTATGGTTTTGCTGGGTATCTAGTTTTCAAGTGTCCATCTGTCCTCCACTGTCGCGTGTGTCCTCTCGTATGTCCTGGCATCGTCCCGATTGTCGGCTGTGCCTTGTGTCGTCGTGCCCCCCCGTGGGTCGTTTCTATTGTTCGTCATTGTGGGCGCCTGCTCGGCCCATTTGCCCCTATATGTGCTTCGTCGTCCCGATGACCTGTCCGCGTACTTTTGTCCAGTCAATCGACGCGTCCAACTGCTCGTCGACCAGGCCGATGCTACACACGTTGTCGCCGCGCACGAGGTAGAGGCCGAGAGGCACTTCGGCAGACGGCTCGTCGTCGTCGGGCGTGTTGATCACGCGCTCGACCGTACCTAGTAAGACCTGAACGGGTTTAGTATGGGAGTGAAGATGACGTGAAAGAGCTCGACCGGAACGTACCAGGTTGGTCGAATTGTCGATGCTCGCGAGGGTGCCGACGAGGATGCGCGAGTCGACAGTGAGAACGAGGACCTTTTCTAGAAAAGGGGGGAGGAGGGGCGGTCAGTTAGCTGTCAGTCATTCCGTACACAGAGAGGCCACACACTGGGAGAACACACTCTCTAGGTAGTTGTTCAGAAGGGCCGCCATGGCGGCGGGTCGAGGAGGGGACGCGAGCAAGACGGAGGAGCGGTCGGGGGTGGGAGGAAGAAGGCGACGAGGTTGTGGTTAAGACGGCTTGGCAGAAAGATCTTGTGATAGAGATCCTTTGACGTGGGTCGTCACTGTCGTCGTGGGAGAGGTCGTCGGCTCGGTCGTTGGAGGTGAGGTCGCAGGGTCGCAAAAGTGAAGCTTTATTGAAGGTGCAGCTGCCTTTTGTGCCAATCCCGCTCTCTAGGGTGGTGAGGTACTAGCGAGCTTTCACAGTTGTGGCGCACAATCACTAGCCACAGCGATAAGCTCCAAGCTCTAATTACTGTGCAAACTCACATCCCCTACAGCAGTCAACAGGTCCTGACAACAGATGCATAACCGCCTTATTTTATTTTATTTGTAAATTACACCTATGTCGTAAAATATACGTAAATGTAGCAGATGTATTTTATCTCTTTCAATATCACACGACATTCTTAAATAGCATGCTGCACAGCTACAGACGCCGTCCGCACTCGCTTCGCCGTTTTAGGAAGCTCACGAGATCGTTCCTGCCCCGAGACGCAGAACAGCGGCTCAACCCCGCAAAAGTGCCTGCCCAGCGCAGCACGCCCTGTAGCGTACATTTACATGGTCCCACTGCACGTCTATCACAACGAGCGCGATATCGCAGGTATATCTATGCGTTGTCGAAAGAGGGGACAATAAATACGGTTTTCTTCATACAACTCTCTATTTTATTCTATTTTTGTCATTGCTCCTTCAGTTGCACAATGCCGGCTGTCAACATGGCATCCCGCGCCGCCTTGTCCGCTTTCCGTCGGCCTAGTCACCTTCGCACAGTCGGCCTATCGACTTCTACGGCGCGGCGCTCGTACCAGACCACGGCACCGCCAGCTTCGGCCTCGCCCCGTCGCCACGATGCCATGATCCGGGCAAACCCACTTCGGCAGGCCTTTACGCGTCTCCGCAGCGCCGACAGCACAGCACATGGCCAGGCCAGTCTGGGCATGTGGCAGATGCTGCCGGGTGCGAATGTATCTCGGGCGCTGGCAAGGACACCGGGGATCGACTGGGTGCTGGTCGACTGCGAACACGGCGAGATTGATGGTACGGGGTCTCGTTTTATTCAAATAATAAAAAAGGACAGTTAATTCTAACAAAACAGACGCCGCTATGCATGCGGCCGTGCCTGTGATCGCCGCCGAAGGTGCATCGCCCATTGTGCGGATTCCCGACTTCCAGTCGTGGATGGTGAAGCGTGAGTTCGGAGTGTGCTTCTGGTATGCCGTTCGGAGTGCATTGAGGGCGATGGCTAACCATTTTACTAGGCGCTCTTGACAGCGGTGCCCATGGAGTATGATCTTCCAAGCGTCCCTTGGTTTTGTCCAACTACCCCCGCCTTGTCTTGTCACTAACACGCCTACAGATCCTCGCACCGCTCGTCCGCACCGTCGACGACGTCAAGGACTTTGTCGCCGCGTGCAAATTTCCGCCCGAGGGCCGTCGCGGCTTTGGCTCGCCTCTTGCCATGCAGGGGTTCCGTGTCTCCGAAAAGGAAGGACAGCACCCGGTCGCCCTCCCCACCTTTACCGAGTACCTCGACCAGGCCAATGCCAGCATCGTGACCATGGTCCAGATCGAGACCCGCGAGGCCCTCGAGAACGTCGAGGCCATTGCGCCGCTCGTCGACGCGCTCTTTGTCGGGCCCTTTGACCTCGCCAACAACATCGGCCACCCAATCCGCGACGGCGTGTTCCCCACACAAGTCAAGGACGCCATGGCGCGCGTGCTCGCAGCCGCCCAGGCTGTGGACACGTGCTGCTGCGGCGTCTATGCGGGCTCGCCCGAGCAGGCGCGCGACTACGCGGCGGCCGGGTTCCACATGGTCAACGTGGTGACGGACGTGCTGACGCTGCAGGCCGCGGCGTCGGCGGCGGTTCAGGTGGCGCGGGCTTGAGCTGATGGCGCCGCGCAGTTTGAGACAGTCAAGGGCTCTATGCGTCCTTCTTCTCAACGACATCCATCTTGGCCTGCACGTCCTCGGGTGAGAAGCGGTGCATGAGCTTAACGGCGCGCGACGCCAGCTTGGGATCTTCCTCGGCGGCCGTCGCCTTGCTGACGTGAATCTATTTTTGTTAGGGAGGTACTTTGTCTTGTAATTTATTTAGAAAAGGAACGAAATTGAACCCACCACCGGCACATCTAGATCGTAGAGATCCCGCCAGCCCTTGGCCGCCGGCTCAATGATGTCGACCTCGCGGTAGTCAAACGGCCGAGCGTCCCAGACGTTGGAGAGGGCCGACTTTGCGCGTGTGCACAGGCCACAGTTGGCACGCGTAAAGAGCGTGATGCGACATGTCTGCTGCTGCAGAAGGCGGGCGGTTATTCTCATGGTTGAATGTAGGTGCTGATGCTGTGGTTATGGAGGGACGAAGAAGGTTGAGATTTGGGTCTGTCGCAGCTTCCTCATACGATGTTGACTTTTGACTGCAAGCTCCTTAATCCAGTTAGGCGGTCTACGGGCGGCAGGCACTGCTGAAGAGCGCTGTCAAGGCTAAGAGTGGGGCCTATTTTGACATATGCTTTTGCCCTACGGCGCCCAGAACGGGCAACCACGCTGTCGGTATCGAGAAAACGGCCGCAAGCTGTCGTCGCTGAGAACCGTCACAGCATGCGAAGAAGTCGATTGTTTTTGGCACAATGTCCAGTCTTTGTTCAGGGTGAAAATAATTTCGTAGAACCTCTTCTGATAGCCTGTTTACTCTCCTTAACAAAGAGCACTGTGCGTGCACAGTAGCTGCACGTTGCCGGTCGCACTTTCCCGTCGATTAGTCCAGGTAAAACAGGGCAGGAAAGCTGACGCTGTAAGGCAGGCGCGACCTTCTGGAGATGCCCAAATCCCCCCGCCAAAGAGAAAAAAAACTGGGGTCGTGTTTTTTCTCCCCGAGATGGAAGCTGTTAGAAGATCGCCGTCAGAATTTCCTCCGTCAGAGAACCTCGACGACCAGCACTCCAAAAACGGCAAGGCGGAAGCAAAGACATACTCTCTTGCTTCGAAGCCAATTCATTTTCTTCGCCAGTCATCACGAAGCGCAAAAACTTGCACAACAAACTTGCACGTTGTGTTACTATTGAACAGCACGACAGCCCCTCCAACAAGGTTTTGTTTTCTTCAGCAATCGGCGATCGCTTTTGCGGGGTTACCAGAACAAGACAAAAGCAAGTTGACGAGGAGACAAAGCAAGTTGAAGACGAGGTGAAAACAAGACGAATACACAAAAAGAAGCTCGACAATCACAATTGAACAGCTACCATGGCCCAGAAGTGTGTGCACCAGGGCTGCGGCAAGCAGTACACCAACCCGGAGGAGGTCTGCAAGTACCATCCGGGCCCGCCGGTCTTCCACGAGGGACAGAAGGGTGAGTACCTCACGGGTGGTGGAGGTAACAGTATGTTGAGACGAAGGGCCATTGGACTAACAACCCAGGCTGGACGTGCTGCAAGCCGCGGGTCCTGACCTTTGAGGAGTTTATGGCGATCACGCCCTGCACTGAGGGCAAACACAGCACTACGGATTTGCCGCCCAAGGTCGAGAAGAAGAAGGATGTGGCGGCCGACCTGCAGCCAGTACCAAGCGCATCACAAGCAGAGACCCTAGGCCCCGCCATGCCGCGCACGCCTATCGCCATGCCGACCCGCGAAAGGCCAACCGACGGCTCCTCCTCCTCCTCCTCCTTAGCAGCAGCAGCACCGGCTGTAGCCGCCACACAACCGCCGCCACCGCCGCCCGAGTCCGACGACGACGACCCGTCTCTAGCAATCCCCGACGGGCGCATGTGCCGGCGGCGTGGGTGCAGCGTGGCCTACAAGGCGGGCACGAAGCGCAGTGCCGACGGCGACGACGCTGAGAAATGTGTGCACCACCCGGGCGTGCCCATCTTCCACGAGGGCAGCAAGGGCTACAGCTGCTGCAAGCGGCGCGTGCTCGAGTTTGACCAGTTTATGAAGATTGAGGGCTGCCAGACGAAGCCGCGGCACCTGTTTGTCGGCAGCGGCAAGAAGGACAAGAAGGCGGGCGGGGCGGCGCACAGTGGGGAAAGCACAGACGGGGGTGGTGAAGAACTGCTCGACAACGTGCGCTTCGACTTTTACCAGTCGGCCACTTCGCTGACGGTGTCCTTCTTCCTCAAGAAGATCGACAAGACGCGCGCTGTCGTCAACTTTACCGAGCAGGGCATCGAGCTCGACCTGCCGACGACGGACGCGCCCGTGCCCAAACGGTACAAGAAGCAGGTGCCGTTGTACGGCGCCATCGACCCAGCCAAGTCAAAGTACAGCGTGCTGGGCACGAAGCTCGAGGTGGTGCTGTCCAAGGCGGTCGTGAGCTCGTGGCCCGTGCTGCGCAGCGACGACCGGCCGACGGGCGAGATCTTCCAGGTGGCGCGGGCGGGCAAGGTGGAGCGGTAAGGGTACAACGTCTACGGATAGAGAACAAGGAGGGTACGGAGTACAGGTAACGGGGTGAATGGTACAAGAACAGCATAGATCGGAGACAAGAGGCCCGTCGGATTGGGTGCATTGCGTTTGCATATTTTCAAGAGTTTACATGATCAAATACACAAAACAAGTTTTCGGCATTAAGCATTGCTTTGGGGAACTGCGAGAAAATGGTCATGATATGCGAGTATTTATATATACATAGTACAAGGTCAGCCCCTCACGAGCTCATGCCCTCCATCAGCTCGACCTGGTCCAGCAGCATGCCCTTGCGCATAATGTACTCGCGCAGCGCCTGGAACTCGGTGCCTTCCTCCTCGCCGAATCGGTGCGCCTCGCGGAACCCAAACGCGCACGCCACGCTGTCCAGCGCCGCGCGCTCCTCCTCGCGCAGCCACCGCTCCCGCAACGGCGTGCCGGGGGCCCACGTCACCCGCCGCATCTGGTCATTGGCCGTCGTGTTCGCCACCACGCCAATCGTGCCCGTAAAACCAATGTACGCCAGGATCGCCGCAAACGCCAGGCTCGTCGCCGTCGTCGTGTCCATGTTCTGCTGCAGCGCCGCCAGCTTGGACGCCAGAATGTATGTCGCCGCCGGCACACCGACCACCACAAACGCCGGCAGCAGGCCTTGGCGCAGCAGCTTGGCGCGGATGAACGCAGGTGCCGCGTACGTGTGCTCAATCACGCCGACGGCCGCGTCCAGGTTCTGTGCGGCCAGCGCGGCGTCCAGCGCGGTCTCGGCGACAGCAGAATCAACGGCGCTCGCGGGCCGCCGGGGGTTCTGCTCGCGGTATGTCACGGGCGCGCCAGCTGCACCGGCCGTGGGCGCCGGCTTGGACGCGTACAGGCCCAGCACACGCGGCAGTGACTCGGGCCGTCCGAGGCGTGCCTGGATCTTGACGTACTGCTCGAGCAGCTGCGGCGTCAAAAACACGCGCGGCTCATCGGCAATGACGTACGCAGCGTCGGAGATTTGGTCCACAACGCGGCGCAGACGCGGGGCGGCGTCCACGGTTTCTTCCGGCGCAACCGCGCTCTTACGTCCGTCCAGCGACAGCAGTGTCGAGGCCGCCGTGTCCGCCTGATGGTCGATGCTGCTGAGCTGCGGCTGCACGGCGGCATCCATGATCAGGTCTGCCGCCTCGCCGCAGATGCGCAGAGCCGTCGCCGTCTCTTCCTCCGAGGGCACGCCTGGGTGGCTCAGCAGCCGGTCACGAGCGCCGTTGACGAGGGCCGCCACCTTGTCCAAGTCGGGCAGGGTCGCCGGTTGTGGTGCTGTCGGCGCATCGGTAGCACCGGGTTGTCGTTGTCTTTGCTGGATTGTCGTGGTCAAGGCTCGGCTGCGTTGTGTTGAAAATAATGGTTGTGAGAACGTTCTTGTGGTGCATCTTGACAGCGCCAGTGCCGCTACTGTAAGTCCCTCTCTCCCTGTCCTTGCCCGTCTTGCTGTGTGAAAGGCCATCAGAGACCCGGCTGTGGTTCTCGCACCCCGCGCATCACCGACTGCCACTGTCCTCGCCGCGCATTCCAGCGCTTGGCGCAGCTGCTGCTGTCGTGGCCGGTGGGCCACCCGGCATTGTGTGAGCATGGTGTGCTGTTTGTGTGGTGAATTGGCTGTCAGAGTGGTCGCCGGTGTCGCCGTTTGCCTTGCCTGTTGTCCAGATGTCGTCCTGTTGGTGCTCAAAAAATCGCCTATATAAAAATAATGGGCGCCAATTCGATTTGCAGGGATTGGCGGATACTGTGCGATTAGACAGTTCCTCTTAAAGTTGGCACAGTACGCCGTCGTGGTGGCGCCTGCGCCTCGCACTCGCTCTTTCCTCCTCTGAGCCAGGGCGCCCTCACTGGGCCCGCTCGCTCGTACAAGTACAAAGTACAACTGCGTAATGCTGCGTCTTGGGTGCGTCTGATTACAGGCAAGGCAGTGACGAAACAGGCCTCTGCAGCAAGCGAACAGTGAGGAAAGTGCCCCACTTCTCCACTGGGCCCAAAGGTGGGTGCCTGCCTCCTGCCAAACAGCACAGCTGGGCAGCGCCAGTCGTTCCTTCTTGTTCTCTCTCCTTTTGGGTGGCAGCCTTTCCTGTTCCTGCCAATCTTGGCTCCCAACCGCCAACCGCAGCTATCGACGCTTTCTCTCTTCTCTCCTCGTCTGCCTCATTCTCCCCTCTTTCATGCCCATTCGACCACGGCTTCGACACCGGCATTCCACGCTTCCCGCATCGTCCATTCTTACATTCAGCCTTAGCTTCATATTTTAAGCCGCGTCTCGACGACACGACCGACGGCACGAACCCCCTGAGCGGCCTGCCCTCCTCCCACCAAAGCGGCACGCGCTCGCCTCTGTCGACCGGCAGTTTTTGTTTCTCATCGGCTGCACCACCGAATCCCGTCTGCTCCTCTCTTCCGCGGCTCACAGCAACGATGCCGCCGCCTCCGCCCCCTCCGCCACCCCCTCCCCCGGGCGGCATGTCCGGCATGCCACCTCCTCCTCCGCCGCCGCCGCCGCCCGGTGGACTTCCATCACGGCCTCCCGCAGGCAAGAATTTGGTAAGTTGAGCTTGTGTACCCGACTGATGGGGTTTGGGCGTGCGAGAACTGACCTTTTCCCTCCTCCCACAGAACACCGCCCTCCTCGGCGACATCCACAAGGGCAAGGCCCTCAAAAAGACCGTCACCAACGATCGTTCCGCGCCCATCGTCGGCGGGTCGGGCGGTGGGGGTGCAGGTCCGTCACCATTGGGCGGTGCACCCCCAATTCCGGGTGGCGCTCCACCTCGGCCAGGCGGTGGCCTGGCACCGCCATCTGCCGGCAACCGCGCTCGTAGCAACAGCGATCAGGGCGGCATGGACAGTGCCGGCCCGCCACAACTGGCCGGCCTCTTCTCCGGCGGCATTCCGAAGCTGCGCAAGACGGGCGGCGGTGTCAAGACAGGAGGTGAGTTCCATCGCATACCATGTGTTTCAGTATGCCCGTTCCTTGCCGTTACTAACAACCTTAGCCGATACGAGTGCCTCTTACCTGTCCGACCCCGAAGATTCACGCTCGTCCGCCGCACCCCCTCGACCGCCAGCATTTGGCGCCCTCAAGCCGCCCGGCGGCGCAGCACCGCGCATCCCAGGCCGTCCTTCAGTACCAGCACCCAGCGCACCCAGCGCACCCAGTGCTCCGCCCCCCGCGCCCGGCAACCTGCTCGGTGCCGGTTTCCACCCGTCCATTTCCAACCTGCGCAAGGTGTCGGCACGCGGCGACCGCCCCTTTTCGTCCGCATCCCAGATCCTGATCGGCAACAAGGGCCCGCCGCCGCCCATTGGCAAGAAGCCACCGCCACCGCCAGGGTCCAGAAAGCCCTCGTCGAGCCTGGCCTCGCCACCACCCACCGCCTCTGCACCGCCCATCCCCTCGGCCGCCGCTCCTCCTGTCCCTTCGGCGCCGCCGGCACCGCCTCCGCCACCGCCTCCACCATCTTTCGGAGGCTCGTCCGCGCCACCCGCCCCGCCTCCACCACCTCCGCCACCCAGTGCGATGCCATCTTCTCCACCGTCCCAGAGCCTCGCGGCACAAGCCATGATCCGCGCACAGCAGCAACAGCACCAGCCGGCGTCGCCTCCACCGCCCCCGCCACCACCACCGCCGAGCAACAGCGCACCCTCGCGGCCACCGCCACCACCCTCGGCGCCGCCACCGCCCGCGGCTCCCTCGCACTCGCCGTCGTCGTCCTTTTCGTCGGCACCCCCTCCCGCGCCGCCTCCGCCGCCTCCACCACCCTCGGCCGCCGCACCCTCTACACACCCGTACAGCAACGGTGCGCCCGCAGCATCTTTGTCTGCTGCGAACCTGCCGCCCCCACCACCGCCTCCACCGCAGCGTGCTGCTAGCAACAGCATCAGCAACAACAACGCGATGCGCGTGTCGATGCTCGACCCGTCAGCATACACGCTCATGCCCAATGGCGGGAACAACAGCGCCAGTGCTAGCAGCAGCGCACTCAACAGCCCGTCGCCGACACGGACGGGCACCGCAGCCGGCGGAAACAGCGGGTCGCTGTCGCCGCGGCTGCAGACGTCGGGTGGGGGCACGCGCTACATTGTGCAGGACACACGGTGGCGGTTTGTGACCGAGGACAAGTTCCCCGTGGCGCGGAACTTTACGGGCAACCCGAAGCGGTACCGGGCCGGCCGCGGGAGCAGTGTGCCGTTGGATCTGAGTCTGCTGACGTAGGGGACGGGTAGAAAGGTTCTGTCACTTTTTGTATTCTGTAGTTGGGTTGTTTTATTTTTGAGCAGACTTGCTTTTGGGCTGGTTTTTTGTCTATACGTTCATTCCTTTTTTTCAATGCTTAAATTGTGTCGTCTTTTCAACTCACAGCTTTGCTTCTGTTTTTTTACAGGTTGGTATTAGAATATATATTCAAGACAATTTTTCTTAAAAACATTTCAAGAGAAGTATATTGAGCAAATGTGTTCGTAAGTCATGTCTATATGTGCTACTCTTAGATTTTTAAAATAAATGCTCTTTAATGCTCTTTACACTGTCTTCAGGACGAAAGCAGTTTCATGTATGTGTTGGAACGAACACATCAACCCTACAACCGCACAACCTCCCGCTGCGGGTTGATGGCGCCCCGGAAATGGTCCTCGACGACACGGCCCTGCAGAATTGTCTCCTGCACCAGGCCCTCGACGTGCTCCGGCTCGACGCGGCCGTACCACACGCCGTAGCCGGCCAGCGGGTGGGCCGCCAAGCCGTCAAGCGTCCGCAGCGTCGGTGGCAGGTACACGATCACGTTGCCAGCAAACTTGTGCCCGCCAATGTGCGAGATCAGGCCGACGCGGGCGGTTGTCGACGTAGTGGGTGAGGGAGATTCGTCTTTCGGACTGTCCAGGTAGTCCTCCGGCTCCACGGGTCCTTGGTCCACGTTGAAGCCCACCCGCCCCAGCTCCCGCTCAAAGGCCGTCTGCAGCACGGGTCCGATAATGCCGCAGCGCGCATCGCGCCCGCCGTGCCCGCAGATGAGCACCAACACGTCTGGAATGGCCTCGCGCACGCCGTACAGCAGACTCCGCACGGCCGGCTTGCGCGTCAGGCGGTCGCGGTGGACGGGCGACAGCGCGCCGTCGTGGGCCGGGTGCAGGTGCTCGGGCAGCAAAAACCCTTGGGCCAGCGCCTCGACGGCGTCAAACGACAGGCGCGGCAAATACGGAATGTACGTGAAGCTGGGCAGCAAGTACACAGACGACGACTGCAGCCCGACGAGGCGCGGCACGGAGGGCGGGAACGAGGTGTTGAGGACCGAAATGTGGTGGTACGGGTCACTATAGGTACCCCCCCGGCCAAAGAGCTCCTTGAGGTCGGCGGCCAGGTTGTCTCCACTGTCGGCATCCTCGATGCGCGAGGGCCAGTCGCTGGTGCCGGTGCAGACAAGGACCTGCTCGTCGGAGGCGGAAATGAGGCCGTTGAGGGGCGTCTTGCGGTCGATGGGCAGGTCGGCGGGCAGGTCGGGCATGGGCTCGCAGGTGCAGGTGGGCGACGGACAGGAGGGGACCGTGGAGAAGGGCAGTGGCGACCGCTCACGCTTGGGTGAAGGCGATGCCGAGGGGGAGGCACGGGGATGAGAGGAGGAGAAGAGACGGCGCGGTGTTAACCGTGATGGCTGAGCTGACAGCGGTCTGTGTCTTGTTGAGGCCGCTATTGTGAGCGGCGATGAGGAGGAAGAGGAGGAGGCGGAAGAGAACGTGAAGAAGACCGGACGAGACGACCGGAGACCTGCCGAGGAGGCGCTTGAAATGCGCCGCGCAGGACCAAACATGTTGAAGACGGGTGAGCGACTGTGGTGTGCCCAGGATGTCTTGAGAGAGCGCCTGCGTGCGTGACCAAAACGAGTGACTGGACAGCACGTATGAGAAGGCGAAAGAGTGTGAGGTTGTGAAAGTCTGAGTTTGGTGACCAATGTGCGCCTGCCGGCCTTATATGAAATAGGAAGCTGCTCGCTGCTAAATGGCACAGGCGCGATTGGTCCCCTGCACGACTTCCAGGGAAGGAAACTGCGCCCCAGCTCTTTCCCCGGAGCCCCGTTTTGGGCCCGCTTTGAGCCCGGTTTTCAGGCTTTGCATGCTATCTCACTTTTTATCTCCGCTGCAAGCTCCGAGCCACAGAGGGAAGGCGCGGCCGGTGATTCCGTTCAGTGAGACGTCATGTTCGTATTGAAGTGTAGTCAATCGCTTACAAGTTCAGAGACTGGAAACTAGAGGTAGGAGAGGAAGTTGTGAAATTAATCAGTTAAAAATACATGCTTTATTTAATATTGAGTTTCAGTAGGACTTCGTAAACATTACTTGTTCCCCAGATTCGTTTTCAGATCAAAAACTTTTTTTTTTTAAAAAAAATAAAAATAAAATACTGCTTGGTTAAACAAAATCAGAAAGAAAAAATAATAAACGAAATTATCCTATCTTCTAAGTAGCAAAAAGTTACATATACCCATTCATTGAAGTTGCCCGCATAAAGTGCTTTGTGTTGTTACTTCTTGACAAAGTTGTTAACAATGACCGGTCTTCCTAGGAAAGCGCCGCCGAAAAGCCCCACCTAAACATAACTGCATCTGAACAAAAAAAGTCCAAAACCAAAAACTCACATCGCCGTCCAAGAATTCAACGATGGGACGCACCATTCTCTCATCCAATCGACAGCACATGATCGAATAGGCCGATAGCCGTCTGCTTAAAAACTCAATCCACATGAGAAACACCGTTAAGCCCAGTCTGCTGGGCCGGATACCCACAGCGATGCACCGACGGATATGTTCACTTCAGCCTCGTCTGCTTCAACATCACAGCCAGCAAGAATTCACAGCCTCCAAGTCGGCTTGCTTTCAGTCAATACGATGCCAGCGTGGATTCTCCAGCAGCCGTCCATGCTTTAGCCCGGCACAGACCACAAAAGACACCCCACCAGCACCGCCACCACCAACACCACCACCACCAAAAAGCCGTCGCTTGCTCCTCCTTTTGACGGCGGCCCTCCTCGCCGGCGGCACCGTCTACTGGGCGACGACGGCCGGCTCGTCTGGTTCGTTTGATGACAACGGCCAGCGCCGTCTCGCGGCTGGCGGCGGCGTCGGCCTCAACACGGAGACGTTTGTGCCGTTTGCCGTGGTGGCGCGCGAGGACGTGTCGCCGACGGCGTTTGTCTTGACGTTGCGCCTGCCCGAAGAGGGCGTGTCGGAGGCGGGTCGCACCGCGACGAGCGCCGCCATCACGACGGCCTGGCGTCACGGGCTGTGGTCGGTCGAGGTGAAGCAGCCGCAGCTGCAGATTGCGCGGGACTACACGCCGTTGCCAACGGTCGGCGACGAGGAGAGCGAGGACGGCACCGAACTCCGCCTCTTTGTCCGAGTCGTCCCCGGCGGCGAGGTGTCGAAGTACCTGTCGCGACGGGCGCTGGGGTCGACGGTGGACGTGCGGGGTCCGCGGCTGAGTTTTGACGTGGCCGCGCGGCTGGGCGAGAGGGAGGAGAAGGCGACTGGAGACAAACAGGTCGTTGTCCTGGCCGGCGGGACGGGCATTTCTACGGCGCTGCAGGCGGCCCATTCCGTGCTGGGATGTGGGGCGTCCGTGTCCATCCTGTGGGCGAACCGGCAACCGGACGACAGCATCGGACTGAGCGGAGACGGCAAGGGCTCCGCGGTGAACCCGATTGTGCGCGACATCAAAGCTCTGCAGACACGCTACGGTGCTGACAGTGTGCGTGTGCATAGCTTCGTGGATGCACAACAGACACTGATTACGGAGACGGCCGTGCGGCTTGTCATTGAGGGGAAGGATGGAGCAAGAAATGGCCGCTCATGGTACTGGCCGTGGGGGACAACTCCCAAACCGGTACAAAAGACCTCCGCCGCAGAAGACGCAACAAACCCTGCTTGTGTCTACCACTCGGCGCGGGTGCTGGAGCGGCTGGAAGCAGACGCGTTACGCGGTTCGGCCAAGGCCAAGGCGTGCTCTTGTGCTACGACAGGGCCTGCGAGCAGCGCTGGCAAGAACCTGGTGCTGGTGTCCGGGCCGGACGGGTTCATTGCCGCGTGGGCAGGAGCCAAAACGTGGGCCGGTGGCCAGGAGCGGCAGGGCCCGGTGGACGGCCTTCTAGGCAGCATGGCGGCGCGGGATCCGCAGACGTTTGCCCGCTGGCAAGTGTTGAAGTTGTAGGCACGGTCACGAAAGCTGTATAGAGCGAGATATGAAAGAATAAAGGTTGTATAACACGGCTGTACTGCAGTGCAGGCCATTATGATGTATGAAGTAACCTGCAATGGAACAAGACGACATATAGGATAAACGAAAGACAATATTAAACAAGAAAGGACAGAGGATAAACAAGAAAACAAAACAGAAAAACAAAGCTGACCCATGCAAGATGGCTTTTGATACAAGACAATGACAAAAAGACAGAAAAACAAAAAAAAAAAACCATCCATAAACGCATAACGCCCAGCCCAACAACTGCCGAGATCACTATATGCTCTGCACCTTGCGGTACGACGGCGGCTTCATCGTGCGCCGGATCAGCTTGCCGGCGTACGGCGGTACGAGGGAGATGGCGCAGATGGCCACGACGCGCCACAAGAAGCCCCTGCAGCGGGTTAGCAAAAGAACACAGGGAAAAGACATAAAAATACTAAAAGAGTGGACGGAAACTCACAATGACAGCACGTATTCGAGATCAAAGTAGCCCCCCAAAAAGGGCAGCGACCCAACATACAACAAAAAGGTGCCCACAATGCACACAATCATGACCGGGTGCCACGTCGTAATCTCAATGGCCACCATTAGCAGCTCGTTGAGCACCAGCGCCGTGTAGCTGACGGCCACCATGCGCGGCCCATCGACCTCGGTCAGCAGCTGCGACAGGCCCTGGATCATGGCGCCCTGGTAGATGGACACAAAGACCCAGACGAAAAACGTGCGGTACGACAGCGAGCGGCCCTCGGTCAGCTCCTTGTACAGCTCCGGATAGAGGTTCGCCAGGTTCTCGTCGACGTCCTTGTCCAGCACCAGCGACAGCACCGGCATCGCT
Organism: Sporothrix dimorphospora; assembly: GCA_021397985.1. Lineage (NCBI taxonomy): Eukaryota > Fungi > Ascomycota > Sordariomycetes > Ophiostomatales > Ophiostomataceae > Sporothrix > Sporothrix dimorphospora. The sequence continues at coordinate 47,491 of WOUA01000039.1, forward strand.
GTGTACACCGTGGCGTAGCCGACCATGAGCCAGTCAATGTACAGACCCTCGGGCTCGAAGCGGATCGCGATGCTGAACATGGTCTGGCACACGGCCACAATCAGGCCGCGGTGGATGACAAACTGCGCCAGCTTGGCGCTGCGCTTGTAGCTGTTGCGGCCGTGCCACACGAGCAGCTTGGTGAGGTGGCAGAACTGCTCAATCGAGAAGTCGGCCGCCAGCGACGCCTGCCGGCCCTCTTTGCCGACGATGCCCACGCCGACGTCGGCCGCCTGGATCATGGACACGTCGTTGCCGCCGTCGCCAATGCAGCACACACGCTTGAGCGTGTACGCCTTGATGAGCAGCGCGACGTCGGCCTTCTGCGTCGGCGAGCAGCGGCAGGCCACGACCGTCGGCAGCTGCACGGCCACGGCAATAAACTCGGTGCGCAGCGGGCCGGACAGAAACAGGGCCAGGCTCTCGCCGTCGATCAGCAGACAGGCGTCGGTTTTGGCTCTCAAAAAATCGAGGTGGTCCTGCTGCGCCGCCGGGCCGTCGCGCTTCGTCATCTTGGCGATTGTGTAAATGTACTGGCCGCGCGCGACGAGCTTGGCGCTAATGGCCACGCAGCGCGCCGTCTCGACCTTGTCGCCCGTCAGCATCCAGATCTTGATGCCGGCGTTGCGCAGCAGCTCGAGCGACGGCTTGACGTCGCGCTGCAGCTTGTCCTCGACGCCGGTGACGCCGAGAAGCTCGAGGTCGGCTTCGAGCAGCGACCCAACGACGCGCTGCAAGCCCGCGTCGCGGCCGCCCGTGATGGCCAGCGACGCCTCCTGGTAGCGCGCCGCAAACTCGCGGTACTGCTCGGGCGACAGCCGCTTGCGGCCCACGACGAGCGTGCGCAGGCCCTCGCGCGCCATGTTAGCCGTCTCCTCGTCGAGCCAGTCGTTGGCAGCTACAATCGCGCCCATGACCGTGTCGGCGCCCTTTTCATAGAACCAGATTTCGCCGTTGTCGAGGGGGGGCGCCGCTGCCTTGGTGGGCGCCGGCTTGGTGAGAAACTGCACAATGATGCCCATGCGCTTGCCCTCGGACGTGAACGGGAAAATGTCCAGGATCCGCACCTGCACCACCGTGCGTCCCGTCTCTGTCGACACCAGCGTCATGCCCTGCCGGTCGCGGTACGCCAGCCGCAGGCCCACGGCTTCCGTCCATCGCACAATCGCAATCTCGTCAGGCGACGACGCCTGGTACGACGTCTCGGTCGCGCCGCCTTCGCCGTCGTCGTCGGTCGTGGGTGTCACGTTGTGACACAGCGCCAGCGCCAGCACAATGTCGCGGACGCGGGTGCCGATCTCGCGCCGCGTGCGCGTGGCACCTGCGGTCGACGCGCTGCCGCCGGTAAAGGTGGAGGAGGGCGTGATGAGGGGTGCGTCCGTGTCTGTGGAGGCGAACCCCTGCCGCACGTAGGCCGCCACCTCGTCCATGGCCTCGTTGGCGTACGACACTGTGCCCACGTGGATCTTCTTCATCTCCATGTCGTTTTGGGTGAGCGTGCCCGTCTTGTCGCTCAGCAGATACTCGATGCGCCCCAAATCCTCGGGGATCGTGCTCGTGCGCACCACGGCGCCCGGCATCCCCGGGTCGCGCTGGATAAAGTACGAGTACACGCTCTTGCCCAGGTCCAGGTTGACGCGCAGGCTGATGGGCACGATTGTCGAGAACAGCACCAAGAACCGCATGATCTTGACGTACCAGATCACGTTGCCTGGCGCCTTGTTGCTGCCGCCGCCGCTGCCGACGAGGCCTTCCTCGATGGCCACGAGAATAATCGACAAGGCCAGCGTCAGCGCGCACAGAATTTTTGTGAGCGAGTTGATCTCGTACTCGAGCAGGCCCGTCTTGGACCGCGATGGCGCCGTCGACAGCGCCGAGCGCGTCTGCGGGCCCGTGTACACGATGACGGCGAGCGTGGTCGCGTGCGACGCAATCACCGTGTTGGCCCACGCCGTGTTGTCGATGGAGAGCGCGGCCGACTTTTTCGTTGGCAGTCTGTCGTGGCCGTTGTCGGCATCGTCGTCGTCACCGCTATGCTCCGCATCATCCACCTCATATTCGTCCCCCTCCTCCGGCAGCAGCTCGATCGTGCCCAAAAACTCGTTGACCTTTTTGTCCGGCTTGCCGCCCGTCACCCGCAGCCGCACAAACTCCTCGGTCGCCAGGTTCTGCGACAGCGGCGATGCCAGCCTGAGCTTCCAGTCCGTCTCGCCATCCAGCTGGTCCGTCCGAATAAACGTCTCGCCGCCCGAGTTGCCGCTGTCGTTCTTGGCGTCTTTGGTGCTGGCGACCGCGGTCGTTGTCGAAGCCGAGCCCGTGTCTTCATCGTCGATGAGCAGGTTCGCCTCGGCTGGCTGCTCTTCCTCCTGCTCTGCCTCCTCCTGGGCGTGCGAGTCTTGCGACAGACACTTGAGGATCACCACGTCCGCGGGCACGCGCTGGCCCTTGCTCAGCTTCAGCACGTCGCCCACCTTGAGGTCGCGCGACTTCTTGGGGATCTCCACGACGCGTGACGACGGATCATGGCGGTGTCCACCCCGGCCGGCACCCTCCAGCTGCTCTTCTTCTTCCTGAATGTCCGACAGCCGCTCGCGGTCCTCCTGGGCCACCGCCAACAGTCGCCGCCGCTGCGCTTTTGTGGACGCGTCCGACCGCAGCATCTTGCGCTGGCCGCCTCGCAAACTGCCCGTCGCGCCTGCGCCCGCCCGCCCAAAGCCGCTGCTGTCCAGCCCGCCGTGCACCGGGTCCACAAACTGCAGCGTCGTGTACGGCTCCGCGTTGGCCTCGTTGTCGCGCCGCCGCCGCTCGACGTCGTCGTACGCCTCCTTGCCGAGCGTGATCATCAGAACAAACGCCAGGGGCGCCACGTACGTGCTGAGGTAGCCGATGCGCAGCGGCGGGATGGCTTGGGACAGGGCCACCAGCAGAAAGTACATGTTGAAAAAAAAGGAAAACTCGTTGTAGAGCGTGACCGGCAAGAACGACCACGCCGTGTACTTGGCGTTGGAGATGAGGTTGGGCGGGAAGCGCGTCGCCTGGGCCGCGCCGACGGCCACGACGCGCGACGCCGACGGGTCGTCCTCTTCCTGTTCGTTGTTGTCGTCCTGGTCGTTTCCATTGCCCAGAGAGATATTGTTGACGCTGCTCGAGCTCGACATGAAGCTGGGCAGCCGCAGCCGGCCCGTCAGGTTGTGCAGCGTGTCCTGGGCAAACGACCGTCGTCGTCGGTGGCCTCCGCCTTGTCCTCCACTTCGTTGTTGGCTGCCCGTCAGCAGACCGTCGTCCTCCGCGTTGGCGTACGAGTCCCGCCGCGACGACGACCCTTCCTCGTCATCCGCCAGCAGGCCCCGTGCATCCTCATTGCTGTAGTCGTTGGACCGCCGTCCGTCCCGGCCCAGCTCGCCGTAGCCCCGGCCGCGGTTGCCGGATCGTCGCAGGCCGCCCATTCGGAGTGTGCGTAGCGCAATGTTGGTCGGCCTTCCGTTGGTGTGTCCGCCGTTTCCGTTGCCGCCGTGGCCGTGGCTCGAGCTGCCGCTTGGGGTGTCCCCCGCCAACGGCGTGGTCTTGGGGTCGAGCTCGTCGAGGTCGAGTTCGAGGTCGGAATCCGAGTGGTCGGACGGGGAAGCGGGCGGCTCGGTCGGGTGGTAGGCGGGTGGGGGAGGCATCCCGCCGGTCGACGGGGCGAGTGCAGGAGGGAGAGAGAGAAATGAAAGAAGAGCGGCTGTGGCCTGCCGCTACGAACCGCCGTCGGTGTCGTTTGTTGTCGTCGAGAAAGGAAGAAAAAGGGGAAGATCGCGAAATCGAACAGCCTCAAAGCATCGACGGGGCGGCCATGAGTCGATGGCTGTCCTGTCCCCAGACTATCGTCGATGGCAATGAGAGGTCGAGTGTTGCTTTCTGCCTGGCGTGTGTTGTGTTGTGTCGTGTCGAGGGTATTGTGTCGTTTGTCGTCGTGGCACATGTGAAAAAAGGACAGAACCAGAAGAGACGTTCGACGCTTTTGGTAGTGGAGGTAGGGGTCTGTTATTCGGCCGCCTAGCGGGCTGCGCGTGTGTCCCAGCCTGGGTTAGTGGCCAATCTTACCATTCTTACGGTTTACTGCCTGCGTCATCCGCCAACGGCCGCCACAAGGAGCCACGCAGCGCTGGAGGTGCACCAGAAGGGGCCCCACTAGAGCTGTTCTGGCGCTCTTATCAGACACTGGAATCCGCTGGAGAGACGATCAAGTGCTGTCGAAAGTAATGTATCTTCGCACACAAAAACCGCGGAAAGGTACATTACTCACCAGAGTCGTCCATCCCGTTAACTGCATCCCCGTCGGCATTGCTCTAAGCGATCCTTCCCTCGATGAGGACAACTGGCGACTGGGAAGGAGGGAAGCTCCTGCCTTGCTTGCGGCGCGCGGACTGCCCGATGTTCCCTGCTTTCCGGCGCCCCAAACACGCCCAAACGCACCCAAAGAGGCCACTGCGACCCAGCTGCCTGCCTCCTGCCTGCCTCGCGCCATCCGCACCTCCTTCCGCACCCATTCCATCATCGTGGCTTGTTTCCCTCGGCAATCTGGGGCAACGAACCACTTTCCTGCTTTTCTTGCATCTGTTTCTGCTTCACTTTTTGTTTTTCATTCTCACCACCTACGACCTACGATTCCTACGACAGCTTTCCTTCCCACCTCGCGTTTGCAAATACGAACCCCGGCACCTCTGTGCACCCCAAGATGACGTGCGCTCTCTACTTCTAATCTCGCCCTGTCGTGTCGCCCCTATTTGCTGTACATTAGGTCGGTTTTTGGCCCTTTTGCTCTTCTGTTCGTTTTGCTCCTTTTGCTTGGGGTGGTCGCCTCTTCTCATTTAACTCGCTGTCCACTTTTTTTTCTGCGCGTCCCCTTTCTCGCTCCACCCCTGTCGACCCTCGTCGCAAAACCTCCTTTTCCGAATTTCTTTTTCATTTTGTATTTTGTCTATTTTCGTGTTCTCGTGCATTTCGTGTTGGCCTTTTCTTTGCATCCTCTCATGGCGATGGCGCGTTACTGACGACGGTACAGCCTCTTTTTGTCGTTCTTTCTTTCTACCCTCGAACACCCGTTTCGACCGACACGCCTCGCGGATCGTCCCCTAAGCGCGTCCTTCGAATCCGTCGCCCGCCATGTCGTCCGGCGAGCCGAACGCGGCATGGCACCCGGCCTTTATGCCACACACTGTCGACACACCGGCACCATCCGCCCCGAGCGAGCAGCCACAGGCGCAGTCTACAAAAGAGACGCCCCTGACACTCGACCTCGACGCCGCGCATGATGCGCACGAAGACTCGGGTGTTGACGCGTGGTTCCCCGAATACGATGCCGGCAGTCCGTGGACCGAGCAGCCACCAGCACACTCTTTCGGCCAAACGTTAGAGGAGGCTGCCCCAGAGGTTGCACCGGCCGAAGCATCACCAGAACCACCCGTTGAGCCGCCCGTCGAGCCGTCCGTCGAGGAGGTAGCTCCCGAGGCAGCCGTTGAGACGGCACCCGAGCCGGCACCCGAGCCGGCATCCGAACCCCGGGAATCAACACCCGAACCCACATCCGCACCGGCAGTCGAATCCACACCCGAGCCTGACGAGCCTACCGAACCCACCGAGACGACACCCATCGCGTCGCCCGTCGCGTCGCCCATCGGCGAGACCGCCTCAAAACACTTTAGCACAATATCCTTTACCCGCACCGTCGCCAATGATGTGAACTGGGACGCCGAGGAGGACGAGCCCGAGTGGAACATCTCACGCACCGACACCGACCCCTTCCAGTTCATGCCGCCATCCGAACGCTCCAATTCCTTCCCTGTCGTGCCGCCCCAGGTCGACGCGGAGCAGCCACCGGCAGCCCAGTACGCGCAGCAGCCATTGGCCTCGACCCAGGCCATGGACATCATCCAGGAGGTCGACGCTGACGCTTCCCCATTGGCTGAACTGGGCGAAGAGCACGTCGAGGAAGGCATTGACGCATGGGGTCTTGGCTCTGACACGGGTGGCGACGTAGAGGGCGACTCGTTCTTTGCCGGCGCCGCAACAGAAGGCAAGGCTGAGGAGGTCGAGACACCGGCGTGGGAGGTGCCGGACGCGCGCTTCGAAGAGGGCGTGCCCTTGATTCCCCACGAAGCGGCCCCCGAGGTTGTCGCCGAACCAGCGCCACAGGCACAGGAGACGGAGACGGAGACGGAGACTGCGCCAGCACATGATCCGTTTGCCGAGGCCAACGGCGAGGATGACGACGACTTCTTCAACAACGTTGGCGCATCGGCCGAGCCTGAGCCTGAGACAGAGATGGCAGCACCGCCACCAGCGCCCCCTGCGTTTGAGCGGAAATCGACCTTCCAGGTGATCCAGTCGCTGAACGTGGACAATGGCGAGGAAGAGGACTCGTTCTTTGCGTCTCGCGTTGAGGACGGCCCAATCCACGAGGAGCCCGAGCCGATCGAGGCTGCCACTGAGGCCGCCGAGACCGCCGCAAAGCCCAACGGCAGTGCCCCCGACCTGGCAGACCAGTGGGCCGCCCTGCTCGACGACGAGGACGAGCTGCTCCTCGAAGACTCGGAGCCCACGACGGAGACCAAGGGACTGGACCCGGCTGCCTTTTTCGGCGATGACGACGAGGGCTTCCTGGAGGATGACGCAGAGCTGCCCGCTGGCGAACCTGCCGTACCCCCGCAACAGCAGCAGCAGCAGCAGCAGGAACCTGCCGCCACAAGCAACCGCTACCTGCCCCAGGCATCACCAGTGCAGGCACAACAGTCCCAGCAGCAGGCAAACCCCTACCTGCCGACTGCCCCGTTCAGTGCCGCCCAGCCTGTGGTCCCGTCTCCTTACACCGCCCCCGGCACGGCACCCAGCCAGTTCCCCGTCAACTACGGCTACGGCGCTGCCGCGCCACAAGCACCCCCGCCGCAGGATCTCTCCCGGCCGACGCTTCACAAGGCCCAGAGCTTCGCGGACAAGTCAAAGGGCGGCTACAGCTCACCCTACGACCTGCCCATGGACATTGTGAAGCAGCCCAAGAAGCGCCAGAGCATGCAGCAGCTGCAGCAGCCCCCCAGCGCGACGTCTGCTCCTCCCCAGGCCCCGCCGCCAAGAAGCTCAAGCATGCAGGCCTACTCGCCGAACAGGGACTCGTTGCCCGCGGCACCGCCCCCGCCTACCGCCAGCCACGCCATGGCTCCGCCGCCCGTCCCAGCCGCTGCGTCTGCACCTGCCCCGGCGGCCGTGAGCACACCCCCGGTTCGAAGCGACAGCTTCTTCGAGGACCTGCCTATGCTCCCCAAGGTGCGGCCGGCCTCCCGTCACAGCCAGCATTCTCCCTCGCATGCCACGCCTTACGGCCTGCCACCGCAAACACCCAACACCCTCTCCTACCCGCCCCAAGCCCAGGCGCCTCCACCCCCTCAAGCCTCTCCCTACGCACCGGGGCCTCCCCAGCCGCAGACTCCGTCCATCCCACCGCCGAATGCCCACTACGCACCGCCTGCCGCCACAACACCCGCCGTCGCCCCTCCTCCCCCACCGCAAGCGGCGCAGACTCCCAGCGCGACTATTGGTGGCCTCGTGGCCCCTCCTCGCGCCAGCCCCTATGCCTCCCTGCAGAACGGCCTGCCGGCCGCCTCGCCTCCCGCCGCTGGCTCGGTACGGTATTCTCCCTCGCCGAACCAGCTCGCCACGCCCAACGCTGCAGGCGTTCCCAGTCGCTACTCGCCGGCACCTCCTGCACGGGTGCCGTCTGCAGGATACGCTCCGGCCCCCACACCGCCCATCCTGGCCCACCAGCCTCGCACATCAAGTCCTCTGGCTCACTTTGAGATGTCCTACGAGAAGCCACGGGCATCATCGATTGGCCATCAGGTGACCCACGCCGACGGCCAGCTTTCCGCGGAGCGCCGCAGCAGCTCGTCCGTGTTTGAGTCTCGCCTCAACCGTGTTCCTTCGCTCCCGCCCACCCGTGAGGAGGAAGAGGAGCCCTCGGCATTGTTGTCACCACCGCAGCAGCGCCCCCTGTCGTCGGGCAACGGTGCGCAGCACTACCCGCCCGCGCCGACATCCCAGTCCAGCCAGACGAGCCAGTACTCGCCCCTGAAGCCGCGCCAGACACCGCCGCCGCCACAGCAGCCCAACGCCTACAGCCAGGCCACGCTGTCCCCGCCCAAGCGTATTCTCAGCTATGCGCCGCAGGCCGACGGCCAGCACTCACCTCCCCGGCGCTCGCAGACGCAGTCCCCGGGCGCTCTCTACGGTGGTAACCGCCCCGTGACGCGGACCGTTGACCCCATCCAGCGCCCTTCCTCCGTCCACGAAGCGATCCCGGCGCCTGCTCGGCCTAGGGCCGCCTCGCAGAACCTTAACCTCGTGCCACCGACAGACGGCTCCGAGACGGACCCGCTCCAGCGGTGGAAGGGCGTGCCCATCTTCGCCTGGGGCGTTGGCGGTACTTTTGTGTCGTCCTTCCCCCAGGACGTCCCGCGCTACGGCATGAACCAGGCACTGCCCATGATCCACCGTGCCGCCGGCGAGGTGCTCGTCAAGAACATTAAGGAGATCCTGCCCCTCGATGAGCGCCTGGCCAAGTTCCCCGGCCCGCTCAAGGGCAAGTCCAAGAAGAAGGAGGTGCTGGCCTGGCTGGCGGCCGGCATCGAGGGTCTCGAGCGGTCGCTGCCCAATAACAGCGCATTCACGCTGCAGCTATCGCATGAGGACAAGCGCCTGGAAGAGCGTGTCCTTCTCTGGAAGATTCTGCAGTTGTTCATCGAGCACGATGGCGTTCTTGAGGGCAACCCAGCTGTTGAGAAGGCAGTGCGCGATGTCCTGTCGCCCTACGCCGGTGATGCCACTGCGCCGTCTACGTCGGACTCCTTGGCCGGCCCTGGCGTTGGCTATCCGGGCTACCAGGTCGCCAGCTCCCAGCACACACAGGCGGATGCCGTCGACTCGACCGTCGTCGAGCAGATCCGCAAAAACCTGCTGCTTGGCGAGAAGGAAAAGGCTGTCTGGGACGCGGTCGACAAGCGCCTCTGGGGCCATGCTTTCCTCATTGCTGGCGCGGCCTCGCGCGAGCTCTTCAAGAAGGTGGCGCAGGAGTTTGTCCGGAAGGAGGTCAACACGCCCGGCCTGCACAACGAGTCCCTGGCGGCCCTCTACGAGGTTCTGTCGGGCAACCACGAGGAGTGCGTCGACGAGTTGGTGCCCGTCCACGCCCGTGCGGGCCTCCACCTCATGGCGACGACCCAGGTGGCCACGTCGCAGACCAAGGACGACGAGCTGGCCGGCCTCGACAAGTGGCGCGAGACGCTGGGCCTGATCCTCAGCAACCGCAGCGTCGACGATGTCCAGGCCATCAACTCGCTGGGCGAGCTCCTGTCTGGATATGGCCGGGCCGAGGCGGCGCACGTCTGCTTCCTGTTCTCGCGCACCGTCGCCGTCTTTGGCGGCCTCGACGACCCAGCCGCCAACTTTGTGCTCCTCGGCGCGGATCACAAGCGCCAGGCCGACTCCTTTGCCAAGGAGACCGACGCCGTCCTGCTCAGCGAGGTCTACGAGTACGGCCTGTCACTGACCGGCGCCTCCAACCTCGGCGCGTCCAACTGCCCGCACCTCGCCGCCTACAAGCTGCAGCACGCCATGGTGCTTGCCGAGTACGGCCTGCGCGACAAGGCCCTGCAGTACTGCGAGTCGATTGCCGGTGCCATTGGCGCGCAGACCCGCCGCTCGCCCTACTACCACCCGCTACTCGAGATGGCCGTCGAGGACCTCATGAAGCGCCTCAAGCAGGCGCCCAAGGAGGAGTCCAACAACTCGTGGATCCCCAAGCCCAGCATGAACAAGGTGTCGGACACCGTGTGGAACCGCTTCAACAAGTTTGTGGCGGGCGACGACAACGAGGGTGCTGCCGGAGCCGGCCCCGACGGCGAGGCCGGCACCGAGAGCGGCCCCTTCTCACGCATTGCCGGCGGCACGCCGACCATCAGCCGTCCTCCCTCGGCGAGTGGCGGCATGGGTGCCACGGGCATGGAGATGTTTGGTGGCCAGAACAACCTGCCGGGCCCGACCTACGGCGTCCTCAGCGGCGCCCTCAACGGCGCGGCCGCAGCGCCTCCTCCTCCCACCATGCCTCCCACACGGGCTGCGTCTCGCTATGCACCGGGTGGTGGCGCCAGCCAACAACAGCCTGCGCAGGCGGCACCAGTTGCCGCCCTCGCCTCGCCGCCCACGATTCACAGCCCCTACGACCCGCATGCCGGCTACACGCCGCTGGGTGTGTCACCCGCTGCTGTGATCACCCCTGCGGCAGCGCCTTCGTTTAACCCCTACGAGCCGGCGTCGACGTCGTCGCCTGCCTATGCGGCCCCGTCGTCCCGCCGCGTGTCGTCCGAACAATCTGTGTCCGGCGATGCTGCACCGCCGCCGCCGCCGGCGCTGCCAACCCTGGCGCGCAAGGCCTCCGAGATGTCGCTCGGCGGCTACAGCCGCCCTGGCCTGTCGCGGAAGTCGTCGTATGCGCCCCTGACGAACGCCGAGCCCACGCCTCCTGCTTTGCCGACCGAGTCCTCGACGTACAACCCGTACGCGCCTCCGAGCGAACCGGCTGTCAATGGCTCGGCATCGCCTTATACCCCGGCAGCGTCGCTGTACACCCCAGCGGCAGCAACTGAGCAGGTGCCGGCCGAGACGACTGCGCCCAAGGAAGAGGAGACGGCCGAGAGCGTTCCATCATACGGCTATCAGGCGCCTTCATACGGTTACGAGCCTCCTTCGATGTCCTCGTTTGAGGCCGTTTCCGACGAGGCGGCGGCCGCCCCGACCAGCGAGTCTGCCGAAGACGGCGTCGGTGAGCACCTGAACGGGAACGCCAACGGCTACAACGGTGGTGGGGGCGGCTACGAGCCCCCATCGTTCCAGTCGTACAGCTACGAGCCGCCGACGTATGAGCCCGATGACGCCGAGGGCGGTGGTGCGGCCGGAGACGACGAGCTCTCTGCGCCAAAGCTCAAGGCCAAGAGCTTCATGGACGACGTCGACGATGACATCCCCGCGGTGCCCAAGCCCTCAGCTTCGGAGAAGTCCCGCGAGGAGAAGGACCGGGAGAATGCAGAGATGTTCCGCAAAATTGCGGAAGAAGAAGGTATGTGCCACCCTCTCGCTTTAGTACGTTGAACTACGAGCGAACAGATTACTAACTCATTTCTTCTTTAGCCAAACGTGCTGCGGCTGAAAAGGAGGCCAAGACCAAGAAGGGCTGGGGCCTCACCTCGTGGTGGGGCAAGAAGGAAGCTGGCGGCCTGGGTAGTGCCGGCAGCGGCAGCGGTGGAGGAGGTGGTGGTGGTGGCGGCGGCAGCGGCAGCGGTGAACCCCCCAAGGCCGTGCGCGCCAATCTGGGTGAGAAGAGCTCGTTCTACTTTGATCCCGAGCTGAAGCGCTGGATCAACAAGAACGCCAGCCCCGAGGACCAGACCGCCAAGTCTACCCCGCCCCCGCCCCCGCCGCGGTCCAACCCGCACTCGGCCACGTCGACGCCGGCACCCCCTTCGTCGGGAATGGGCATGGCACCCCCGCCGCCTTCTTCGGCACCACCCCCGCCGGGAAGCGCCCCGCCTATGATGCCCCCGGCCATGGCGCGTACCTCGTCGACGGCGAGCGCGGCCAGCGGCCCGCCCAGCCGGCCGGCCACCAGCATGAGCGACGCCAATAGCATTGACGACCTGCTGGGCGCGGCACCGGGTCCGCGCAAGGCGGGCACCAAGAAGGGCCGCAAGAGCGGTCGGTATGTGGACGTGATGGCCAAGTAGGGCCACTAGGGGACGATGGGATGTTGTCTTGTGTTTTGCTTCTTGCTTGTTTTTTCGGTTCATATTTTGTTCCCAATTTTGTGTTATTATCTTGTGTGTTTGAGCGGGGTTTCTTCTTTTTCTGTTTTTCTTTTTTTCTCGTCTTCTTTCTGCTTTCTGTACAAAACCGGGCGTTCATACTACTAATATGGCAAAAAAACATGGCGGGAAACATACATTATTCTGTTGTAATACTATATACACACTAACTAAATTACAATTATCATTATTCTTACGCATGAATCAATATCACAGTTATGGGCTTTTGGTTGATACGTTTTGTACATTGTATTTGCTAACAAAAATTATGAAAAGATCGCATTTCACTCATTACATTTCTATTCCCACTTTTCTTGTGTTGGGAGTATTTCTCTTCCTCTCTCCGTTCTCCACCACCACACGCTTACTTCTTCTCGCGCTGGCCGTAAGCCTTGGTGGCGTAGTCGCCGCCGTGGACAATCAGGTCCTGGGGGCGGTAGTCGAAGCGGCCGCTCAGGTAGCTGTCCAGGATGGCCTTGGTGCCGTCGGCGTAGCGCTTCTGGGCGTCCAGGGACGTGCCGGACACGTGGGGGACCATGGCGTTGCCGCCGCCAAAGGGGTTCTTGGCGTAGCGCAGGACGTGGTCCTTGGGGGCGGGCTGGGGGAACCAGACGTCACCGCCGTAGCCGCGCAGGTGGCCGCTCTTCAAGGCCTCGGCGACGTCCTCCTTGACGACAATGGCGCCGCGGGCCGTGTTGACGAGCCACGAACCAGGCTTCATCTTGGCGATCAGCTCCTTGTTGAACAGGCCGCGGGTCTTCTCGTGCAAGGGGCAGTTGATGGTGACGACGTCGCACTGGGCGACGAGCTCCTCGAGGGTGTCCACGCGGCGGCAGCCAATCTCCTTCTCGACCTCAGCCGACAGGGGCTGGTAGTCGTAGTAGAGCAGCTCCTTGCAGTCAAAGGGCTTGAGGCGGCGCAGGACGCGCTCGCCGATGCGGCCGACGGCGACGGTGCCGACGACCTTGCCCTCGAGGTCGAACTCGTTCTTGGCGGCCTCGGCGACGTCCCAGTCGCCGCGCTCAATGATCTCGTGGGCAGGGACAAAGTTGCGGACGAGCACCAGGATGGTCATCAGGACGTGCTCGGCGACGGAGACAACGTTGGAGCCGGTGACCTCGGCGACGGTGATGCCGCCGTTGGTCTTGTTGGCGGCATTGAGGTCGACGTGGTCGGAGCCGATGCCGGCGGTGATGGCGAGCTTCAGCTTCTTGGCCTTGGCGAGGCGCTCGGCAGTCAGGTAGCCAGGGTGGAAGCTGAAAATGTTAGTGGGGGGTAGTCGCATGGAAGAACTGATTGTCTAGAGACAAGCACTTACGGAGTCGTGATGATGATTTCGGCGTCGACCAGCTCCTTGTCAAAGGTGGAGTCCTCACCCTCCTTGTCGGAGGTGGTGACCAGGGTGTGGCCCTGGTCCTCGAGCCACTTGCGGATGCCCAGCTCGTTCTCAGTCGTGCCGAGAAGCTCAGGGACCTATGGGAAAAGAGGGGCACGGTTAGCCATGGTCGCAATGCAGTATTGTGCGGTGATGTTTGCGAAAGATTGCATGCAGTGTTCTTGTCGGGTCGTTTGATCCGCAGCGGCACGGGGAAATGTTTAAGTGGGACGTTTTGGGGGAGCTTGGGGGGAGCTATGGCCGCTTGGGGAAGTTTTGGGGAGCAGCGAGCAAAGTCGAGCAACGAACTGCCGTTTTCTTTTGACTGTTTGACTCTCTGACTTTCGGTCCCCTCCCATCCCGGCTGCGCATGCCATCTTACACGAGCCTGCTGCCAAGACGGCAGGCCATGTACCCCGCAGTAGGAGAGAGAAGAAGAGAAGGAAGGAAATAAGATAGCAGAAGGGTGAAGCTTACATCCTGGGCGTGCTTGCCGCCGTCGTAGAGAACCAGGAGAACCTTGACCTTTTCACGGACAGTTGTTAGCATGCGGGTTGAGGGAGAACGTATAATCGCGGTCCCGGTCGCGGTTGCGGTAGTCGGCCGTGTCGTCCAGGGTAGCCGTGGGCTATGGGTACGGGCACCGGCACTAGCACTGGCGCCGGGCAGGAGACGATCCAGAGCAGACGAGGACGAGTACGGGTGCGAAGACGAGTACAGGTGCCGAGAGGAGGACGTAGCCAGGGCGACACGACCGGCCAGGGACCGCGAAAGAGCACAACGCGAGAGAGGGAGGAGCGGTACCATTTTGAATGTGGGTTGGGTTGTTGTTATGTGTAGGTGGGTATGAGGTCGAAGAGGTGTTGGATTGGAGTGAGGACGAGAGTTGGAGATGCGATGAGAAGTGACGAGAGAGAAAGAATAGGGAATGAGGAAAGGGCGAAAGAGACGACAACCTTGGAATGGGACGGCGGGGACAAGCTGCTTTATACCAGGGAAGGAGCTTATTGCTTTTTGGGGGGAAAGGACTACGTTCGGCGATCGTCACAAACAAGGCAAGAGCGAAGCGAGACGGAGAGAGGAAGAGGGGGGAAGGAGGTAACGAAACGGTAGCACCAAGACGGGCCCATGGGTCGATCATGGGGGAGAAGGTGCGTTGTGTGCATGGTACGGAAGCGCATTGTACAACGTGTGTGTGGACGGACGTTGGCCGAGTACTTTCCTTCCCGGGAAGGGGGTTTGTCGGAGAAGTGGAAACCCCCAAGGGGCAAGCTCCTTTGTGGCAAGAGCAGAAAGGGGAAAGAGCGGGCGAGGGAGAACTAAACAACGGGCAAGCTGCGGACGCAATGGACGCAACTGGCACAAAGGGGCAGCAAAACGGGCAATTACGTAGTGTAAGAACTACGGCGGGTTTAGCTGTTGACAACGAGGTACGCAGGGAAGGAACGACCAACATGATCTCACAGCACTTCTTTACAGGGCAGTCGCTACCCAGTCTGAATCATGATTGCGAGCCAGAGGGAATACCGTTCCGCGAGGACGCGATTGTTACGGAACAACTCTGCATGGAAGATGGACAAGAGCAGAAGGGAAGGGTCTCGACACAGGCTGTGCCGGAGGGATTTGCTGGTTCGGGAATCTCAACGCGAATTGGCTGGACCCTTTGGCGGACGCAAGCATCAAGCCGAGAGAGGGGCCTTGGAGGGAAAGGGAAGAATTGGGAGGAGAATTAGCGGGCGGAAAGAGCAGGCGAGCAGACTGCAAAACGGAGTCTGGCTGGAGTCAAGCTCGGAAGCTACGAGGGAGCTGGGCCAAATTGGCAGGTACAGGACGGGGAAAGAGCGATCCAAAACGGGCTCTTCGTACGAGGAAAGAACAAACAAGAGCACAACAACACGTTCACAAATTCATAATCTACTCATCCGGCTGCCCGCCCGGCTGAGGACGAAACTCGGTAGTAAGGAGGGGCAGTGAGCTGGAGTCGTTGATGAAATGAACAGACATCAATGAGCGACAAACGTGAGCAACAAAACAGCGTGTACGGCCCGTTTGTGATCGTTTCCCGCCCACGAAAGTCGAGTGGTCGTGTGGTCGGCGCGCGTTGGTGGTGCCTTCCCCCCATGTATTATGCGCAGCTGCCCCGCTTTCCGATGTAAAACGGAGATGTGTCGGCGGAGGCTCGGGATCGCAGGGCACGCTTGCACCAGAGCGATGTGGGGTAGCAGGGCACTTGATGGGCTTTGTTGGGTGGCTCGGGTGGTCAAGATGTGTTGGTGCGGTGCGGGCGGCCATGGAAAATGTGGGGCATTTGGTACGGACCAGGGGGAGCTCAACGTCCAGTGCAGTTGAGTTGCGCTATCTCCTCTTTCTCGTCTTGGTTTGCCTGTTGCTGGAGAAAATTACGGCTAGAAGATGGAAAGCTGCAGAACCACAGTACACTGCGAATAGCCGTTGTGTGTTGGAATGGCCGCAGCAGCCGGGCCACTGTCAGCTGACGGATGCGGATGGAAATAGACACGGCCGGCGAAGATGAGAGCGGATGAGAACCAATGCACGTCGACAATTTGTGTGATGTATGTTGCAGCATATGTGCAGTGTGCAGCCAAAGTGTGGCGTATGTACAACGTACATTGACGTTTCATAGCAACGCAACAACGGCCTCTTTCGAAAGAGGGGAAGTCGAGCCGCGTTGACAATGCAGGAGGGAGGGGAATGCAGCATTTGCAGTCAGATGAAAACGTGTGTGACCAACGGAGCCGGAGAGGCAGAAAGACAGTGTGGGAGGGTCGTAGGAGGGTGTGTAGGAGACAGTGAGGGGAAGCAGAGTAACGCGAGAGGTACGTAAAGGGAGGGTATGAGAAAGACAGCGTAATGGAACAATACGAGGACGGGGAATGCGGGACGCAAAACGCGGGGGATGGACGGAAAGGAACCAAAGATCGTCCCAGTCTCGGCTTTTGCATCAGCCAGTGATGGTAAAGACTGCCTTGGCCAGTGACGAAGGACTGTATTGAAGGGAGGTCACAATTCGAGAGTATTCACGGGTGGTAGATGAGAGAAACGAGAAAGTAAAGTAAATCGAATGCTTGTTTGTGAGTCGGATCTCCATGGATGTCTGTGGAACATGTCCTGCCTTGCCGTAATGTCCAATGCAGACCCTGGCCCCGTCTTCACGGCTGCTCGGCTGCTCGCCGGTTCGGTCGCGCAAGACCACCAGTCTGTCTGTCTTCCTTCGTGAAACGGACGGACTTGGCTCGGCGAGAAAGCAAGAGAGAAAAGGTTGCCCACCGCACTCTTTCTGTTGGAGACACGCCGTTGGAGACCGCTTTTCCCTTCTGAGACCGTTCCCCATAAGGGTGCCCTATTGCGGAAATGAGAAAGCTCCGACAGCCTCGCATCTGCCGAGAGTCGATTTGTCTTGATAGGCCAACGTCCGCTGCAAACTCGGAGAAATGCCATTGACGAGTCGACGTCGACGCCCCTGACATGGACCAATCCCTTCCTCCCTTCCTTTACAGTACGTACTTTCATGTACGACGGCCCTTGTTGACGTTCGCAAGGCTGGCGGCTTTCTGCGCTCAACCTGTGGCCAATTCGGCCCAGGCCCTTCCGTCAGAACCCTAACGCCCAAATGTCAGACGTCAATTGCACCCCACAGGTTGTTGTGCCAAACAGAAAGGCGCATGCCGAGCGTTTTCCATACCTGGACGTCTAGCACTTTCCAGTTTGCCACAAGTGGTTCCCGATGTAGTTCACCCTCTCTCGACATCCCGCGGCGTCCCGAAGGACACCCGGAAGACAACCACCTACCTCCTACAACGTAGGAACATTCTCTACTTGCTGCATGGCGGCTCCTGTGTTCCTGCAGCTATAAATATTATAGCGGGACGTTTTTGTGTGGAGATGTGCTTTGTGGTCCAGGAACGATTCGGCTGCACCTCGTATTGCTACTCGAGATGTGCGGTGTCGGGGGAGGACACTGCCGGCTGCTCGGGCAGTTCTCGGTGACTGAGGGTAGTCGTGTTCACCACGACCGCTCCTATAACGCCTTCTGCACCAGATCAACCACATCAAAGTAGACGGCCTGCGCCTGCGCGTCGTTGGTGCTGCCACTGCCAGCACCGCCGGCCAGACCCAGCCCAACCACCAGCGTCCGCGTCTCGCTCGGGTCCCGCAACGCCAGCAGACTGCCAATCTGGGCGGCGACCAGCTGGCCAAATGTCTCGCGGGCCTCGCCGCCCGCGCCAAAGAGTGTGCGCGGGGTCAGGTGGGTGGAGGGCAGCAGGCCGGTGGCGGGGTTGCTGCCGGAGCGGGGACCGAGAGGGAGGGCGGCGTCGACAGAGGCGGCGGAGGGGGCGGACAGAGGTACTTGGATCTAAACTGTTAGCGAGCGAAGCGAGGAAGAAAAGTAGCGAGCGAAGCGAGGAAGCAAAGTAGCGAGGAGAACACACCCATTGAGCGAGTCGCCCAGATTGGGAGACGAGAATCAGGATCTTGTCGCGAAAGTAGGAGACCTCGGCCTCGGTGGGGACGCCGTTGACGGTGCCAGTGACGGTCCTGGTCTTGGCCGGATAGGGCGCGCCGTGGACGGGGCCGGCGTTGGGTGCAGCGATGTCTGCCATTGTGTGCGCGGTTGTGATGGTCGAGGGAGTCGAGATTGAAGGGTCTGGTCGTGTCGATGTTGATTGAAGAGGGAAGTGATGGAATAGTGGGGAGCTTTAGGTGGTGAACCCCACTACAGCGATGCTGAACGGTATGCACTAATGGGGGCGGTCCTCGTGGACCCGCTCTACCCGAGGTCGCACCTTCCCAACGACCTCACGAGTTTACGATATGGCAAGAACATTAATTATGGGAAGAGCACAAAAGTAGAAAGATGGTCAACTTCTTCTCTGGAATAATCATTCTTAGTCAAGGTATCTTTATTCAAAGGCAACGCTAACTCATGACGATCATAGGACTCATAAACCTCATCGACAACGGCCTAGACGACGAGACGACGAAATAGAAGGTGGTAGAAGACAGAAAACACACGATCGTTCCTAGTAGAAAGCCTCGACGTGCAGGTAGATGCCCTGGGCACCGGTCCCCTTGTGTACGGCACGCTCGTCGCTGATCTGCACGACGACGGAGCGCACCGACGTCGTCAGGCTCAGCGGACCACAGGCGCCAATGGCGGTCTCGCCGTCGGCGGCGTGTAGCACCTCGGAGAAGAGAGCCTTGAACTCGGGGCGACCGGCTTGGACGAGAGGGCCATCATCAGCGGCACTTCCCTTTTCACTACCACTGATGACACCCGTCTCGCAGCAGCATTCTTTGGTGGACGGCCCGTCGGCGGCACAGCAGCAGCCGGTCTTGTGGGACGGCACAGCTGTCGCCTCTTCGGTGAGGACCCCGTCGCAGGTGGCAAACACGGTGACTTGCACCTCTATTCCCGCGGCGTGCAGTGTGTCTGTCGCGAACCGCAGCTCAGCATCGACCCAGGCGAGGGCACGGCGGTTCTTGATGGCCCACAAAACGCGGACGACGCGAAGGGGTAGGCGCTTGTCGGCGGCCGCCGCCACCGAAGCGCGCTCCGCCAGACTCAGCAGGTTGGACAGCACGAACGTGATGCCGGTGCCGCCAGCGACGAGCAGGGCGGTGTCGAACGCGGCAAAGTCGGCCTGGGAGGCGCCATAGGGGCCGTCGACAAAGGCCACCAGGTCAGCATTGCGGGACGTGCGTGCCCCCTCAAACAATTTGCGCGTGAAGCCGCCGTGGGCGCGCAGCAGAAAGACGAGGTCGCCACCGTGCGAGGTGGGCGTGGATAGAATGGTGGCCGGGTGCGACTGGGCGAGGCCGTAGCGCGGTAGGCTGAGCAGGACGTGGCTGCCGGGCACCCAGGATGTCAAGTGACGGTGGGTAGTAGCGACACGGATTCGCGTGGCGCCCGAGTCTGTGCCGTCCTCGAGGGCCTCAAGCGTCGCGCGGCCAGAGCGCTTCGACTGGAAAGCACCATTGTGCAGGGCAAAGCGCAGCCCGCGAATACCCCGGTCGAGCACGTACAGCCCGATCGGAATGTACACGTACACGCGCGAGTACAGGGCCGTCGTGGGCAAGTGCATCATGAGGGCGATCACAAACCCAAAGAAGGTCACGAGGTGTTGCACGACAAACAGCTCGTACGACAGGTGGCGCAGAGGCGCCAGCGTGGTCAGGTTCATCCACAGAAGCAGCGCGTACGCGGCGATGCCGGTCGGCGGGCAAGTGTCGGTCTGCCACTCGAGCTCCATGAGGCCGTCGTACCGGTTCCAGCCGACGCTCTCGATGCCGAAGTGGAACGTGGCCAGCAGCAGCATGCCGCGCGCCGTCCAGCGGTGCAACACGTTGAGACGCGCGTAGGCGCCGGGGCCCATGCCGGCCACCAAGCCCACTAGATTGTTCTTGCCGGCTAGGAGGATGACCAGCGGCATCTGGGCGACGGCCAGCCAGGCGGCGCGCACGCTGAGGGCCTGGTCGTGCTGGGCGCCGCTGACAGCGCCGTCGCCGGCGGGGATGAATTGCAGGACGAGGATGAACGTCAAATAGGCCAAGATGATGAAGAGCGAGCCAAACGGCGGAACCTTGCACCACCAGGGCGCGTGGCGGCCCCAGCGGCCGGCGGTGGGCGTCAATTGAAGGTACGTGACCTCTCTCAGTACGGCGGTGGTGGTGGCGACGGCCTGGGCGAGCGGGTTGGAGGGCCGACAGGGCGCGGGGTGATTGGCGCGGCTGGCGCGCAGGCGCTGTCGCCGGCCGACAGCGGACACAAAGTTGCACACGGCGGCGAGGCCGACCGCGACGACGACGCCGTACCAAAAGTGCGTGGCGGCATGGTTGCCGTCGATTTGCAGCGTGGTGTCGTCGAGAATGTCTTGGAGAAAGTTGAAAGCCTGGGTAGCGTTGCTAAAGTCGACACCGGACGCGTTGAGGGGCATCGAGGAATCGTCCCCGCTGCCCATGCCATCCATGTCCATGGCGGGGTGTGCGTGTGAGGTGGGCGTGCAGGATGTGGTCGAGAGGGAGGTGAAGGGGTGTAAGTCGGAGGATCTCTGATCTCTTGGCAGGCACAAGTCTTGGCTGGAAGCTTGGCAGGAAGCTTGGCGAGAGTTTGATGTCTTGGCGGACGGGCCGTCGACTAAATAGAAGCGAGAGAACGGGAGGACAAGAGACGGGCGGTTGACGACGACGACGACGACGCAAGCACAAACCCACCAGCTGACGTGGAGTTCAAAAGAGCGTGGGAGGGAGCTGAATGGAAAAAGAAAGGGAAAAGGAAAAGAATAGTATGGGCGACGAAGCGAACGGATAGAAACTTGCTCACTTTCCCCCTCGAACCATGCAACAGCGGCAGAAACGTGCAGAAAAGCGACAAAAGCAAACCAGGAATGCGTCAAAGAATGTCCACAAAAGTGACAAAAAAAGCAAAACGGCTTTGATGATACGCTCCGTTCTCCTCGATTCTCCGGAAACTTGCTCACTTGGAGCCCCTCGTGGGTGTGGTTAGACTCGAAGCGGTCTAGTGGCGTTGCGGGCGAGGGTCCAGAGGCAGTCCAGGTGGCCTAAGATGGCTGGGGTGGCCCAGCAATACGACGCCGTGCCGTGGACGAAGATGCGAGGCGGCATCGAGCGGCAGGTGCGTGTTTGCATTGCGCAAGATTTTATTTGTTCGTTTTTGAAGATCTTATTATTGAATATATTTTTATTTTTATTTTTATTTTTATTTTACTCTTGTCTGTTCGTCCTCTCGTCATCCATGTCGGCAACTGGCTGTTCCGTTCCAGGGCTGGCTCTCCACCTTGAAAGTGCTGATGAGTGCTTAGAGAATGAAAGAGATCACAATCCTAGAACCGCTTTAACCCATCCTAGGCATGTGCCATGTCATGTTAACTCGACAGGCGTGAGCTCAAAGGTGAGACCATTTTATCGACAGCTGTCGTGTAAGTTGGAACAACCCAAGACTCATTTTCAGTGCCACCACACGTTCTTTAATGTACGAGCTTGTCTAACCATATTCCAGAAAGGTTGTTGTCATATTATTCCACTCAAGAATATGAGCACGTGCCGATAGTACGATGAGCCGCCTAATTTATTCTCCCGAGTCTCAGCCCTACAGCAGCTCGTCACCAGAAACAGGATTCAGCTAGCGAGTCAGGCCAAAAGTATCTTGCAGAGCGATCCGCCGTGATGGGTCTGCAGGTTCTATTTTTGTGTCGCGTCCGCATACTAGCTTAGTGAATGCTTACGACCAGTCAATAGATCGATTGGTAGACTGCCGAGACTGCCAAGGAACATCGAGTTACTATTATCGCACGCCTCATGTCACCTGCCAAGACAGCGCCGGCGCCACCCGCCCGACGACCAACACCAGCCTTGTCCGTTCAACGGGGGCCAACCACGTGCCGTCACGGGATCCATCCTCCACCAGGCTCTCGTCACTGCCGATCGGTACTCCTCCAGCTACATCTTGTCCTTGTCGACCTAGATAGGCGGAACGCCGAGCGAGTGTATCACGTGCGCCTGCTTGGTATGGCGTGTTGCGCTAATACAAGGACGAGTGTATGCGAGCGTGTCAGTGGTGACCCCTCAGGGCCAAGCACGCCATTGCGTGGACCGGAGGTGAGCCGACAGCGGTGCAGAGTGGGGGTGCTCCTTACACTGGAGTCTACTCTGTGGCATCTCTATATAGGCGGTATTATTTCGTACTCGTACAGGGACTGGTGCATCTTATAGCATCATCTGTAAACACAACCAACAACTAGCACTACCATCACGATGTCTGCCACTGTTTCTTCGTCTGTCGCCGTGCCGGCTGGACCGGCCGAGTCTGCCCCGACTCCCACGATCGAGTTCACGCCGTTTGACGTGTCCGGCCAGCGCGTCGTGCACGGCAACGCCTTCCCGTTGGCGCTGACGCTTGCCGACAAGACCACGCCCGTGTCGCTGCCGGACGTCAAGGCCCGCATCCAGCAGCTGGCCGCCGACGGCACCATTCGGTCGTTGTTGAACGAGCGTGAGTCCTCCAGTCCCTCGTAGTAAGAAGGTCCCCACTAACCGCACAGACGGCGTCCTGTTCTTCCGCGGCCTCCCTCTGAAAACACCTGAAGACCTCTCCTTCCTCGTCGACGCCTTTGGCTTCCGCACCGAGCACCAGGAGCTCGGCCTGTCAGGCGCCCGCTCGTCGGTCACCAAGTACATCAAAACGGCGAGCGAGCTGCCGGGCACGGTGTCGATGCATTTCCACAACGAGTACGCGCGCACGAACCATTTCCCCGAGATTGTCTTTTTCTTCTCGGAGCGCGTGCCCGAGCAGGGCGGGCAGACGCCGCTGCTGTCGTCAACGGAGCTGTACGACCGGCTGCAGGCCGAGCTGCCAGAGTTTGTTAAGGACTTGGAGGAGAAGGGTGTCACCGCCCGGCAGTACTACCCCTCCAAACACGACCCCGAGGCCGCCGCCATCGGTTACAACTGGCAGGACTCGTATGGCTTCACTATCGAAGAAGGGGACAGCATCGAGGTCCAGCACGCCAAGGTCGAGAAGTTGCTGCGCGACGACATCCACGCCACCGCCGTCTGGCAACGCGACGCGTACGGCGATGGTTTACAGGTTGTCCAGATTGTGCCGGCCATCCGCACGATCCGCTCGAGCGGCCGCCGTTCGTTCTTCAATGGCCTGGCCGGCGTCTACGGCAATGCCAAGCGCAGCGGCTCGCTGCAGCCGCCGCACAAGGTGCAGAACGGGCCCGGCTACAAGCTGCCATCGTCGTACGGCGACGGATCAGCCATCCCCGACGCGTACCACGACCGCCTAATCGAAATCCAGGACGAGATCGGGTTCCTGGTGCCGTGGCAGGTGGGCGACGTGGCGGTGGTCAACAACTACACCGTGCAGCACTCACGGACCAAATTTGTTGGCGACCGGTCGGTGCTGGTCAGTCTGTGGGACGACATTGACGATTTTGTGCGGAAGTAGACGAGCGGCATACGCAGTACGTCGTACGTCGTGAGTAGTTGTCGCGTGCCCATAATACCATAATGTCAATATACGAGCTTATTATGTAGCCTTTGTGATCTGCCTAACTGCCTGTGGTAACTGAATCGCGAGGGAAAGAACAAACGGCACGCTCCGGCGGCACATGAATCATTTGGTAGCGGGCGCATCGTTCCTTCCACTTCTTCAGTCGTTTTGTGTGCTATTTTGTGTGGAGCTGTTGCGCAGCCTGTCGCTCCTTCCTTGTGCACCATCGCCGCTAAAAGCACGTTCACACTACAAAACGCGTGTAAGTGCCCAAAACGGCAAGCTTGTCGGGGATCACTTGCCGACGTCGGAATCGGGTCAAGGCCGACAATGAAGAGATCTAGGGCATTTTTCTCGACAGGGTGTGTTATGTCATTTCTTGAGTGCTCTCCTCCGTAGTCGTACATTATTTACATTATTTACACCTACCGAAAGAATCCAAGACTACATAGATACATATACATACAATAACGCTTCGACGTGTAAAAGCCAAAAAAAAAAATTAAAAAAATTACCTTGCCATTTCCGCCCAGCCTGTCCGACCCGTTGCGAGAATCGTCTTGAGCACGTCCGCCCAGAATTGCACGCGTTCTTCGTTCAGGTCGAATACAGCACCCTCAGCCTCGTCCGCAACGGACCAACTGCCGTCGCGGCCCAGGACATTGAGTAAGTTTGCGTCCACCGTATACTCCTGCCATGAAGTAGGGTCTCCCCCCGTGAACCGCAGCAACTGGTCGACAAACGTCTCGGCCACCCGGAGGTCGGCATCGTTGAGGCTGCTGTGCAAGAACGTGGGCAAAATGTCGGCCGTATGCGTGACCGGCCAGTGTGCGGGCCAATGTGCGGTTGCGTATCCAAATACGTAGCGGTAGAGTGTGCGACGGGGACTTTCTCCTTCACTGCCTTTGCAGGCAGACGCCAGAAATGACCGCGAGAATAAAACAGCTGGCGTGTTGTAGCGGCAGTGGCCTTCGAGGGCCATCGCGCATCGGTTGTAGGCAGGTACGGCGAGTTCTGCAGAGGGGGTGTACCAAGGAAACGAGCTGGGGTCGTTGCCGTAGATCTGGGCTGCACGTCGCCGAAGCGCATCAATGGGCGGGATACGGCTGTGAATTAGAGTGCTGATGTTATGCGCCTTCTTGTTGGCAATGATGACGGCCTCACGAAGCCATGGCTGTCACGAGTATTATATGTTAGCTGACGACCGTCGACTATGAATACTAAAATAAATTATGGGTGCACAGTGTAATCTCACCTCGTTTTGGCATGTGCCCATGATGATGGATCGTAGCGAAGGATTCCACAGCTGCGGCTGGAAGGCGACCTCGCGTGGATCCGCTGTGATGGTGATGTCGTCCCAGGTAGGCCGGTACGCCGAGCTCATAAACCATGTCTCCTCGACCAGCTTGTCGACGGGCACACCGCGAAGCTGCTCAATTACGGTTGGCCCCTTGGTCTCGCATCCCGGGGTCTCTTCAACACCCAACTTGCGGCAGATGGAGTCGAAGCTGCGCTGCGCCTCGTCGGCCCGCTGCAGCTGGATCGACATGCACGTCGACGACGACAGGATGATACGCGGCACATCAATGTACAGCTGCGGTACCGTCATCATGTGATGGATCGCGCCCGCGCCTGCCGATTCGCCCATTGCCGTAATGTTCTGTGGGTCGCCGCCAAAGTGCTGAATGTTTTCCTTGAGCCAGTCAAACGCATATTTGCAGTCCACCAGCCCGAGGTTGGCCGTCGATCGAAAGGCGGGCGGCACGTCCAGCTGCGTCGCTGCGCTCGCGACCAGCTGCCGGGAGTGAAGGAATCCCAGCACGCCCACGCGGTAGTTGATCGTCACGACCACTGTAGGTTTTCCAATCGCCAATCCGCGGCGTACCAACGGGGAGCCATCATAGGCATCGACCGACCCGGACCCAACCTGGTACGCGCCGCCGTACACCCATACGAGGACGGGGAGGCGAGTCGTTGACGTGTGTGCCGTCTCACCGCTCTTCGTTCCTGGGGCGTAAATATTCAAATTCAAACAGGCAAACTCGTCTTCTTGCTCCGGGCGATGCGGGATTGTGGCGTTGCCGGCTGCGTCCTGGCCAACTGGGCCAAACATTGGCACACCGCCTATATCCAGCGTCGGACGGCCGATCTGTGGACAGCCCGGACCAAACGCCGTGCAGTCCCGTGTGCCCTGCCAGGGTATTGAAGGGCGTTTCCGTGGCGCCGCCCACCGGTACGGGATATTGGCGTACTGGACATTCAGGCACTTGAGAATGCCATCCTCGCTGGAGGAGGTTGCTGGTGCTGATGTTGCAGAAATTGCGAAATTTTTTCCTTCCAACGACTCCCAGAGCGCGTTTATAGTTCCGAGCGGCGAGTCTAAGCGGGCAACGGCGGTGTTGCCATTCGGCGGCGCATCGGTGATTGGGTCAAGCATCATGTCGTCTGTGAAATCGTGAAATATCGTGAAATCGTCGTGAACGTAAAAAGACACCGGAGTTTGTGCCTTTCACCACGAAACAGCTTATTGTAAGTCCAAGCTAATTCAATTATCAACATTTAATATGTATCCCAAAAGCCCCTCTCAAATGCCCCGGAATAATGACGCTGCCCTGCACCAAAAGCGACCGAAGCGACCGAGGCGACCTGCTCCTCTGTCCAAAACCCCGAAAATCGCGCTTTGTGAGCCAGTCGGTGGTGAACGTCGAGGCCGAGTTTTGCTTTCCACGGCCAGGTCGTTTCCGTCTTGGCGTTTATCCCAAGTAGGAGAGGAAAGCCGTTACCGGGTATTGGGTTTCCTGGTAGCAAATTAAGGGTCACCAAGAATTCCCGCGGCATCGGCCGGGCATAAGACTGCAACGGGGCTGTCTCTTGGATATCATGTGCCCTTCTGTGCGTGCGTGGGAATACACTTATGATTGCTTGTTCTAACACTAGGGGCTTGGGGGATGGTTTAGTTGACGGCAAGGTCTTTTAGTCGGCAACGAGGCCGTAAATACTTTTCCGAGAGCTCTCGTCTGTGCTGGAAATCATACTATGTAACACATGCACGGCTGACAATTGACCAAGAGTGAAAATGCTACATTTGTGTAAGGAGGAAAAGACGAAGGGATGAAAGGAGATAAAAGAAAAAGATAAAATGTGAAGAAATGGAAGAACACCGAAAATAAAGAAAACGGGCAAAGAAAAAAAAACGACGGAAAAGAAAGACGAAGAAAAAGTATAAAGAAAAATATAATAAGTATTATATATACCACCTTCCTACATCCCGTCTCGCTGCTCGGTACTCCGTAATGTCCCGTCTCCCTTTTCGCGTACTGTCCAATCACTTTAGTAGTCACAGATGCGTTCTCAGGGTGCTCTCAGTGCGTTCTCAGTGCTCTTCGAGCCCGGACCACCAGCTGCAAGTGCATCTTGTCATGTAACCTCAAGGCTCTCCGGCATCAACAAAGTCAAAAAGGGTTGGAAAGATTGACAAAGGGTTGTCGTATGTCTCCTTCAGAGTAGAAAAAGCCTACCTGAGACCGCCGCTCACCGTGTTTGTTGCTGCAGTTGCTCGCCATTCAGGTCGACTACCTCGGTCGCCCATCGTCACCTGCACAAACCACCCGAGCAGAGAGTCGGGCATATCGTGGTAGGTGCAGAGGAAACGGCCGCGTGATCTGCCAGGAACGAGGTTTGTTGAAAAAACCATCGAGGAGTGTTTGGTTGTCTTGGTGTCTTGGCGTAGTCTTATAGGATATATAATTGTCTGTTGTTTTATTGTTTTTAAGAACTTTGTATTCTATACCAAATCAAATCAGATCAAACGAAAACAAATATCTATCTACCCATGGAAAGGTCTCGCCGGCGAGTGGAAAGAGCAGCAGGGGTGACAATGCCACAGTAGTGGCCCGTCAATATCTTTCATGTTGTTTTTCTTCTTTTTTTGTGTTTGTTTCTGACTTGGATAGGCCTGCACTTAGTGTGCTTCGTAAACAGCATCCATGGAAATAAAAATGCCGTGGATAGACTTTGAGTTTGTAGGGTTATCAGGAAAACAAAATGGCATGACGCACCGACAATGTGCTCTTGTTCCCGCAGCTTTAAAATCTGAAAGGGGAGTGGCACCGTGTGTTTTTAGAGGCCCCCGTGGGGAAGCTATTCCTGACCAGACATGGCCTGGAGAAAGCAGCAGGGATGCGTTCTCCATACTCCGTACTCCGTAGTGTGAGGGGAAATATAGACAACTCCAACAAAATGTACAGAAAGGCTGAGATGGAGAAGTGAGATTCTGAAGATAAAAAGAATCAAAGGCCCTTCCCCCGTTTCTCTCGATGGCGATAGATCACGCGAGAAGACACTGACACAGATTTGTCTGTGTTACAAAACACGAGCCCTCTTATCAGTCGCACCTTTCCTCCCCCTTTTTGCCTTTGCCTTTGCCTTCACCTCTTTTAACCTCACCGCCATTGCTCGCCATGGCAGCCTCCAAGTCTTATCTCGGCCTTCGAGGCCATAAGCTGCATGTGGCCACGGTCGTCCTGGTCGTCTTGCCCAGTTTCATTCTCTTTGGCTACGCCGGTGGTGCGATGGGCGGCATTGCCGGCTTGCCGTCCTTTATCAAGGTGATTATAGATTCTTCACGGCAGTTTGGTGGTTGGGGGAACATATTTGTGGCGTCTTTTTGTGCCGTCCCGAAGCAGCGACTAACAGCCACAGCAATTCCCCCAGTACGATGTAACCAGCGGCACGCCCTCGCAGAACTCACACAACGCAAGCGTCAAGGGTAAAAGAAAGGCTTTGCCTCGCTCCCTTCCCCTTGCCGCTCTCTCCCTTTGCCGTTCCTTCCCTTCGTTACTGATAATCATCGTTGCTCCTTCCACTCCTTCCTAACACGAGAAAATAGGCGTGGTCACGGGATGCTATGATCTCGGCGCCGTTGTCGGCTCGCTTCTCTGTATCGCCTATTCCGACAAAATCGGTCGCCTTAAGACGCTCTTCATCGGTCTCGTTCTCTCCATTGTCGCCTTTGCCGTCGAAGCATCCTCCTTCCATGTGGGCCAGTTCATTGCGGGCCGGCTGCTCGTCGGCGGCGCCGTCGGCACGATCAGCGCGGTCGTTCCTGTGTGGCAGTCTGAATGCGCCACGTCTGCCCATCGTGGTACTCTCGTTATCGTCGAAGGTCTATCGATCAGCGCCGGCATCACCCTATCGGAGTGGGTTGATCTCGGCTTTTCGTTTGCCTCCGTGGACTATGTGCAGTGGCGCATCACGCTCATCTTCCCCGTCGTCTTTGCGCTCTTCGTTATTCCCTTGCTGCTTTGGATGCCCGAGTCGCCGCGGTGGCTGGCCCGTGTCGGCCGTACGGCGGAGGCACGTGCGGTGCTGGCTGCTTTGGCCGATGAAGACGAAGACTCGCCGGTCGTGGATGAGGTGCTGCGCGGTATCGAGGCCTCGTTAACTCTAACCCAGGGCACGCTGAAGGATATCTTCCACAACGGCGAGGAGCGCATTTTCCACCGCGCTGCTTTAGCTTGTACGGTCCAGGTTTTTCAACAGTTCTGTGGGATCTCAGGGGTAATTTTCTACACGTCGACGGTCTTTGAAGGCCTTGGCTTCAAGGGGGTGAATGCGCGCGTGATGGGCGCGAGTTTGACAACATTTCAGACGTTTGCCTCGATTGTGCCGATTTTTATTATCGACAAGATCGGCCGCCGTAAATTATTTATGGCGGCAGGTGCGGGCCTATCAATCAGCTGTGCTATTGTGGCCGGAACGGGCGACCTTGAGGGCCACGGCCAGATCGCCGCTGTTACCTTCTTTTTCGTCTACCAGTTCTTCTACCCGTTCGGCTTCCTCGGCCAGACCTTCCTCTACGCCAGCGAAGTGTCACCTCTCCGGTATCGCGTGCCCATCACTGCCACGGCCAACGCTACACAGTGGCTGTGTCAATTCATCGTCGCGCAGATTACACCCCCTGGCACCGCGAATCTCGGCAACAAGTTTTACATTATTTTCGCCGTGCTGAATGCGTCGTTTATCCCCATTGTCTACTTCTTTTTCCCCGAAACCAAGGGCCGCAGCCTCGAAGATATCGACATCATCTTCCGCCATACGAACAGCGCCTTTGACGCCGTGTCGGTCGCCAAGCGCATGACAGAGGAGCAGGTCCGGCATGAAGAGGCCATGGCCGTGGCCGGGGCGGAGAAGGAGAAGGAGAACGTGGAGGTCGGCGAGATGGAGACAACGATGGCGGAGACGATTGTGTAAATAGATTTCGGAGAAGGAGAGTTTGTGAGACAAGCCGGCAGGAAGTCACATTGCGAAGCGTGTTTAGACAAGTGTATTTATTACAAAGATCGTAAGAGTGCGCAAGGCAATGCCAGATTTTTATACTATTTTATATTCGCGAATATGCTGCTTCCCCTTTCTATTTTACGCGACATTCTTGAACAGCCCACCTACAGTTCAATCTCTTTCTGCACGGGCGTGGTCGGCTCGGTGACCTCGACAGCCGCACCCTTCTTGACGGCATCGTGGTTGTGCTCCTCGTCCTGGCTGCTGAGGTTGCCGACCGAGGGCACACTGACCACACCATCGGCGCGTGCTTCGGCCACACCCTTGCGACGCAGCCAATAGACCATGGCGATGGCCACAATGATCTGGGCGGCCAAGAAGCCCACTGCGGTCCAGTTACCGGCCACAATATTGGGCATCTGCACCGTCTGGAACACGCCGAGCGGGATGGTGGCGCTGAACACACTGGCCCAGACGTTGAGCCCGCCGCCGGCAAAGGCGCGCGTGGCCGGGTCGCCCTTGCAGACCTCGTTGGTCCAGGCCCAGAAGAGGGTGCTGGTGGCGGTGCCCCAGCTGGTCTGGGTATACAGAAAGAAGCGGAAGGCGCGGTGGTGTTCAGGGAAGACGGGCGTGGAGGCCAGCAAGATGACGATAATCAGGTTGATGCCGGGACCGATGATGAGGCCGGGCCAGCGGCGGCCGCGGAAGACGGTGTCGGAGAGCCAGCCAAAGAGGAGCATCTGGAACAAGTCCATTCCGTACAGCGTGGTCGAGTAGTTGTCAATCTGGGCGACGGTGTACGACCCGGGGATGCGCTTGTTCCAGGCCTTGAACCAGTAGGGCATGGCCGTCGAGGGGTAGAAGCCGATGGAGTTGCAGGCCGAGATGAACCAGAGCGCCCAGATCTCCGGCGTCATGAACCAGCGCTTGACTTGTGTCAGGGTGATGCGCCCCTGCTTGACGCGGCCCTCGATGGGGTTGCGGTCGCGCGCGAGCTCAATGTCGGCTTCGGAAAACACCAGGTCTTTCTTTTGGCGGGCGGGCACGTCGGGGAAGAAGAAGATCTGAGGCAACAACACGCCCAGACCGATCACGCCGTCAATGATAAAGAGCCAGCGCCAGCCCGACCTGCCGCGCACGCCGTTCAGGTTGTTGTAGGCGGCGGCCTGCAGGTAGCCCGCAAACATGGGCCCGAGGGCCGTGCAAGCATTCAGGATACCGATGCGCCGGCCCAGCTCGTTCTTCTGGTACCACGCACCAAACAGGTAGCACATGCACGAAAAGTGCGCCGACTCAAAGATGCCAATCAGGCTGCGCAGCGCGTACAGCTGCGGCGCCGTGTTCATCTGGCTCTGCCCAAAGGTCGCGAGCGCCCAGCCGAGCTCGATGAAGGGCACAAAGTACCGCGGGGGCACGCGCGTCATGATGAGCTGCATCGGCCACAGGGCCAAACAGCTGCACATGGTGTAGAAGGACGTTGCGTTGACGATCTGGTTCCCGTAGAAGCTGAGCTCCTCCTCCATGCCCGACACAAAGGCGTAGGTCAAGTTCGTGCGGTCCAGGTACTTGACAAACGTGCCAAGACATGCAAACAACAACAGCGTGCAGTCCGTCTTGAAGAGCAGCGCTCGCTCCTCAGGGCCCTTGTCCCAGCTGTCCCAGAAGTAGCTGCGCCAAGTGCGCTGGCGCGCCGAGACATCTTGGCCGTTCTCGATGCCGCGCGCCGCCACGTGCGCGACGTTGCGCCGCTCGACGTTTTCGTCAAACGCCTTGAAGGCGAGGGCTTCGGACATGGTGTGCAAGGCAGGTAATATAGAGCAAAGAAAACGGAGAAATAGAATAAAAGGGAAGAAGGAGACGATGATATCTATGCCCAAATCTGACTACGAAGGATCTACAGGGCAAAGGCCTTTTATATCGAGGTGAGAGGAATACGGTGAGTGTCTGGAAAGCTTACAATAGAGATTTATTATTGTTATTTTCTACAGTTTTTTTTATCTTTTTGTTCTCTCCCACTTTTTTTACAAATTTCTTCGTCTGTCTCCGGCGCGTTTGCTCACGTCTCGTCTGCCCCGTGCGATCTCCGTACGCATCGCCTGCCATGTCGGTCTGCATCAAAATAACGTGCCGGCCGCAAGGTAAGGCGTCACCGCAATCCCGGCCCTCGCATTGGCCCGTTGTCTTCTTTCTGATGCTGCAGATGCCTGCATTCGTCCTTCGCGTGGTCCCAGTGTATCCCACCCCTTGTCAAGTGCGAGTCCACCGCACCCACCCTCACCCACTTTTGTCGGACGCTATGTCCGCGCTACCAGCCAGGTCGGAGTCGGAGGAGCTCCTGTCGACTCCATCTTCTATTTCCCATGCCCTGTCCATCCCGTGTAGACTCTGCCTGGCTGTACTAGACAGGCAAAGTGTGAATGGTGACATTCAACATGGCGACAAGGGTATCATCCCGGCGATGCCATTTTTGATCTCCATCTGGTGAAGACCGGCGAGATTTTGCGTGGCGAAACGAGGCGAGACAAGGCTAGATGGCAAAAGACGACGCAACCCAACCCCACACGAGAAGGCAAATGGAGTCGCGAGTTATTGCAGGAGCCGGTATCGCAAGGCTTGTTTTGAGGAGGAGGAATACTCAGTAAATGGGAGAAAGGGCAGACGGATACAGGGAAGAAGGACGGCGAGTAAAAGTAAAACTCAGACTGCATTCCTCGGACCGAATCCTACGAGGGCCGCAGGTCGTGCTCGCGACGATCCCCATGTGCCTACCATGTGTCTGCCAAGAGTGCGTGGCCTTGTAGTATGCATTCGATGGCAATAGAGGAATGAAGAGAAGAAGAAGAAGAAAAGGAAGAGGAGCCGCTTCCAGGATCATTCAATTGATTTTTTTACTTTTGTGAGCGACGTTATTTCTCCTCTTCGTACTGTATTTTTACTTATTATTTTAAATGCATGTATTCGATGTCTGTCGTATATTCTTTTCGATGTCGTCGTCCGATGTACGACACTTGGCAGCCGTACGATGTGCCGATGCTTGGCAAACGCCACAACCGACAAACTGTCTTGGCAGAGACTGGCGAGGGTCTGGGTCCCATCCTTCGGCACAGCCATTTCTAAATATATTTTACACACATATCACACTCACCTTCTGTCGCGTATAGTCGCTTAGTGTTGGCTCGGGGTGGTGTGGTATAAAGTGGCTCTTTGCGCATTAAACTCTATTCTGGATATCTCAAGCCGTTCTAATTGTTTTCCTATATACTCTGTCTTCTGTCGCGGCGTGTCTCCCACCGTCCGCGTCGTCGTCGACTGTGACTGCCATCACCGGCCCTTGTATATAGTCTATCGTCATCACACACCCTCGTCTCTATAAGTTGGCGTCGATGCCACCGCCGCGGCGTGCCCACACGCCGTCAATGTTCATGTCGTATGCGCTGTCAGATTAGCGGGCTGCAATGCAAAGGTGGATGGAAACAAGACAACAACAAGAAATAGGACCTACCCATCGTCTTTGGGCTTAATATGCGGCTGCTCGCCCGGGATCGGGTTGCGGAAGACAATGTTCTTGGTCTGTTCGGTTAGCACTCTATGCTCGCTCTCTCTCTCTCTCTCTCTCTCTCTCTGAATTGGAACTGCCAGTCGTTTGGTACATACCAGCCCGAGTGTCATGTGAATGCCCGCCGGGTCGATGCCTGAGTACTTGTCGAGTGACTCGTTGTTGAGTAGGTGCTGGATGTTCTGGACCACGATCGTGGCTTGCTTGGATGCACTGCTGTCGTTAGTAGAGTACATCAATTACGTCAACAATGAGTCGGGGGAGACGTACGGCCTCGCTGCTTTGTGGGCGCCCGTGTCGGCCACGTCGCCAATCGCAAAC
The DNA here is from genome assembly GCA_021397985.1 of Sporothrix dimorphospora. Taxonomy (NCBI): domain Eukaryota; kingdom Fungi; phylum Ascomycota; class Sordariomycetes; order Ophiostomatales; family Ophiostomataceae; genus Sporothrix; species Sporothrix dimorphospora. The sequence goes on from WOUA01000039.1 coordinate 80,982, forward strand.
ACGTTGTCCAGTGCCGCGTCCTGCACCTGCAGCGTGTCGCGCACCCGAATAAAGCCGGACTCGTTGATGGAGGAGGGCGACAGCGCCGTCAGCAGGCCCGACTGCGGCGTCTGGCCTGTGCACACAATCACCAGGTCCGTCGCCAGCCGCGAGCCGTCCTCAGACACCACTTCCAAGGGCGTGCCGTCGGCCGGCGCTACCGTGCTCGCCTTGGGCGACACCACGCGCGAGCCCAGCTTCGTCTCGATGCCCAGCTCCGCGAACCGCGCCTTGACGATCGCGTCCAGGTCCGTGTGGAATCGGTTCATTACCGTCGCGCGCGAGTGCACCAGCGTCACTTGTTTCGAAGGGTACAGCTCCTTGATGTCCGTGGCGATCTGCACGCCAACAGCGCCGCCGCCCACAATAGCGATCCGCGATGCCGCCTCCACCTGCGCAGCGTGCTGCTGCAGGTACGCCACGCCCTCGCGCTTCTCGGTGCTGGGCATCGCCGACGGCGGCACCATCTGCGTGCCCGTCACGAGCACGAGGTACTCGTAGGGGATGCTGCGGACCTGTTCGCTTCCCGCAGTCAGTGAAACAAGGCGGTCCAGCTCGACGGTCGTGCGTGTCAGGCCAGTTGCCTTGGCCTGGATGACGGTGTTGTTGTTGGCGCCTGGTGTCGCCGCAAAAGTGCCTGGCAGGTACGGGATAAACGCCTTCTTGGTGTCGACTTTCGCCGTCGCCGCGAACCGCGGGAACGCAAACAGGTGGTTAAAGTGCGAGTTCTTCTCGATGAGCACGACGCGGAACGAATCGCTGAGCGCTGCTGCCAGCTGCTGCGCCACGTTCACACCGACGTAGCTGCCGCCGACCACGACGAGGTTCTTGGGGACAGACATGGTGGGCAACGGTGGTGGTGGTGGTGTTGTGAAATAAGGCAAGATGGGAAAGAGTAAAGCAATGATGAGGACAATGGCCGAAAGAAATAGACACCCGACGGACGCCGGAGCGAGTCGCCTCATATAAAAAGAAAAAAAAAAGCGAAGGGCAGTGTAGGCGAGATGTACCGGCGCGTGGTCCGACTCGTATATCCGACGAGCGAGGTACTGGCGCGTGTCGCCAAGCGTCGTGTCAACAGATGTCGATTGTTGGGCGTTGTAAGTCTGGTGTGCCTAAAATTGACAATTGAGGTTTGTGTTCACTTTTCTCTTTTTTGATACTTGTTTTCTCCCCCCCTTATGTATTTAGATTTTTATCTGATTGAACTTCACTGCCTGGGCAAGAACTTCATGTGCTCCTTCCTCGTGTCAACTAACAGCCGATGCTTCCCCGGCGCAGGGGAAACGTATGTGGGTCGGATATACGCCTGGGGAAAACGTCCCACCGCAGTGTGGTTTGCACAAGCTTGGCCAAGAAGGCGCGACCCCTTTTTAGCCCCGGTCGGATATCTGTCACTTAGCTCCGAGCTCTTTCCTCTTCTGGCCAAGCCGGGGATTGAGCAGAAGAGGCAAACCAGGCAGATCAGGCCAGCGAGACAAAAAAGGACAAAAAGACGGATGCAATGCAATGTCCGTAGCCGCCACCGGGCCGATGTGGACGAGTCACAGTTAGAATTCACGTAAATGGAGCGTGTTGGTCCGGTGTCATGGAGAAGCAACGGCTGTAAGCGAAGTCCGGATCGATATCCGAAGGGCGAAGACGACATGTGTGGTCATGGTCTTTAGTCGTGAATTTATGTGACTTTCTGACATGAAATACAAGTAACTCTTCACGGCCTGCGACACCGGCCCCGAGCACGGGCTGTTCCTGGACAATCAGATCCGTTGTCGGCAAGATTGATAAGATGGAAGTTGGCTGTCACCCCGATAAAGCGATGCACTAAACGATGCAGTAACCCGAGCACAAATTCCGTTCCTGGATCCACAAGTAGAAGTCCCATAAAAAAAGTCTTATCGATAACGATTGCGATAACGAAAATATGTCCTGGAAATTCTTCGGAGGAAGCTGCGACGGACGTTCATGTTCATGACTGCACTCTGTGAAGATCGTGACGAGAATTTGGGAGCATCTGACGATACACGAACACAACGACACATTCATTCGGCACTTCTCACTATATCTCTTTATTTGGGTTAATGCATTCTCATTTTGGCATATTCTCAACCACCGCATCCTCTACGAACATTCATCTTTTCATACGACCCAACATGACCAAGAGCACGGCGTAAGGCGAAGTCGAGACGCCTTTCTTTCCTTTTCACCCTACGCATATTTTGTTCAATCATTCATCCCTATTCTTTGAACAACCACACCCCTCGCCATGCCGGCACCAAAGAAGTTTGTGCCGCGGCAGCGCAAACACAAGGCGCGTGCCCGCGAGGCCCGCGAGGCCGACGAACGCGCCAATGTGGGCGACACCACGGGTGATGGGTCGCTGTCCAACTCAAACGACGTCATCGACAGCAATGCCACCACCATCATCCCCGAAGAGCAGCGGGCCCGCAACGAGAAAAAGGCCCAGCTGCGCGCCGAGCTGCGCGCCGGCCAGGCCACGCAGATGAGCGCCAAGAAGGCCAAGCGCCTCGAAAAGTACATTGAGACCAAGCTGCGGAAAGACGAGAGCCGCGAGCTCAACGACAAGCTGGCCGCCCACAGTGTCGATCCGGCCATCTTTGAGAGCAGCCGCGACCTCGGCAAGGGCAAGAAGCGGCGCCGGGCCGAGGAGGCAAAGCAGCGGAGTGCCAACAGAGAGAAGGAGGGGAGCGACGACGACAGTGAAGACAGTGAAGACGAGCCAATGGCTGAGCCGGAGAAGAGCACAGCACCGACTTCGGGTGGCAGCTCGCTGTTTGGCTCGGGCATGGCGGTTGGCTCCGGCCTCAAGCGCCCTCTGGACCTGGACGACGAGGGCCGCCCGATCCTAAAGAAGCGGAAGAAGCGTGGCGGCGTCAAATCCAAGTTTGCCGTCGAGACCATCAAGCAGCCCGAGCGCGCCTATATTGCTTCCCAGTCCGATAGTGATGGTGGGGACATGAGCGAGGACGACGACGAGATCGAGAACAACGTGGCCGCTGAGGAAAGCGGCGATGAGTGGTCTGGACTCTCAGACGACGATAAGGATGCAAAGGGAGAGGAGGTGGTGGTGGAAGAGGAGGAGGAGGAGAGCGAGGTCGATGAAGAGGAAGAAGACGACGACGACGAGGACTCCGAGGATGACTCCGAAGAGTCAGAGTCGGAGTCATCACGCCCCTCCGCATTCAAGGCCTGGGCGCAGGCACAACGCAACGAGGCACTTGGCTTCGAGGGTGCCACTGGTGAGACGACAAAAACGTACGAGTTCCCCGTCGTGCAGGACTTCACGCCGCGGCCCGTCGAAGCCGAGCCACTGCCCGCAAACCTGCAGCCCACCCAGCGCCTTGACCGCAAGGCCTTCCACGTCGACGTATCGCGCACGCCCGAGGTCGAGAAACAGCGCATGGAGCTGCCCGTCGTTGCCGAGGAACAGCAGATCATTGAGGCTATTCACGAGCACGACATTGTCATTTTGTCGGGTGGCACGGGCTCCGGCAAAACCACCCAGGTGCCCCAATTCCTGTACGAGGCCGGCTTCGGCCACCCTGACTCCGAGTACCCGGGCATGATTGGTGTGACACAGCCGCGCCGTGTTGCTGCCGTCAGCATGGCCAAGCGCGTCGCCGAGGAGCTGGGCCCCGAGCACGGCCGCGCCGTCGCCTACCAAATCCGCTTTGAGAGCAGCGTGTCCAGCAGCACGGCCATCAAGTTCATGACGGACGGTGTGCTGCTGCGCGAATTGAGTGAGGATGTCGCCCTGCGCAACTACTCGGCCGTCCTCATCGACGAGGCGCACGAGCGCAGCATCAACACGGACGTGTTGATTGGTATTGTCAGCCGTGTGAACACGATCCGCGCCGAGATCAACGCGCTGCACGGCAAGGACAGCGCCAAGCCGCAAAAGCCCTTCAAGCCACTCAAGATTATCATCATGTCCGCCACGATCCAGGTGACGACATTCGCCAAGAACCGTGCGCTGTTTGAGCGCACGCCGCGCATGGTCCACGTCGAGGGCCGCCAGTACCCGGTGACGGTGCATTTCGCGCAGCACACGCGCCACGACTACGTCGAAGAAGCCTTTCAAAAGATCCTGCGCGGTCACCGCAAGCTGCCACCCGGTGGGTTCTTGGTGTTTTTGACCGGTGAGGACGAGATCCAGCGTCTGGCCAAGCAACTGCGTCTTGCCATCAATGGCGTGCACGCGGCCACAGGGCCCAAGGTGCGTTTGTCCATCAGTGAGATGGCCTACGAGACCGAGGACATTGAGTTTGGCGGTGGCCTCGGCGACGAGAACGGCCAAGACGCCAAGTACCTCGAAGGTGAAGAAGACGACTACGATCATGACAATGCCGGCGAAGACGACGAGGAGGAGGGCGGCGAGGACGAGTTTGTCCCCGACGAGGGCGAGACGGCCGGCTCCGGCCCCAAGCTCGTCCAAATCCTGCCGCTCTTCTCCAAACTGTCCACCAAGGACCAGCAGCGCGTCTTCCAGGCGCCGCCCGATGGTTCCCGCCAGATCATCTTGGCCACCAACGTCGCTGAGACCAGTCTGACCATCCCGGGCGTGCGCTACGTCTTCGACTGCGGCCGCGCCAAGGCCCGCACCTTCAACCGCCAGACGGGCGTGCAGAGCTTCGAGATTGGCTGGATCAGCAAGGCCAGCGCCAGCCAGCGCAGCGGTCGTGCGGGCCGCACGGGACCCGGCCACTGTTATCGTTTGTACTCGTCGGCGGTGTACGAGGAGAACTTTGCCGAGTTTGCCGAGCCCGAAATTCTGCGGATGCCCATCGAGGGCGTCGTGCTGCAGCTCAAGTCCATGCACGTGCCCAGCATTAGCGCTTTCCCCTTCCCGACGCCGCCCGACACGGGCAGCATCCTCCGCGCCGAGCGCCTGCTCATGTACCTGTCGGCGGCCAGCAAGACCGAAGACTTTGTGGGCAGCCATAGAGAGATCACGCCCCTGGGCCAGCTGATGTCGGCGTTCCCGCTGTCGCCGCGCTTTGCCAAGATCCTGATGGTCGGCCATCCGGGCGACTGCATCCACTATGTGATTGCGCTGGTGGCGGCCATGTCGGCTGACGAGGTCTTCGTGCGGCCCAACAACGCCATCCCGGCGGCGTCGGCGACGGCCAAATCCAACAAGAACGGTGACGATGGCGACGGAGACGCTGACAGTGACGTCGACAACGAAAAACCCCGCGTCCGCACACAGGACGACATCCGCCAGGACGAAGCGCGCCGCCGCACGGCCGAGTTGTTCCGCAAAGTACACCGCCAGTTCACATCGCTCGACGACAAGTCGGACGCGCTCAAGCTGCTGCAAGTCATTGGCGAGTTCTCCCACGAGCCCACCGAGGCCTGGTGCCAGGGCCACTTTGTGCACTACAAGGCCCTGCGCGAGATCCAAAAGATGCGCCGCCAAATCACCAACCTGCTGCGCACCAACTTGCCCGTCCACGCCGCCGCCAACCTGACCTACCAGGAGCAGCTGCCGCGACCCACCGACGTCCAGATTCGTCTGCTGAAACAAATGGTCGCCGCCGGGTTCCCCGAGAACATTGCCCTGCGCGCCGATCTGTCGCCCAACCCGCCGCAGTACATCAACGCCGGCGGTACCCTCCACAAGCCGCGCCGCGCCATCGAGGTGCCGTACCGCACGCTGTTCCCGGTGCCTTCAGAAACCGGCGCCTCCAGGACCGAATTCGTCTACATCCACCCGTCGTCGCCCATGGCGCACATGACCGTCGCGGAGTGCCCGCAGTACATTGTCTACTCGCACCTGCAGCGCACCGCGCCCAACCCGGACATGGACCCCTCCGTGTCGCTGCCCAAGGTGCGCATGCGCTCTTTGACCGACCTGACCGGCTTGCAGCTCGCCAGCCTGCTGCAGGGCACGCCGCTGCTCGAGTACAGCAAGCCCATCAAGGAGACATTCCGGTCGGACGACGGTCGCCAGCGCGAGTGCTGGGTGGTGCCGACCCTCCAAGCCGATGACGGCAGCGGCAGCGGCATGGGCTGGCCGCTGCCGGCCATCAAGGTACGCCAGCGCAAGGTGCCGGGTCAAGGTTGGGAGATGGTGGCAAGGACATGATCTAGCGGCGACCAAAGGGAGCATTGCACATAAAGGAGAGATGGACGTTGTATAGCTTGTCAGCAAATAATACCCAAGCGGGGAGACGAGGAAGTCAATACGTGTGAATAACACACAAGTATTAAGCATATTAGATAAGAACGATGAGCATTGGGATGAACAGGAAGTGACAGGAGGTCATAAAGAAGGGAAGATGCATTTTACAGGGAAACCATGACACCCTGAGCGATTTGTTACAAAAGTTAGAAGTATTCAAAGAAACCTTCAAAAGAAATATTGCAATTCAATACCGGCCGATTTGACTATCCAGTCTATGCTTTTACACCACCCGTAACCATGAACGCCAATGCTAAAGCAAACGTAAAGCAAATAAACCCCATCCGCCCCCCACGCATCTCACGCTGCCGCCGGTCCTTTGCTCTTTCGCCGTTTTGGCTTCGGCGTTGTTGCGCCCGACTTCTTTCCGGCCTCCTTCCCGTCTTTGGGTGTCGCCTTGCCGCTGCCGGTGCCGTCTTTGCCGCCGTCTGCCGCCGTTGTCGTTGCCTTGCCGTTGGCTGCACCCGCAGCACCGCCGACTGCACTCCGTCCGCCACCCGCCAGAGCAATGTGAAAGTCGCCCGGCCGACCCGAGATCGGCTGCTCGTCCATGTACTCGCTGCCGTACATCATATGGATGGCATAGGACTCTTCGGCCAAGCGCGGGTCGAGTACGGCGTCGTCGTCGGACTCATCCTGGCTATCGTCGCTGCCGTTGTCGCCATCCTTCTCATCGTTCGCCTTCTCCTGTTTGTCAACGTCCATAGCGTCGTCATCCGAAGAGTCGTCCTCCTCATCGTCGTCGTCCTCGTCTTCCTCCAACGTCTGCCCCTCCACAAAACCGTCGTCGCCCGCCGCTTTCGCTGCTGCTGCCACCTCTGCCGCCGCCTTGCCCGTCGTCTCGTAGTAGTGCCCCTCTGCCGGCGACCACGTCTGCATGCTGTTCATCGCCGGGAACGCCTTGCCCAGCGCCACCGCCATCGACGTGATGCGCGACGACAGCACGTCTGCCAGCGTCGGCGCCTGGTAGATGTTGTACCCCACCACAAAGTAGTCCGCGTAGACCGTCAGGTCGTCGGGCTGCCCATCGTTGCGCTTGCGCCGCAGCTGCTTGCGGATCACCCAGACGCCCGTGCCCGTGCCGGGCGCCATCTCGGCGGGTGCCTGGTGCACAATGTACTCGACACCGGACATGCTCCTCAAAAAGTCCTCGAAGCGCTCGCGCGTCTCGAGCACAGGGAACATGTTGTGGTTGTGCATGGCCTGGTTGTACACGGTGTTGTTGTTGGACGTCTTGTCAAAGTAGGGCGAGCGCATAAAGTAGTAGAGCACCGAGTTGGAGTGGATGCCCTGCATCTCGTTGGCCGTCTCGGGCTCGCTCCATTGGAGCTCGTCGATCTTGAACGACATCTTCAGGTGAGTTGGCGGGGAGGTGGAGAGGAGTTGTCGTGGTAAAGAGGCGACTCGATGCGGGAGTCAGGACAAACGAGCTGTCGTGAGAGGCGCTGTCGCGAGAAGCTGTTTAGGGGAGTTGCGAAAGTCAATTGGAGGGGAAGGCGCGCTGGAGCTGGAAAGGACGCTAAAATTCGTGATTATGTAATACTGCAGCCTCGCCAAACCCAAACGAACGTCACCTTTTTGAGTCTTAACAACGTTCAGCTTCGACAACGCATTCAACACAACAAACATCGGAACAACTCCCTCCACTCTCTACCCACAATGGACCTTGTCGCGACCGTCCACAAACAGGGCTCCCGCGGCGGCGTCAACTTCAGCTGGGACGATGTCGCCTCGTCCAACCGTCGCGAACACTACCTTGGCCACAGCATCAAAGCGCCCGTCGGCCGCTGGCAGCAAGGCCGCGACCTGACCTGGTACGCTAAAGATGGAGAGGATGGCAACCCGGAAGGTGGTGACGGAGCCGGTGGTGAAGGCGAAGGCGATGTCGATGCGGCCGCCGCCGCCCGGCGCGACGAGCTACGGCGCGTCAAAGAGGCCGAAGAAGAGGCCATGGCCCTCGCACTAGGTCTGCCGCCCGGCACGCGGCTGGGAGGCGGGCCAGTAGGAGCAGCCACAGGGTCCGGGACGGGCGCCAACTCGATTGCGGTTCCGGCCGGCTCGTCGCGCATGCCACAACCAGATTCGTCGTCGGGCGACAAAGACAGCAGAGACAAGAGAGAACGGCGAGACAGAAGCCACAGGGATCGCCACGAGCGGGGTGACCGCAGCGAACGCAGCCACAGAGACAAACGGAGAGATCACAGCGACCGACATGATAGACACGACAGACACGACAGACACGACAGACATGATCGTCATGACCACGATCGACGCTCCCGGCGCCGAAGCAGGTCACGTGATCGTCACGACCGAGGCGAAAGGGGCATGAAAGAAGACAGACCAAGCCGTCCTCGCAGTCGGAGTCGGAGTCGGAGCCGCACGAGACGTCACGAACGGAAGCACGATAGAAGCCGCAGTCCGAAAGACGGAGAGCGTCGGCGGCATCGCGATCACGAAGAGCGCAGACGGGATGACCGGGGTGACAGAGATGGCAGAAGAGACGAAAAAAGAGAGGGGAGGAACAGAAGACATTACGACGATGAAGGGCCTCGGCGGGCACCCTAGTGGGAAGAATGACACAGACAGCAGCCTTGAGAGACGAAGAAGGGAGTCAGTTTGAAGTCTACGAGACGCAAGGCTTCTAGTCAATGTATGATAGTTAACACCATTACGAGATTATACCCAAGAAATTTATTTGTGCAAGTCAAGGAATGAAAGGAATGTTAAATGTGAAAAGGCTGTGTGCGCATGTACGGCGAGAAATAAAGGAACGCAAAAATCAATGCAATGACAAGTCCACGATGGGAGGACCGGGTGAGAGAAATCAAGAAAAAACAGTAAATTCCAAAAGACACTCCCAGTGTGCGCACACCAACTATCTCGTGTTTGATCTCAGCCTCCCGCCTCTATGCCCGAAACCTTCCAATAAAGAAAGACGGAGAAAGAAAGATGAAAAAAGAATAGCGCAGTAAAAGACAGAATATTAATTATACATATGCACATTTTGTTTTGTATCCCTCCAGCAGCACGCACATCTACTCCTCCGCCGGTGTTGAGGACGCACCCTCTTCTGGCACGGCCTCTTGAGCGGCTTGACCTTCTGCAGCACCAGCAGCGGCATCGCCAGAGGGCACACTGTCGGCCGCAATGCCGCCGCTCTGTGCTTTGTCGCGCCGCCTGCGCCGTGACTGACGCTCCGCTTCGGCCGTCTGCCGCCGCGCTTTGCGCAGGCTCTCGCGCTTCTCTTCGTCGATGTCGTCGTCTTCGTCGCCCCGCATGCCCTGCAGCAGCAGCGCTGCACGCGCTGCTACGTCGTGCTCGTCGCCGGCTCCGTCGCCGCCGTCTGGGCGGGGCGAGCCGATCACAGGGCTCAGCATGCTGCCAACACTCGGCGGACCTTCGCCACCTGAAGTTGGCGACTCGAGGCCAGTGTGTCCGGTTTGCAGATTGGCCTCGGCCTCGGGGATCTCGTTGAGATCGGGAATCTTCTGGCCCGAGGCGATGCGTACCTGGTGTCGGTCCTTGAGGCGCGCGCGCCGACGGCGGTCGCGCTGGTCGCGGGTTTGCGGCGCGGCCGCGCGCAGCTTCTCGAGCAGGCTGTCCATGGCACCCGCGCTCGAGGGGCTGGGCAGCGCGCCGGCCTCGTTGCCGCCGACGCCGAGTCCGGCCCCGAGCTTGAGCTGCGCCGCGTGCTTGCGCTTCATGCTGGCCTCGTTGCGGCGGCGCGTCTCCTCGTACTGGATGTTCTTATCGCGCGAACGGCGCCACTCGCCAATAAAGGACGCGAGCTTGGCAAAGAAGTCGCGACGCGCGTTTTCGTCGCGGCTGTCCTCGCCATAAAAGGCCATAATGTCGTCGTACGTGCGGATCATCTCCTCGAGGTACAGCTCCATCTGCTCGGCCTTGCGGCGGGCCTCCTTCATGATGGGCAGCACCACCTGCGTGACGCGGTCCTGCGGGTGGAACTTCTTGGGGTCCGACAGGTTGCCGCTGTCAAAGGCGCGCTGCACGCTGTTGATGTTGAGAATGTACTTTTTGGCGTCGGCCTGCAGCTGCTCGATGTTGATCTTTTGGGTAGTGATGACGCCTGCAATGTCCGTGGCAAACGACTCCCACTCCGGGTACTGCTGGCGCACGATGCGCTCGACGAGGTCCGCGAGCGTCGACTCGTTCTTGTCGTCCTTGACCATGCCCAGCCGCGCGAGCGAGCTGAGCTTGAAGCCGCGCGCCTGCTTGTTGGCGTCGTTCATGTAGTTGCCAATGTCCAGAATCAGACCCAGCACGTTCATCAGCGACACCGAGTCGCGGATCGACTCGGACACCTCCATGATTTGCCGGATGCTGTCCATGATCTCGTCGTACTCGGGCTCGAAGCTGCGCGTGAGCGCAAGCGCCCGCATGCGGCTCTTCCAGTAGTGGTGCAGCTCGTAGGCCGTCAAAAGATAAATCTGGTCCTGGCGAGTCAGCTCCGCCGGGTCCATCTCGCGCGTGTCTTCGGACACCTTGGGGCCCGTCCAGTCTTTGCTGTACGGCGCCAACTGCTTGGCCACATTGTCGGGGATGTTGCACAGGTCGTCCTTTTGCAAGAAGTCCATCACCACCAGGTTGTCCAGCACGTCACGGTCGCAGTGGATGATCATCTGCACGACCTTGTCGATCGACTGCTGCGAAAACTTGGCAAAGGCAATCTCAAAGGCCTTGCGCAGGTCGTTGGAGATAATCTGCTTCTTGTCGTCCTTCTTGCTCGTGCTCTGGCCCAGCAGTTTTGTTTCTTTGGCCATGAACAGCTTCTCGACCTCGTCCAGGATACCCTTGCGGCTCAGCTCCATGTACTTCTCCTCGCGCTCCTCGGCCGATGGGGTGTGCGCTGCCCAATGCGTCGTCACCGTCTCGTCCACCTTCTCCCAATGGAACGCCTTGAGCTTCTTCTTCGGCCGCACAACTGGCAGGCCAACGCTCGGCTGCACGGGCTCAAACGTGGGTTGCTTGGACAAGAAGTGGCCCGACAAGGAGCCAGGTGCAGGCATGGGTGGCGGCGGCGGAGGTGGCATGCCAGATAGACCACCAGGAGGAGGGGGTGGTGGAGGTGGGGGTGGTGGTCCTGCTGCACCCTTGCTGCCAGCCATAGGCGGTGGTGCACCGGGTAGGCCTCCCGGTGGAGGTGGCGGCGGTGGAGGCGGTGGTGGGGCGCCCGGCAAAAGGCCGCCCGGGGGAGGTGGTGGGGGCGGTGGAGGAGGAGGAGCGCCGGGCAGTTGGCCAGGCATGGGAGGAGGCGGTGGAGGCGGTGGTGGTGGTGCACCTCCTCTGCTGTTGGGCGATGCGCCGGTGATCTGGATGCGGGGCGCGTCGCCGTCGTGTGGCGTGATCGGCGACTGGGACTCGAGGCTGGGGTGCGAAGGCCCCGTCGTGACGCCGTCGCCGTCTTCCGAATCGCTGCCTTCGTACCGCTTGACTTTGCCGACAATCTCATTAAGAAGACCGTTCTGCTGCTTGGGGTCCATGACAGGGCGGCGGATCTCGACCATGCGAGGCTTCTCATAGACCACCTCGCCGTCTTCACCGATGACATCGTCCTCCTCGTCAAAGTGCGAGCCGCCCGCATTGGCGCCAGCACCGGGGGCTCCCGAGCCAGCGCCTGCACCAGGAGCACCGCCGCCAATCGGCTTGCGGCCGATCTTGGTCTGCCGGTTGACGCTGCCCAGCACGCTGTTGGTCGACATGGCGGCGGCGCCACCGTCGACGCCCAGCAGGCTGCCGGGCACGGCGCCTTCGTCGCCGCCGTAGCCCTCCATCTCTTCGCGGAGGGCACGCAGACGGTCGGAGGGGCCGACGGCGTCGCCCCAGACGCGGCCCTCGAGCTTGAACTGGGTCTTTTGGCGCTCGATCTGCATCCGCAGGCGGTCCATGAGCTTTTCGCGGTCCAGGATGCCCTGCATGCGGACCGGGTCGTCGTCAGCGAGTTGCTGTTTGCTGACGGTGCCGCCGGTGGCCAGCACGGCAGCGGCGCCGGCCTTGGACTGGGCCGCGTTGGAGGCCGCAACGTCCTGGGCGTCGCGCAGCATGAGGTACAGCTCGCGGGTCTCGAGCTCGTTGCGCTGGGCCTCCTTGGCGCGCAGGGTCTGGGCGCTGTCGATCTCGGCCTTCAAAGCCTCGGCCTGGCGGCGCTGGGCATCGATGAAGCGGGTCTGTTCGTCGAGCTGGCGCTGCATCTTGGCGACGAGGCCGTCGGCGCCGAGCTCGAGGCGGCCGCGCATTTCGTCGCGCTCGGCCATGGCGGCCTCGGCGATCTGGCGGGCCTCGAGGGCTTCGTCGAGCGCCTGGCGGGCTTCGGAGTCGGTGTGCAGCTTGTCGAGCAGGCTCTGCACGCTGAAATTGAGGCTCTGCTTGAGGTCCATGTCCGGCAGGCGGCGGTCCATGGCGACGTAGCTCAGCATGGCGTCGACGAGCTGGAACATGCGCAGACGCTCCTCGCCGTCGCTGTCGCGCATCAACAACAAATGCTGCAGGGCCGACACGAAATAATCCTGGGTGCGCGAGCCCTTGAGGCGGGCCTGGATGGCGTCGACGATCTGCAGAGGGTCGTTGAGGTCCTTGAGGTCGCCCTCGACGTTGTCCTTGATGCTGCTGTTCTCGCGCTCGAGCATGTCCTCGTAGTCAATGGCCTCGTTGCTGCGGAAGCGCTCGACCTGCTTGTCGATGAGGTCGTACTGGAAGGCCTCCATCTTGGTGAGGACGCGCTTGATGCCGCAGGCAATAAACTGCGCGCGGATGTGCAGGCGCAGCTGCAGGTCGCGCTCGGGGGCATCCACCAGCATGTTGATGAGCATCAGGGTGGCGACGGAGTACTCCATCAGCAGGTTTTCCATGCCGATGCCGCCGCTACGGACCTCTTCGCTGGCGCCGACCATGCTGCCCATCTTGCCGCGGCCGTCGACGGTGACCTCGATGATGCGCATCCAGGCGTCGAAGCGACCCGTCTCGCCCTGGGCGCTCTTGACATTGTCCATGGCCTGGATGACCTTGATGTGGCCGTTGCCGTCGTCCCAGTGGCAGAGGAAGGTGAGGACTTCACTGACCAGCTTGCGCGTCGACAGGCGCGGCGAGATGAGCGAGAGGATCAGAGCCACAAGCACCTGCTGGTGGGCGAGGGCGTCGTCGGCGCCAAACTTGTTGTTCATGAGGGCCTTGAGGCACTTGACGAGGTCGTACTCGCGGTCGAGCTCCTTGTCGCCGCGGGGCACGTCCGGGGCGGTGGGCCCGCGGGCGCTCTTGCGGTTGAGCTTGAGGAGGACATTGGTCAGGGCGACCTGGCCCTGGCACTCGATGAAGCGCTTGACCCAGCCGATCTGCTGGGTGCGCAGGTTGACCTCGAGGCTGGCGAGGTTCTTGGCGTCCAAGCTGTTCTCCATGATCTTGCGGACGTACCACTCGGGCGAGCCCTCTTCGTCGGAGTAGGTGGTGACGTCAACGTTCTGGTACTGACCGGGGCGGGCGGTCTGGCGGCGGCGCTGTTCGCCCTGCCACTCGGTCAGACGGTCCTGATAGATCAGCGTCCACTTCTTGAGCGGCGGGTAGGCGATCATCTGGCGACGGGCCTGCTCGGGCAGGTTGAGCCAGCCGCGCTTCTGCATGAGGGCCAGGAACATTTGCTCGATGACAATATCATCATCTGGCTTGGACAGGTTGAAGCCGTCGTGCGAGGGAGTGCCCATGCCGCCACCGGCAGCTCCACCAACTCCCGAGGGGAACTTGGTCAAGCGATTGGACTCGCGGTGGGATGTGTAGGAGCTTTGTGAGGAGGCGCTCGGCAGGGCCGAGAAGATGCTGGCGTGGTCGGTCGAGCTGCGCCCGGCGGACGTTGTTTGATACGAGTTGTAGCGTGAGTTGTGCGAGCCGGTCTGGAAGGCGGCGCTCTCCCGTGGCGGGCCCCATTGCTGCAGCTGGGTCTGGCGGCCGGTCGAGGCCATGGTCATGTTGCCGCCCTGGCCAGGCGGCGGGCGCGGGCCAGACAGCTGGCTGCTGTTCGAGAGGTGGGCGGCGCTGCCCGCGGCGGGTGCGGCGCCATACATGGAGGCGGCGACGGCGGCGGCCGCTGTGTTGGAGGAGGGGTCGAAGGAAGGGTACTGGTGGAAGTCGCTCGTGGCTTTGTTGAGCTGGTGCGGTAAGGGCTCGCGGCCGGTGTGCATGCTGTTGCCGCCGTTGTTATTGTTGTTGTTGTAGTTGTTGTTGTTGTTGCCGTTACTACTGCCGGGGGGGCCGGCGTTCTTGGGGAGGTAGTCGACGGCGATGGGGGAGCGGCGGTCGGCGGTGATGCTTTCGTAGGGGATGGTGGTCATGACACCAGCCATCATATTGATGCCGGCTTCGGGGGACGTGGGGCGGTCGAGGGAGATGACGGAGTCGCGGTTGTGGTTGTGGCGCGAGGTGCGCGAGCCGGTGGCGCTGGCGGCGTCAAAGTCGAGGGGGCCGAGGAACCTGCCTTCGTCGCCGTTTGTGTTGCGGCGGTCGGACTTGTGCTTGACGCGCGAGAAGAAGGACTTGCCGCCAGACGACTGTCTGGACTGTTTGTCGGACATGACGGCGGGAGGGCAGACCGGAGTCTGGGTCTGTGTCTATGTGGTTCGTATAGATAGAGGGCGGTAGAGTAGAGGCGGTGGAGCCTGTGTGATCGATGCTGTTCGCTTTTGCCGGTCCGTTGAGGCTCTCAGCGCTCAGTGTTCAGCGTTCAGCGTTCTCAGGGCTCGAGGCTCGAGGTGCGGCCGTCGTCACTGGATGCGGTGCTGTCTCAAACGACGGGCGGATCGCATCATGTTCCCTTGGGGCGGGCAGGCGACGGGCCAGGGGTGGTTTCGGTCTGCATAAACACGATTTAGCAGGAGTGAGGGGGTGGATGGTGAGCAGGGGAGGAGGAGGAAGAGAGCAAAAGTATGTCGTAGAAGCCAAACGGACGAAGTCGAGGGGGCCACCTAAAATACGCACCCACTCGTTTGCTGGTCCGGCGGGCAGCCAGAGACTCCCAGTCGCTGCCGCAGGGTGTGTCTATCGTGTGTGCCGAGGCGGTAGCCGCGTATCTGGACAGCCGTCGTCGCGGGCGAGGCAAAAGGCAAAAGGCAAAAAGTCGTGATGTTTCGAAACAGAGGCAGAAACCAGAAACGCTCTGCGAACTGCGGCTGTTCTGTCGCCGTCACGTCACCAGGGAGGGCGTCGCATGGGTCGTCGGGGGCGTCTTTGTTTCCCCTTTATCACCGTGTCCTTTCTTGTCGTCTTTCTTGTCGTCTTTCTTGTCGTCTTTCTCGTCGTTTGTGTTGTCTTCGTCTTCGTCTCCTTCTTTGTCGTTGTCGGCTTCGTCCTTCTGCGATTCTTGGCAATCGTCTCGGCCACTGGGTCGCCCTGTGGTGTGCGTAATAGTAAAGAGACGGTTGCTGCGTCTGCTTCTGCTCGCCCTCTCTCGCGGCACGCCTCTTCTTCCTTTCTGGCACGGTGTCTCGAAGGGGTCCGGCGTGGTGGAGGCGATGGGCTGAAACAGGATTAGCACATCTCAAACCCCTGGCGTCCTGGCGTCCATCTTTTTTTCTGTTGGAGCGGTGGGCAGCAGTTTCCCTTTCTTCCTTCGTGGGTCTCCTTCGTTCCTTCTTTTTCTGGCCGTGTTTGCTTGCTTTTTTGTCTTGCTGGCCGTCCCTTCCTCGCCTTCCCCCCTGAACTGAACACGGGCCCATCAGGGGCGGTTTTCCGAACTGAGCAGCAGCTGCCCGTGCTTCAGTGCTAGTCCCAAACGGGCCACACCTGCCGTTTCGATGCGAGCTGCATACAGTGTGAGGAAGTACCGTCCTGCGCGATCAACACCAGCTTGTGACATTTGCTCAATCTGCTGCCAAAAACACAGTGCAGCTTGGGGCCTGGACTGGCCCTGTCCACAACCACTAACAACGGCCCTGCCCCTGAAAAAGAAAAAGAAAAAAAGTGAAAGTGCACGTCCGTTGCATGCGTCCCGCCCTGCATAAAGAGCTAGGCCTGTGACACACTCTATCAGAAAGGTTGCTGCAGCAAACAGCAGTTGTTTTCTTTCTACGACATATTGTCTCTCTGTTTACGTCGTACATGCCATGCCATGCGATTCGCAAAGACGGCGCAAATTTGCATCGCCAGTTGATGCAGGCAAAGACGCTCTCGGCCGTGACAGTGTGAAATTGCGATGGTCTTGTTTGCATCGTCGCCCATACTAGCAGACAGTGCATGCCACTGTCTTTTGCACTGTCTCACTGTACACGTCGTAAGATAGCTCGTATTACGCGTAGCGCCGTGGCGGGCCGGCCACACAACCTACTCTTCTGGCGCTTGTTCCGTTGGACGCACTGGCCTGACCTGCCCTCCGTAGACGCCCGCTCTCGCCGCTGTAAAATTACACCTAATCAAAGCTGCCCCAAATAGCACCCCAAATCGCACCGAAATACCCCGCCAAAGGGCCAGCGTCGCCCCAAAAACACCCTCCACCACAGGACCAGCCGCTAGTTCCCAGCGCTAGCGACCACGCTTTGGAGCAGCCGTTGGGCAGGGGGATTCCCCAGTATTTTATCTCCCCCTAATAATATGAATAGGGGCCCGGAAGGGCAGGAAAGAAGGCAATGGAATTCCCATGTTCGTGTTGAAGAGGAGACGACCAGGAAGGGAGGAGAACGAAACATAGGAAGGGGGGTGCTTCCACACAGTTAACTGTCATTGCCATGCTCCTGAGATCACGTGCATCTCCCGGCTTCCGTCCGATGTGTATTTCGGCTGCGTGCCGACCACTATCTGTTCAACGACGTAATGACGGCATGTAAAATACTCTGTGGTAATATGTAAAATACAATAAAAAATATAGAATGCAAAAGAAATCGAAGAGCCCCTGTGAGTTACACGATTTGCGAGGCTTCTTGCTGTTCATGACAACGTTTCTGGAACACTTCCAAAAGTGGCTTGTCCCGGTGGCTTGCCTGCGCCGCCGCTAGCCTAAGACCACAGTGGTCCAGGCCTTTGTCAAAAAGCGTCGTACGTCTCCTGCAGCAGCCCCGTCGCAGTGGCCCCGTAATTCCAGATTATGGGGGATCGCTACAATTGCTCGCCCAAGAGCTGCTTTCTGGCCATCTGGCGTTGTTTCGATCTTGTCTGTGACGACAGCCTTCCCTCGACCACGACAAACACCAGGTCGACACCACACGTCTTCCCACGGAGAAGGGCAACTACGCTGGGATCTCTTTAACAGAGCATTCCTCGTTGCGAACGGCGAACCGACCTGCTGGCCCGCGTCCTTCCGATCTCTTCTTCTCGGCCTCTTCGCGCCACGCATATCTCGGCGACTTGCGCATCCCGTATCCGGCATTCCGGCTTCCGGTGTATCTACCCGCTGACGGGTGCCTGCCTCCAAAATGGGTGCCACTCTTTCGGTTGTCAAGGTATGAGGCCGCTCAAGTCTCCTCCACCCCCCCCCCTTTTCCCAACAACACATCGACACAGCTAACGTCGCCTCCTCGCAGACCCTCTTCCTCCCCGCCATCGCCGCCCTCCTCGTCTTCGTCCTCTTCTCCTTTGTCATCGTCCCCGTCTGGCAGCACTACCGCAACCGCTACAGCCACTACCTGCCCATCGACACGCTTTCGAGCCAGACCCTGTCGCTGCGCGACCGCATGCAGGCTTCGGTGAGCCACTTTTTTTCAAGGGCGACCACCACCACCACGTGGCGCGACCGCACGGCCGCCAACGGCGGCGACACGGGCATCGGCGGGCGGTTGCGGACCCTCTTCCGGCGAGGTGGTAGAAGCAACAACGGGAGTGGTGGTGCTGGCGGCCACAGCCGGGACAACAGCGGCGGCGACGAGCTGCTCTCCGACGACGAGGAGCTGAGCCTCAACCTGCACGACCCGGCGCACGGCATCTCGCTCGGCGAGGTCGGCGAGGAGCTGGGCACCATGCGCTCCAACAGCGGTGGCGGGCGGCGACACGAGCTGCCACGAGGCGGCGCCGCCGTTTACGACACGCCGCGACTGAGCAGAGAGTAGGTCCTTCCCTTTGTCCTTGCGTGCCGGTCTTTTGTCCATGTCAAGAGTGTCTGCCTAGCTAACACCACCACCAGGCTGGAACAGGGCTTTATGGACGACAGCGACGAAGACGAGCCGCCGCGGCGATAGTCCTATTTGTGTATGAGCAGGGCGAGATGAGCCTGGCGTCTTCCTCCTTTGAGTTGTACTTTGCTTCATATCTTTTGTTTTGGTTTGGGCGGGCATTTCCAGCGAATGTGCTTATATCCGGGGCGGTTTTACTCGCCTCTTTTTTGTTCACTGTTAGACATTTTTCACAAGCATCTTCTCTTTCATATTATCAGCAAGCCAGCCATTTCCGTGTCCAAATCATGACCCCGTGAATGTGCGATGCGAACAAGATGGCGATGCAGCAGATACAAAGTCACATGAGTGACGACTGGAGAGCGTTATCACAAAGTGAAGATACGCCGTTATCATGTACACATGTGCACATGTACACATGTAGATCGTAGATAGGCACAGCTACTTATGGCATGGCGTGAGATGGTGGTTATAAGGCGACAAAGACAGAAGCAAACCAGAAATGACCAGGAAAGGACTGGGGAACGAAGCTGGAGGGGTGGTCAGCTGGCGGTGCGCAAAACGCAGAGCGACGCAACGCAACGCAGCACATGCACACCCGGGACAGCAACGATTGCGTATCGGATGCCTGCCCGCATATCGTCGCCCGCATCGCTTTTTTACTCAACGGAACCCTGCAGCCTGCTGCCTCTCGCGCGTGGCTTGTCCTAGTTTTCTTGGGTGGCTTTCAGAACGCACGCTGAGTGGTCGTTCCCTCCCTCAACTCTCTCAAGACGATAGAGCTTCTGGTCAAATCATGTCAAATCCGTCAAAGCACTCACATGTCGACTGCGGGGCACGCACTTTGCTGCTTGCAGCTTGCAGCTCGGAGCTCCTGCCCGACCAGTGACCAGGGTCGAGGGAAAGTCCTGTTAGGCAGGCGCGCCCGTTTTTTTGTTGGCAAAATTGGCAGGCAGCCGGTCCTACGATACGAGCTTGGCTCGGCGGTGGTCGCCGGACAGTGAGTGCGGAAGGACTTGGGGAAATGGACAGGACCGTCAAAAATACAATTAAAACGTTTTGAGACATAAATAAAGCGGACTCTACATTGAGAGGTCATCTTTATCGTCGGGACTGGCATCAACACTCATTACAAGTGAGGCGCGACGAGGCTGTCAACTGCGCAGACAAGTGGGTAGCGACTGCCCGAGTTGGCCCAAGCAACGCAGCATCGTGGCTTCCTGTTCTATTTTTTTATTTCCTCTTTTTCATCTGCTCTTTCCTATTTTCTTTATGGTCCTTCTTCTACATCTCCTTCTTTTTACCTGATCTCCCCTCTCCTTCTTATCTACACCTCGCCTATAGGGTGCATCATCAGACCTCTTCCGCATCCCACCAGCCCTCGCGTCGATTTGCTACCGTCTCGCCTGCTTCCCTTTCCTTGATCGGCTCAACTGAGACCTCAGCACCGCGCAGCTCACGTCCACGTGTAGCTCGCCCCCAACCAGACCACAGCATTGCCCACCACCCTCCTTTTTTTGTCTTTGGGGCCTTTTTTCGAGCCTCTTTCCTTTCGTCATGTTCTAAACTCTCCCTTCTTTCTAAATATCCTTATCCATTTACTTTGCTTTCAACCTCGCGATCGTCTCGCCAGCTTCCAACCACTTTTACCCTCGTTTTCCTTCGGCCCTTAGTACTCCGCAATACCAGCTCTGCTCTCGACAGCTGTTTGTGTTCCCTGTCTTCGGGCATGTAATCGAGTTGTGCCCCTCCCCCGCGCCCGCCTTTTTCTGCTCTTCAAGCTTCCACGCCGAACCACGGCCCAGTCCGGTCTATTGCGATCTAGCCCGGCTGTTGGTTTCTGTAGGGTCAGCGGGAACGATCGAACTAGTCGACCTAATTACTTTGTATTCGTCAGTCCTGACTACGACTCGAGGGAACGACGTCACTCAAACTGCATAGTGTCAACAGATGCACTGTCTCTGCACAGGCAAAAGCAGTCCGTTGGGAAGCAACGCTGACGTCTGAGAGCTCGCCGCACAGAGTGCATTTGATATTGGTGGATATTTCTTTTTGCCCATACCCTTATACCACTGCTATCCCCATGTGATTGCCCCAACCATGGTTCTAACCCTTTATTCATCTCAAACTTTAGTTTTTCACTTTGAAAGTCATTTCGAAAGTCATCTCGAAGTCATCTCAAAAATCATCTCGAAATTTATCTCGAAAATCATAGCCCATAATTTCCCACATTGCTGCCAGCATCCGCCTACCTCCGCAACCCGAACACAGCTGTCTCAGCACAGGATACCTAACCGCAACGCCAACATGGCTAGGACCAAGTCCAAACGCAAAAAGCACGTCCACGGATGCTGCGAACAGGGCGACCACAGAATCTCGCGCCCGAAACCTCAACCTGCCGTGCAGCCATGGCCTCCCACCGAGCCATGCCCCATCTGCCTCGAAGTCGTGGGCCTGACGACACAAGGCGGTATTATCGAGTCCTGGGCATCGCTGCCCTGCGGCCACCGTTTCGGTGGATATTGTCTGAAAGTCTGGCTCGGCATGAACAAGAACGCTATTTGCCCTTTTTGCAAGGAAAAAATGCTGCATGCCTGCGGCCACCCGCCAATGCCCCGACCCGCACCCCCTCCCGCCTTTGACGCGGCAGACATCCAGCCGGGAGACGACCGTGTACCGGGGAAGCCAGACTCAGTAGCTCCCGATGCTCAGCAGGAAGTCCAAGATGTCCAAGATGCCCAGGAGGTTCCAGAGGCGCAAGAAGCAGAAGAGGCACAACAGGCGCAAGACGAAAACAAGGAAGACGAGGCTGTGGAGTGTGACCAGGCCGACAACGGAAACGACTCTAGCGACTGCCAGCAGGGCTCCAGCCAGGTGGACCCTAAGAACGACGTCCGGGTGGCTGCCCAGCGCGTTCGATCCTTCGGCGGTGTCGCCCAACCGTCCCGTGCTAGGGAGCCTAGTTCCAACAACCATGGCGGCGTGGCCGCTGCAAGCGAGCCACCGGCGGCACCAGAGGCAGCAAACGGCGAACAGCCCGTTGTTGTCGCTCCACTTGCACAGCCAGAACCACCGGCTGCACCAGCTGCACCACAAGCCGCACCACCTGCTGCTTCCCCGGCTGCTGCCCCGGCTGCTGCACCGGCAGAAGCCCTTCCTAGGCCGCCGGGCATTGCTCCTGTACACAGACCGAACAGCAGATGCCGCCGCAGGTTACGCCGCAAACTCAATCACGGGCAGTCGCAAGGGGCCTATGGAGATCTCCCACCCCCGGCCCCGGCCGCGCCTATTGGCTCAGAGCAAGCTGATGATTTTGAGTTGCTGGCGTCGATGCTGGCGAAGCGTCCGGCCCAGATGCCGAAGTACATGGCCATGGCCTACCCCAGGACGGTGGACCTCACCTTGCCGTGCACCTACTGCTACCTGACCCTTGAACGCAAGCCACAAGAAAGCCCCAACCGCAGCAGGGGCGACTACTACCACAGCAGCAGAAGCCGAATCCCCGGCAAGAAGCTCGCCATGCGGGGTGCGAGGCACGTGGCCCACGGCAGCGTCACCATCGTGCGCACCGCCGGCATCGCGATTCGCTTTCTTATCCACGGCAGCAGCAACAGCAAAGCAGAACTCACCCAACGAGAGGAACAGCTCCTCGCGGCGTACTGGGTCGCGTGGCGCCAAGTCAGGAACTTGGCCTTTAGCCAGTGGTGGGCCGAGCAGGCGCCGCGCTCTGATCCAGCCGTGGCAACGCCGCCCGAGAACTGGAACCTTTATAACTTGGCTTTTTAACTGATTTTATTCTTTGATATTTTACGTTTGCTGTTCTGGGTATTAATTTTTATCTCTTTAATTTTTTTTTTTTTTTTGCATTTTGTATTTTGCATTTCTGGGTTCTTTTGTTTTTTTTTTTTACTTTTTTTTATAGATTTACTCTTACCTTCTCCAGTTCGCCGATTCAGCAAAGTTGCATCGCTTTATTGCATCCATTTGATTAGAGCAACATTATATAAAAGGCATTGTGTATCCTCCTGTGTATTTCCCAAAATCAATAGAATGACGCTGAAAAGCAGTTTGAAGTCTTTGACATCTGAAGCTGGCTGCGGGGCACTTCCGAACAAGTCTTTCCCAACCGGGCAATTTGCTTGTTAGTGGTCCATTTCTGCATTGAAGAACGCCCCCAGGCCAGACCAGTGCCCCGCATTTCCAGCAAGCTCCACTGTCGCGACATTTTTAAAGTGCAACGCGTCGAAATCAAGTTTTGGGAGCTTCATTCAGACCGAAGAACACGTCCACCCCACATTGACCGCCCTGCGCCGCCGACCACGGCTGCCTGTTTGACACGATGAAGTTCAAGGCGGAGCTGCGGAACATCCGGACGTTCTCCAGTGAGTCAACCCGCACTCGACCCTACTGGATAACCGCTAACTCTTCTCTAGAACTCATCGCCGCCCTCAGCGCCCTCGACAAGATCGTCTGGGTCCGCCTCGAAGACGAACACGTCCGCTTCATCGTGATCCCGGACCGCGGCTCGCAGGTCTGGTCGACGTTTGCGCGCGACTTCTTCTTTGACCCGGACGCCTATGTCCTGCAGTCGCGCAACGCCGGCAATGCCATCGACCTCGAGATCACGCTCGCGTCGCTGCAGCGCGCGCTGCGGTCGGCGCTCAACAGCACAGATGCGGTGCTGCGGCTCAGCAAGCGCGACAACGTGCCGGTGCTGTCGATGACGATCCACACGATGACGAACCCGCGCGGGCTGGGCGCCTTTGGCTTTGGGCCGATTGGGCCGGGGGGTGCCACGGGGGGTGGGGCACAGCGGTTCCGGGAGAGCACCTTTGGGAGCACCTTTGACGACGCCGCCGGCGTCGGCGGTAGCCGCGACGAGACACTCGAACTGCTGGCCAAGCGCGAACGCGAAAAGGTGGTGCTGCAGGACATGCCGGTGCGCGTGATGGCGCCCAAGGCCATGGAGAGCGTGATCGAGCCGGGCGTGCCCGAAGCCGACGTCAACATTGTGCTGCCACCGCTGCTGCAGCTCAAGGCGGTGTCGGACCGCTTCACGAAGCTGGCGCACACGACGTCTGGCGGCGGCGGCAGCAGCAGCGGTCTTGGTCTGGCGCCTGCCGGGTTCTCGTCGACGGCCGGTGGGGGTGGCGGAGGTGGCAGTACCAATGCCAACAGTGGTGGGAGCGGCGCCGGGCCGAAACTCGAGATCAGCGCTAACATGTACGGCATGCTACGGCTGCGGCTCGTGACGGACACGCTGAGCGTCGAGACCGTATGGAACGACCTGGAGAACCCGGTGATGAACGAGGACGCGCTGCCGGTGCCGCTGGAGGAGCACCCCAGCACGCGGTATCGCGAGGCCGGGCCGGACAAGTTTGCGACGGTGCGCGTCGATGGGCGCGACTGGAGCCGGGTGCTGAGCGTGGGCCGGCTGGACGGGCGCGTGATTGCGTGCGTGGTGGACGGCACGGCGCTTATCTTGCACGTGTACGTGTCACAGCCAGACGACCCGGACGACCCGGACGAGGCGAGTTCGATTACGGTAAGTTTATAACCCCTTCAGACGATGTCAGGGTCATTCCGGAGCCGGAAGAATTACCTTTGCTAACCACGAGTTGTCTGCAGTACTATGTCTCGTCCTACAGCACGTGACGAGAGAGCGGATGGCAGCAAGGACAGCGACAGATACCTCCACGGTCGAGTTGACAACATTTTGCATTGTTCAGGCGTTGGGAAAGGAGATGGAATTCGTTTGATTTCAAGGGGATTTATAATCTGGCGTTAGCATGTTTTTAAAAGGAGCCGACAACTCAATATACCAAATGGCATTTCATGATATAAAAAGGCCATACAACAGAGTCTACGTACCTGCCCTACAGAGCAGTGGACGGCCTTGTGGAACGCTCCTTCCTTGCCCGGCGGCTGCTACCCCGAACCAGGGCGAAAGCGGCGCGCCGGCAGACGGTGCAGGCCCACTTTTCCCCACATCGTCTTCTGTACCCCTTTTGCTTTCCTTTCTCACTCTTCAACGCTCACACCATGCAAGCTCTCGACGGCTTATGCCCACGATATCCCCAGGCCCAAGTTAGCTCTTGGGCTGGTTTGTCTTTGGCGTCAACTGGCCCTGCACGAGGCCGACGCTGGTTCCTAGCGATGGGGACAATTTAGCCGCCAATCAGGACGGCCCCTCTTCTTAAAACGACGCAGAAAAGAGGAAGAAAATAGAGAGAGAAAAGAAAACGAGTCCAACGACAGCTCCCCCAACCTCGACAGCTCCACATAGACCCCAAATCTGCCGGTTAAAGTGCAAGCGTCTCCAAGCGTCGTGGTCCATGGACGGAACGTAAGACCCCCACACTGTCGGGGCATCTCGTCGTCTTCAAGCTGTGGCTTTTGTTTGAGACCATTTTCTGGTTTTTCTTAGATTTCTCAGACTATTTACAGTCGCGGTCTGCCGTGCAGTTTCAGTTTCGGTCTGTCTGTATTGTATCCCATAAAGCTTTCCTAACATCCGCACGCGGGACACGATACGACTGCGGGATGCAGAGCTAACAAAACAGTCAACATCCGACGGCCAAAGCTTCCCCTCTCTTCCTTCTTCCGTCGACACCACCACCCCTCGTCCGTGAACGGCTGCACCAGAGCTGTGCCGTCTTTTGTTTTTATTCTCCAGTCCCTCGTTGACTTAGCCATCGGAGACGGGATCTCTACTGTTCGTCTTGTCGTCCCAACCCCTCGACTTTCCCCTCACCATCTTTGCTTGCCTCTCTCGTCTTTCTCTTCTCACACTCTCTTCTTTCAACACCTACTCACAGTTAAATCCTCACAGCTTTACAACCAATACCTCCTCCCACAATGTCTCAAACCGGCCTCGTCCTCGGCTACAATGCCATCCACCCGTTCGGCCGCGTCGACCTGAGCAAAGGCGACCGGGCGTCGGTCCAGGCGCTGCTGCACGCCCTGCTCGACCCTCTCGAGCCCTTCTTCTCGCCCACCAAGGCCCGTGTCCGCTGCCCCGGTGCCACGGCCGTGCGCTTCGACCAGACCGCGTCTGAGGTCGAGGGCATCTGCCGCCCGCTCTGGGGCCTGGCGTGTCTGCTGGCCGGGGGCGGCGACTACCGCGGCACGCAGTGGTGGGTGGACGGCCTGAAAGCCGGCACAGACCCCGAAAGCCCCGAGTTCTGGGGGTTCCCGCGCGACAATGACCAGCGCATGGTCGAGATGTGTCCGCTAGGCTTTGCGCTAGCCGTGGCGCCTGTGTTCTGGGACTCGTTTACTGCGCGCGAGCGTGCCAACATGGAGGCCTGGCTCGGCAACTCGATCAACGAGAAGAACATGCCCAACACCAACTGGCTGTGGTTCCGCGTGTTTGCCAACCTGGGCCTCAAGAAGAACGGCGGCACGTTCTCGCAAGAGCGCCTCGACAGCGACATCCTCCACCTCGAAACGTTCTACCGCGGCGGCGGCTGGTCCAACGACGGGCCCGAGGGCATCCACCAGATGGATTACTACTCGTCGTCGTTTGCCATTCACTTTTTGCAGCTGCTGTACGCAAAGCTGGCCGGCGACGAGGATCCGGAGCGCGCGGCCGAGTTCAAGCACCGCGCCCAGGAGTGCGCCCTCGACCTGGCGCACTACTACGACGCCGAGGGCCGCTCGATCCCCTTTGGCCGCAGCGTGGGCTACCGCTTCGCCATGGTGTCCTTCTGGGGCGCCTTGGCGTACGCGGACGTCGAGCTGCCGGCGCCGCTGACCTGGGGCATGGTCAAGGGCCTTGTCATGCGGCACCTGCGGTACTGGCAGACGCAGAACGACATATGGAGTCCGTCGGGCACACTGACTGTTGGGTACTCGTATCCCAACATGTATGTATGTATTGATGTGCCCCCTGTCTTCCTTTTTACAGGCACCCTGTTTACCGTCGCTGACAATTTGATAGATGGCCGAAAACTACAACAGTCCTGGCAGCCCGGTATGTTTCCTTCCCCCATAATCCTCTCTGCTATTACAGCCGGCTAACAATACAGTACTGGGCTTGCCTTGCGTTCATCTGCCTCGCCGTCCCCGAGACACACCCCTTCTGGACGTCCGCTGAGGAGGACCACTGGCCCTCGCTGCCGCCCGTCAAGCCGCTGCCCCAGCCGGGTCACATCATGAGCAACCGCGGCGGCCACTGCATGCTGCTCTCCTCCGGCCAGGCCTGCAGCTACCCCATGAAGGGCACCCACGCCAAGTACGGCTGCTTCGCCTACAGCAGCGCTTACGGTTACTCCGTGCCTCCCGGTCTGTTTACCCTCGAGCAGTACGCCCTCGCCTCGCAGCTCGGCTTCTCCGACGACGGCGGCGAGTACTGGAAGGCGCGCCGGCTGTCGTCGTATGCTGCCATTGAGACCCGCGAAGACGGTCCCGTTCTCGTCTCGGTGTGGGCGCCGTTCTCCGACGTTTCTGTGCGCACCATCCTCGTCCCGCCCACCGACGCTGCGCCCAACTGGCACCTGCGGGTCCACCGCATTGCCGTCAAGGAGGGCCCGGCCGACCGCGCCATCATGACCGCCGATGGCGCGTTCGCCATCCATAACGAAAACGCCCAGGACGGCCGCTACCTTGGTCCCTATGATGCGGCCACCGGCGAGGGCACCCAACCCAAGATCATTGGCAACTACGACACCCTGACGCCCGACGGCTGGGCCCGCGGCAACGAGGGCGCCTTTGCCGTCTGCCGCGACGCCGGCGCCGTCGGCATTCGCTCGTTGGAGACACTTCTGGACAAGGGCCGCGAAGCCAACCTCGTCAACGCCGACCCCAACTCCAACCTCATTCACAGCCGCACCGTCATCCCCACGCTGCAACATACCCTGCGCAGCGGCCAGACCGTCTGGTACGTGACGGCCGTCTACGCCAAGCCCGCTGGGCCCGGTGTGGCTGTGGAATCGTTCCTGGACGGCTGGGCGTCGCCGCCGGCCTTGCCCGCCTGGCTGCAGGCCGAGATTGCCGAAAACAAGGCGTAGGAAAAGCTGCGGCGAGAGGGTTGAGTGAATAAAGTCATGGGGATTATGAAAGTCGTATGAATTCATGAAATGACAAACAAGTTAGAATTTCTAAAATAAGTCAAATAAACACAAAATGCAACTGCAAATACCGTTTTTCTCAATCAACTCAACATGTTGAAAAATCATTCGAAGGCATAACCTTTCATTCTTATTTTATTCAAAATATAACAATATTTGAACGGGCAGTCTACTTTATAGTAATTCTCTCTACAATATATAGTCATTGCTTTTATACATAAGAAACGTCTGTAGCCTTGGCTTGGACCGACAGAGCAAATAAGACGAGCGACTGGCGACAGTGTTGTATCCTTTGTGAAGAGGTAGACACATACAATAGAGCAGCTCGAAGATTGCGGAGGTAGAGAATAATCGCACGTGACAACCCTCGCCCGCTCTTGCCTCCTGTTTTCTTGAGCTCTTTCCGTGGTGAGGTTGTAAGTATGTCAACGCAAGGCTGTGATTGCCGCTCGCTCCTGCCACACTATTGTTGTTTCAGGGGTAAATTCATCCATCCAACGTGCCGGCTTCCAGCGTTTGTGGCGCACTACCCATGGCCTGCGCCTTCCCTAAACAGCACCTTATTCACTGTCATTCAGCACCCTTTCCCAGCGTCCCCACTTGGAAGCTCGGACCACCTGCGCCCTGAACAGGCAAGTCCACACCTTCCACGTTGCCTTGCGGTGTGTGGCAGCTTCGACCGCATTTGCACGACGTGCCTCCACCGTCACCACCACCACATCGACCTCGACAACAAGGCCCACGCCTCGAACACGGTACTCCGCAACTCACCAATTGAACGACGAACCGTTCTCGACTCGAAAACAAGCTTCAAGCCCTCGAACGAACCCACCCCGCGTGCCGTGGCCTGTCGACGGCCCCCCTGTCCTCGTGCCCCCCCCCTTTGCGCGCCCCGTCTCGCAATGCCTCCCGCGACATAGGCCGGCCTCCTCTTCTTCTCTCCGCCCGTCTCTTCAAATTCTGCCATCTTTTCGCTCAAACTACCCCCTCGCCCCCGGCTTACGGCCACCCCGGCAGCCACGATGCCGCGGTCCGACCCCTTTCTCCCCGTGTCACCGGCCCAGGTCAAGGTGCTGGTGCTGCCCGTCGGCCCCGTGCACCGCGACCGTTTTGCCTCGTTCCTCGAGCGCCTCAAGGGCGAATATGCCGTGCATCTGCGTGACGTCAGTGCCGACAGCCGGCCTAACATGAGTTTGTCCCTCCACGCCCCCTTCCTTTTCCGTTCTTGCTGGCCCTTCTCTTCGGGCGCTAACAAAGCAGACATGTTCAACCCCCTCGCCTTCCCCGACGGCGTCATCTTCTACGACCTGACTACACACGTGCCACAGTCCTCCCACCTGGCCCTGTACCCCTTTGACCTCTACCGCGAACCACTCGTCATTCTTGCCCTGGCCGACGGCGCCGCCATCAAGAACGTCGCTTTTGGCAGCAAGCGCCAGTCGGCTGCGGGGCGCTCCATTGAGGAGCGCAACATCCGCACGCTCTACCAGGAGCTCGAGGAGCTGCGCGATACCTATACAAAAGTGCTCGTGCACCGCGTGCTCATCTTCGACTACGAGCCGTCGCCCGATGCGCCCATCTCGATGCCCGACGAGGGCATGGCCACCGTGCCGCCCGTCGCCCAGTCCAAGCGCACCACCATGAAGGCCGTCATGGCCGACGTGTCGTCGCTACTGCTGGCTGAGATGAACAGGCTCGCGCGCTCTTTTGACGCCATATCCTACATCGAGTCCCCCGGCCAGGCCATGGGCGCCGTGTTCCATCCCAACAGCAACGGAGGGAACGACGGCAGTAGTAGCGGCAGCAGCACGCTCGCGTCACGCCGCAACTCGCAGTTCACCTTGCCCACACACCGCTCTAGTTCCGTCGGCAGTGTCATGTCACCGGCGGATCGGAGCCAGGCGCGCATGTCAATGCCGATGCCTTTCAAGGGTGGCTCGCCGTTTGGGTCTGCCAGTGCCGGGTCGACTCCAGGGCGGCCCTCAACACCTGTCCGCAGTGCTAGCAGCCTTGCTGGACCGGCAACAAACTTCAGCGACACTGCTGGCGGCGGCGGCGACGACGCGAGCACCCTGTCGAGCCCCGACCGCGCCACATCGCCCCAGGACCTAGGCGACGGCTACCGTAGCCAGAGCCAGGACCGCATCTCTGTGCAAGGGTTTGGTCCCGGCGGCCTCAACGAGCGCTGGCGCAACAAGGGCAAGAGTCGTGTGACAATTGTCGTCGCGTCGCTCTACCTGCAGGCCGGCCGCTGGACGGATGCCCTCAAGGAGCTGATCGAGGGCGCCACCGTGTCGCGCTCTATCAACGACCACCTGTGGCATGGCAAAGCACTCGAGCTGATCGTCGTCTGCTTGTTGTTGCTGTCCTGGGCCGACATTGAGTTCCAGGTGCCAAGCGTGTGCTTGCCGCCGCCCGAAAAGGGCTCGGCCGCACAGGCAGCCGCGCAGGCGCTCGACGCCGCCGCCGAAAAGGCCCAGCCCAACCAGCCCAGGTGGCTGCGGAACCTGCAGCAGATCCTTCCGGACCTGCTGGATCGCATTCTGGGCCTGTACACGCGCATCTCGGGCGAACACCTGCCACCGCTGCCGCTGGCCGAGGCCACCATTCGTTTTTGTAACATTTTGACGGCGCTGCACCTCGCCGACGGCGCGCTCAACCGCCGGTTCCTGGAGATGGTGGTCGAGGGCAAGTACAGCGGTAGCGCTGCGCCCCTGGTGCCGCACCTGTCGGTCACGCCCAGCTGCGCCCTCATCACGACAACGCTCTTCCGCGCGTTCCCGTCTTCCGTCACCGAGCTGCTGACGACCATCGACCGCATCGTCATCCTGAGCGGCATCGCCGCCGTTTTAGGTCGGCTGGGCTATCGGCGCAAGAAGGCCATGGTGGTGCGCGAGCTCATGTCCGTGCTGATCGGCGGTCTCGTTGAGGCGCGGACGCGCGGTGCCGCCGAGGTCGGCATCCACCCGGCTGCGGGCCTTGTGACGCAGAACAATGGCCTGCTGCCGCACTCGGGTCACGCCAACGGCGCCGCCGCTCTGGATCTGGCCGAGGGCGACATTGAGGCGGGCGTCGAGGCGTTCCTTGGCATGCTGCTCAAGACGTACGGCGTGGTCGAGTTTGAGCCCTCGGCTAACGCTGGCGCAACAACGGCAGAGGGCAGTGAGGGCAGCAAGGACGACTCGGACGCGGCCATCATGGAGCGCATTCGTGAGCAGGCTACGTCGCGCCTGTTTGGCATGGCTGGCAACAAGCTCAATTTGTTGCGCGCGTGCATCAACTTTTCGGAAGCGCTACCGGATTTTGCGGGCGTGCTCAAGTTCTCGAGCGATCTTTTGCGCACGGCCGGCAGCGGCATTGCACCAGGCCAGCGCCGGGGCGACGCAGCACCAATCATCACCAAGGAGGAGCAGGTCCGGCTCGTGACCAACATTGCCAAGACGTCGAGCCTGTCGCGGCGGTTGGGGCTGGGCGACAACCTAACTGCCGAGTATTGGGACGAGTTCTTGCTGCGCGGCGTCAAGCTCGAACCCGCGCCCGCCGCCTGCCAACCGATTGCGCATACGCGAAGCGAGTTGCCCGGCAAAGCGGCTGCGGCAAGAACCTCGCAGGATGTCGACCCTTTTATCCACAACTCGTTCCTCAAGCCGTCGGAAAAGGCCGTTGTGGAGCAGATCCTGGTTGCGCAGGAGCCGGCGACGTTCAAGTTGTCGCTGCAGAACCCGTACGACATTGAGGTCGAAATCGAAAGTATCCGTATCGAGACGGACGGCGCCGACTTTGAGGCGTACGCCGACAGCGCCGTGCTGGGGCCGTACCGCACGCAGATTGTCAAGGTGTCCGGCATGCCCCAGGCGGCCGGGTCGCTGCACATTACGGGCGCCATCGTGCGCGTCCGGGGCTGCCGTGAGCGGCGGTTCCCCATCTTTACGCAGCCCTGGTCGCCCGAGCGGCCTGACCGGATCAAGCAGATTGGCATGGCACCGTTTGCAAAATACGAATCGGTGCCGGAGAGCCAGCAGCAGCAGCAGCAGCAAAAACAACTACAAGAAAAGCCAACGACAGAGACGCCTCCCTCGCCCGCCCCTGCACCTGGTCCTACTCCTGCTTCGCCAACAACTCCGGGCCTGCAGTTGGCCACCGGCCCGCCGCTCAAGGCCGAGCACATCTCGCTCAACGTGATCCCCGCGCAGCCCATGGTGGTGGTCGAGTCGACGACGCTGCCGCAGTCGTCGGTGATGGTGCTGGAGGGCGAACGCCAGGTGTTTTCGGTGACGCTCAAGAACCTGTCAGCGACAACGCCTGTGGATTTCCTGTTGTTTTCGTTCCAGGACTCGACGCAGGCGTCCATCCAGTCGGCGCTTGGCAACCGCGACGCGTCGCCGGCCGAGCTGTACGAGTACGAGCTGATCCTAGCCAAGAAGCAGGCCCTGCGGCTGAAGACGACGTCGACAACCAGCAAGACGACGGGGAAGAGCGGAAAAGAAAAACGCTACATTGGCCCCGGCGAGACGGCCACGTTCGATTTCGAGATTCTCGGCAAGCCGGGGCTCACGAGCGGGACGATCCAGGTCGACTACGCACACTTGGGTTCAGCCAGTGGCGGCGAAGAGGCAGAGGAGGTCGAAGTGGCCGCCAAATTCTATACGCGGCAGGTGTCGCTGCACTTGACGGTTACGGTCAACGCGAGCATCGAGGTTGCGCGCATGGACGTACTGCCCCTGCACGGTAGCATTCCGCAGCCGCTGTGGGACCGCTGCCGCGCCGCGTTGGCTACGGGTTCTACGGAGTCTACAGAAAACACAGAGTCGGAGATTACAGACTCGACCAAAGACAAGTACTGTTTGCTGCTGCTCGACCTGCGCAACGCGTGGCCCAGCCAGATGCGCGTGGAGCTGGGCGCCGAGGACGGCATGGTGGTGACGGAGCACATTTTGCCGGGCAACACGAGCCGCGTTATTGTGCCGCTGAAGCGCATTTACTTGGAGGACCCGCACGCGTCGATCCCCGCGCTCAACCCGGCGCGCCAGCGGCAGTTTGTCGTCAGCACGGGCAAGATCTCGCCTGACATGGAGCGGACGAGCCGCGAGGCATTTTGGTACCGCGAGAAGATCCTGGATGCACTGCACGGGACCTGGACGACGGCGACGACGCCCTCGGCCGGTACCGGCTCGAACGCCCACCGCCGCGGCAACGTCGAACTGCGCAGCATGCGCCTCACATCGCGCATGATTGAGGCCGTCAAGGTCGACGAGGTGGGCATCGATGTGGCTGTTGAGGGGAGGAACACGAACGCAAAGAAGGCGAAGAAGGGGACCCGCGTCGTCCACGTTGATGAATTTGTGCAGCTGCGCGTGCGCGTGACCAACCGCACGGCAAAGCCGCTGTACCCGACGCTGCGGCTGATGCCGGCGCTCTGCCACCGGCCGCTCAACGTGGCGCTCGACTTTACGCGCAAGTTTGCGTGGAACGGCGCGCTGCAGCAGACGCTGCCGCTGCTGGGCCCGCGGGCCACCACGGAAGTGCGGCTGGGCGTGACGGCGCTGTGCCGGGGCGAGTTTGAGGTGACGGCGTCGGTTGAGGAGACGCGGCTGTGGGTACCAAAGGCCACGGAGAAAGATGCAAATGAGCGAAAAGAAAGACGACCGCGATCCAACACCGAGACGCTGCTGCGGGACACGATGCTGGGCCCACGGGAGCGGCGGATCTGGCACTCGCGGACGCCATGCCACTTTGTCGTCGTGGACCCGCCACGGGCCAAGGAGGAGGTGTAACGGCTAAGCTTCGAAACCCGGTTTGACTGTTGAAGCAATGAGAACCGTTAAACGAGTTGTACATAAAAGCGAGCGAGAAGCGATGCTTGTTAATATAATAGATTTCAGGACAACAATGAAGTGAAGGGCATGACATATGCGTGAGAATGTTTAAACAGAGTGAAACTACGGTGAGGGATCGCGTAAGGGCGCTCTCATTGCGTGATATAACGTCTCCGCGATGCTCCGTGATGCTCCGTCGTGCGCCGGAACGCTCGCTGTAAGTCGCAATAACGTGTAAGTAAATTACACGTAGGGAGACAACGGAGTTTATTGGACGAGGCTTAGCGTCCGACGGTAGCCGATCCCAGCGGGCTGGGTCGCTGGCTTAAAACTAAGAGCTATTGAACGGAGAACGAGCGTGTACCTAAGCCCACTATGACTTTAGAAAAGAACAAAGGGCTGTAGACGAAAAATTTGACGGGCAAAGCCGTTGGCAAGAAAAAGAAAAGGAAAAAGGCTTCAACGAAAGCTTTAAACCAACCTCTCGCTCTTAATTTCCAGTCAGCCCTTTACTCACTTGCAATTGACACCAGATCCCGTCAAATACAGCACAAAAAGCACAATGGACTGTCTCTGCGTGCATCGCGGGCATTAAGACGCATCGGCACTCGTTTCTGCAACGGGAATAACGTGCAGTCTTTCATTGTTCCTCTCTTTCTTTTTTCTTCGCCTCGTTTCCCCCACACCGTCCCTGTCGATCACACCCACTACACCCACCATGGACGGCTCGCCGCGGCCGAGGATCCTGTTCCTCGATGCCTACGACTCGTTTGCCAACAACATCACGGCGCTCCTCGCCACGCTGCTCGGCGCCGACGTCCACGTCCTGCCCATTGACGCACCGCTGGTCCGTGACGCCTTTTGGGCCGAGCTCGCCTGCTACGATGCCGTCGTCTGCGGGCCGGGGCCCGGGTCGCCGGACTGCCCGGCCGACATTGGCCTCATGAAGCATGTGTGGGCGACAAACGACTCTAGAGAGTGTGTCACACCAGCTCTTGGCATCTGCCTGGGCTTCCAGAGCTTGGTGGCGGCCCACGGTGGTCGGATCCGGCGGCTGCGCTCGGGTGGCCTGCACGGCATGGTGCGGTCGGTTGAGGTGAACGAGAGTGCGTCCGACATCTTTGCCGGCGTCGCTGCGTCTTTCCGTGCCACACTGTATCACAGTCTGGGCGCCGACCTGGGCCAAGACGACATTGCCGAGGCTGACTGGCCGACGGCCCGGTGGCAGGTGCCAAGCACTTACCCCGACCTGGTGCCGCTGGCCTGGGTGGATGAGAAGGAAGACGTATCGCTGGGTAGTACAGCAACAGAGCGGCTGTTGATGGGCGTCCGCCACCGCTCGCAGCCTTTTTGGGGCCTGCAATATCACCCGGAATCGGTGTGCACCGATGCTGCGAGTCACGCCGTGCTGATCAACTGGTTCCGGGCCGCCATGAAGTGGAATGCCGAGCACCGCCGTGTGCGGGCGGAGCCGTCAACGTTGTCGTCTTCAAATGACGGCTTGGCTGCACATCAGGCCACACGGCCGAGCTTGCTGTCGATGCGGCCGTCGGTTTTCCGACAGGAGGTGAACGGCCACACGACGAACAATCACTCGACGAACGGTCGTTCAACAATTGGCCATACAACGAACGGAACGAACGGAACAACCAAGCATGACGTGCTTGGCCACCCACCTCCCAGCCGCATTGTCTCTCAAACTATCCCGCTGCCGAGCCATGTCGAGGTGCCCGATATCGTCGAGGCGCTGCAGGCCGGCCAGGTTGAGGGCAGTGAGCCAGAGCAGATTATCCTCGACTCGGCCAGTGCGGGGACGAGCAGGAGCCGTTCTGACGAAACGGTCGACGACGACACGACCAACGACGAGGCCATTCGCGGCCGCTTCAGCATTGTGGCACTCGACGTCGGCGCGGCGCTGCGGGTCGAGTACCGCACGGGCGACCGGGCTGCTACCGTCCGGCTGCCGCACACAAACTCGGAAGCAGTCACGATCCCGCTACACGGAACGCAGACGATCTGGCAGCTGCTGGCCGAGTTCCACGAGGCGCGTCGTCTTCCCCAGGATGCTGCTACTGGTCACAACTCGGCAAGCCCATTCCTCGGCGGTTTCATGGGGTACATCTCGTACGAGCAGGGACTGGCCGACATTGGCGTGCCGCTGCCGGATGCGGGCGTCGATGGTGGAGGAGGTCGTGGCCATGATCGACCTGACGTCTGCTTTGCGTGGGTGACGCGAAGCATTGTCGTGGACCATGTGCATGGTGTTGTTCACGTGCAGCATCTCGAGGAGGAAGGTGCGACTCACGTCCATGGTGCTAATGGGGTGAACGGGGTGAATGGCGCGCCTTACACAAACGGCAAGACCCACACGAACGGCACAAATGGTACAAACGGCACAAACGGGAAGGTGCAACCCAGCTGGGTCGACGGCGTGGTTGCACAGCTTGAGGCCTCTTCGCAATGGAAGCAGCCGAAACATATATCTACAGTCGCAAAAACAGCAGTGCAGCCACAGGTCGTCCGCACCCAACTACCCGATGTCCAGGCCTACGAGGACAAGGTCCGCGTCTGCCAGGAGCACATTGCCGCGGGCGACTCGTACGAGTTATGTTTGACGGACGAGACCCGGATCACCACGGTGTCGTCGTCCTCGTTCACTTCTGCCTCTTGGCACTACTACCGCACGCTGCGCAAGAAGAACCCGTCGCCTTTTGCGTCCTATCTGCGCCTCGGCGGCGCCACGCTTGTCAGCAGCTCGCCGGAGCGCTTCCTCTGCTTCTCGCCAAAGGATGGCAACAACGGCAGCGCCGGGTCCGACACCCTCTGCTCGATGCGCCCGATGAAAGGCACCGTGCGCCGCTCCGCCGAGGTCGCGACCCTTGCCCAGGCCGAGGCGTTGTTGCATATCCCCAAGGAAGAGGCGGAGAACCTCATGATTGTCGACCTCGTTCGCCACGACCTCCACGGTGTCTGCGGCCCCGGCCACGTCACCGTGCCGCGGCTGCTGCAGGTCGAGCCGTACGGCCACGTCTTTCAGATGGTGACGGTCGTCGAGGGCACGCTCGCCCCGCGCGGCTATACGGGTTTGGACGTCCTCGCGGCCAGCCTGCCGCCGGGCAGCATGACGGGCGCGCCCAAGAAGCGGAGCTGCGCTTTGCTGCGGGCGCTGGAGCGGCTGCCCACGTCGCCGCGGAGCAACGGCAGTGCTGGCTCCGCCCCTGGCGAGCGCAGCCTTTACTCGGGCGTCGTCGGCTACCTCTGCGTGACGGGCCGCGGCGACTGGAGCGTGACCATCCGGAGCCTGTTCCGGTGGGACGACGAGACGACGTTTGTAGACGATGCGAAGACAGCACGCCAGGATGTGTGGCACATTGGCGCGGGCGGTGCGGTGACGATCCTGAGTACGCCCGAGGGCGAGCGGGACGAGATGTTTGTCAAGTTATCGGGACCGCTGGGCATTTTTGACCTGTGAGGGGTGCCGGGATGCGGCAGTTAGGCTGCATATTTTAAGTTTGAAGGCATGGATGGGAACACACTCAACGTGTGATTCTCGGAAGGCTCGCTTTACGAGCCAGGGCGTTTTTTTTTTTTTTTCAATTCTTTCATGGGTTTATTATAGATGGGACACTACCTCAACGGCACGGACGATACCCCTGATATAATTCAAAATAGCATATAGAGCGAAGCATAACACGAGTACAAAACAGTAATTGGTATAGTTCATTTATTTTGTGGCAGGAAATAACAATAGAAAACAGGAAATTTGCAGACAAAGGAAAGAAAGAAAGGCAGATGTGTCCGAGAAAATCACAATGCAAAAGCCATGGCCCGATCCCAACGCCCAGACGAGAACATCTGTAGTATTACACGAAGCAGCAGCAATCCCAGGCAAGCAAACGACAAGGAAATGAGAGTTGGACAGTGGAAGCTGGAAGTTGATAGAAAAGAGGAAATAGGGAAGTAAGGAAAGAAAATGAACGAAAAAGAAACGTCCATCGAGTTCAAGCTGAGAGAAACACGCTTGCTTCGGTGGTTCGTGTTCTGCGTTCCATGCACCTTGTCGGAGAGCTGTCGAACGGTCGAGCGTCGGTACACAGACCCCTGTGTATGCTCCTCCGTGTGTCGTATATGTGCCCTCCACGTCGGATTCCTCATCACCACCTCACGTCGCCCCCATCGCGCCCCTAAAACTCCTGGTCCTCCTGGAAGAACATGCCAAAGCTGATGATGGTGCCGTAGATCAGCAGACCGCCCACAATCGACATGACCATGGCGCCACTGTTGATCAGCCCCGAGTGCGCCAGCACCACCGGCAGCGCAATGCCCATGACGACAAAGAAGCCCGTGAAGAAGCGGCCGACATCGAGAATGGCGGCGCCCGAGCTCTCGACAAAGTCGTCTGGGTTCGCGCAGCGGCTGCAGATCCAGTTGGGCAGCGGCGCGATCACGTACGTGGCGACGACGAGCAGCGGGTAGTAGACATTGAAGAGCGCGCACGACAGGATGACGAGCAGGAAGCCGACGGCGAGGACAAAGGAGAGGGCGATGATGGTCTTGAGGCCGGCGGTCGTCATTGTGAATGTGGGGGCGAAGCTGTCCTTTATAAAAGATAAAATAGATCGGGTATGAAAGCGAGAATGCAGGCGGTCCGAGACAGACCCGAGGCGGCCGTGGGAAGGTGGTGATGTCGTTCGGGAGAGCCGGGGATCGAGGTGGCTGGGGAGACAGAGGGCAGAGTCGGATGGAGCAGAACAAACGCAAGCGCAAGCGGAAGAATCGCAAAGCTCTTTGTAGTATCGAGCTCGAGTGGTGGAAGCGCGGCTGCGGTCGTGGTCGTGAGGTACGGCGATGATGTTTCGTGGTGGTGATGGTGGCAGGCGGCAGGATGACGATGGGGAAACAGGTGCGAAGCAGAAACACACGCACAGTGGCGGCGGCAGGTGGTGGTAGTAGCCTCTCGGCCCGTTTGGGTTTAGCGCATGTCTGACAGGCGTATCTTGAGTGGAGCCCGTGTGTTGCGCAAAGAGGCGACCGGGCGACTTCCTTGTTTGCCTGAGGCCCCATTTATGTGGGCTACAAAGAGTACGGAGTATATGTGGCTTTGCTGTGGCTATGTGCACGGACCACCTATGCCAGGAGCTTGTCCCCCAGCACTGGACAGGCCAAACAGCGCCAAACAGCACCCACTGCAGCCCACCCAGCCAACCAGGCACAGCAAAGCACATACGAAAGCTCAAAGCTGCCTGCTTTCGCGGCTGCAGTCTACTAGAACCGACTGAACCCCCATCATCACCAAAACCAACGCGACGAACGTCCCAACCTTCCACGCCCGCCCAATCTCAACCACGAACCCCATTTCTGCCATCCCGCATTCTCGTAATCGAATAATTCGACACTCGTCTTGCTTCGCATTGTCACAGAGCCGGAAACGCAGCAAACCCCTGCCCCCGTCCTACGCGCCGCCTTGACTCGAGGCGTGACCATTTGACCCCGACACCCCTTCCCTCCTCCGTTCTCCTTTCGCCGCCACCATGTTCAGAAACAACTACGACAACGACTCGGTCACATTGTGCGTCCTTTGCCCCCCCCTGTCCGAGTTTCATGCCGCTCTCCCTACTAACCTTGCCTTTTGACAGCTCGCCACAAGGCCGGATATTCCAGGTCGAGTATGCGGCCGAGGCCGTCAAGCAGGGCTCCGTCGTGGTGGGCATCGTCAGCAAGACACACGCCGTCCTGGTAGCAGTCAAGCGCAACGCCGAAGAACTGTCGTCGTACCAGAAGAAGCTGTTTTCCGTCGACGAGCACGCCGGCATCGCCATTGCCGGTCTGACGTCCGACGCCCGCGTCCTCTCCAACTTTATGAAGCAGCAGTGCCTCGGCCACCGCCTGACGTACGGCAACTCCATGCCCGTCCGCTCTCTTGTCGACATGATTGCCGAAAAGGCCCAGCTCAACACCCAGCACTACGGCCGCCGGCCGTACGGCGTGGGACTCCTCGTGGCCGGCGTCGACGACCGCGGCCCGCACCTGTTTGAGTTCCAGCCCAGCGGCATGACCGACGAGATGGTGGCCTTTGCGATTGGCGCGCGCTCGCAGATGGCCCGCACGTACCTGGAAAAAAACATTGCCGCGTTTGCCGACAGCGGCCGCGAGCAGCTGGTGCAGCACGGCCTGCGCGCGCTCAAGGAGAGCCTGGTGCAGGACCGCGAGCTGACGGTCGACAACACGAGCGTGGCCATTGTGGGCATCGTTCCCGCGTCGGCATCCGCGACGGGCGCGCGCGAGGTGGAGCCCTTCAAGGTGTACGACGGCCAGGACGTCAAGGCGTGGCTGGACGACGCGGCGGCGGAGGACAAGGAGGGCGGCGCAGAAGGCGACGACGCGCCAGCGGCAGGCGGGGCCGAAGGCGAGATGGAGGTGGACCAGTAGAGCAATATCTTCTCTCTACCCGTCGCCGAGATGTGTGGGCTTAGTTAAAAAGGGCAAGGGCGATGGAGGAGGAGCACGGGATACGAGGGCCAGGGGACGAGAGGGAATAGACGCATGGCCGGGAACGAGCGAGAGAAGAGAGAAGCAGCGTGCGGATGACTCCATTTTTACAACATAAACCCATTTGTACTACTACAAAAATACGACACGCAAAAAGATGTTCCGGGAGCACTGTGCAGAAATCCACGTTGAAATTTTTTAAAAAAAAAAGAAACTATATTTGTTGTATTGAAAGTAGGGCGAGAAGGACGCCCAACGCGCGTTATAGACCAAAAACGCCGTTCTAATTGATGTAGGAAAGAACACCGCTGTCCACGCATGCATAAATCGTGAAAAGGGCACGCACCATGAAAGATGCGAAATGGGAGAGACAGACGTCTACTGCTTGTCCCACGACAGCTTCAGCACCGACGGCGATACTTGGTAGTGCCGCAGCGCCAGGATCGCCTCCTCGGCCGTCTTGGCCTCGGCGATGATGCCCGAGTTGCCCTCCGAAATAAAACCCTCGTCGACGCTCGTGCGGATCCACGAAAAGAGCCCGTCGTAGAACCCGTTGATGTTGAGCACGCACACGCCCTTGTTGTGGATGCCCAGCTGGTTCCACGTGCACGTTTCGAGTAGCTCCTCAAAGGTGCCGTAGCCGCCGCTCAGCGCAATGAAGCCGCTGCCGGGCCCGGCCTGCAGCACCTCCTGCGCCATGATGCGCTTGCGCGTGTGCATGTCCTTGACGACGGTCGTCTTGCCAAAGACCTCTTCGGCGGGGATTGCGAGGTCACCGCCGTGTTTCTTAGCATCTGCCGTGCCGTTGGTCACGCCATTGGCCTCACCGTTGGTCTCGCTGTTGGTCTCGCTGTTGGTCTTGCCGTTGATGCTGTCCACGAGTTGCCGGGTGTCGCCACCCTCGACCTTGGCCACAGCGGCGGCCGCGCCTGTGCGGGACGTGTAGTTGGGATCACGCTCGTACCGGACGAGGGCCTCGGGGATAATGCCGTGGACTGCGTCGGGGCCAGCCAGTGCGACCAGTGACCGGGCCAGCTCGCCCATCAGGCCGACGGTTCCGCCGCCGTATACTGAGAAGTTAGTGGGAGAAGCCAAAAGGACGCAGGAAGTGTGAAAGAGGACCTACCTAAGCCAATGTTGTTCTCAGCCATGACCCGGGCCAGATCCCGCGCCGCTTGCATGTAGACCGGGTTCTTGCCCGGGGACGAGCCACAGTACACGCAGATCTTGGTCTTCTTGGGCAAGGAGGGGTCGGCAATGTCCGCGGCCGAAGTAACCTGGGAGAGGTTCGAGTGCACGGTGGCACTCGTTGTCGGCGTCGACATCCTGGACGCAGACGGCATAGGGGAGGCACCGCCGGACTCCATGGTGGGCAAACGACGTCGGTTGGCGTAAAGGGATATGAGGAGAAGAGGGGTGTTAGGAGGAGGAAGGCTAGGGATGCAGTCGTAAATGTTGCAGTTGGAAAGAAGAGAAGAGAAGGAAGAACAGAGAGAAGTTCTATGAATTATTAAAAAATAAATAAGAAGTATCAAGAGCCAAAAAGAGCAAGAGTCAATTCCAGGCAGGAACCAAAAAGTGTCGAAGACAAAAGGGAAGGAGCTGACGGCCGCTATTAATTACATAGTGAACTTACAGAACGCCGCTTTGGAGAAAGAACGGACGCACAAAGGGCCGATCGTAAGCGGGAGCCAATCACAGGGCCACGCAAGACGGCACACAGGGACATTGGGGACATTTGGGGGGGGGGGGGGGGGGGGGCCGGGACCCTAATACGGAGAACTGGGCGCAAAACAAGGCGATTCCGGCGCGGGGGGGCAATAATCGAACCGGGGGCGGTTTGCGCCCAAAAC
>WOUA01000039.1:122558-322968 GCA_021397985.1 Sporothrix dimorphospora
TCCCCCCCCCCCGCCCCCCCCCCCCCCCCCCCCCCCCCCCCCCCCCGGCGCCCCCCCCCCCCCCCCCCCCCCCCCCCCCCCCCCCCCCCCCAGGTACGCTAATACGGAGAAGTGGGAGCAAAACATGGCGATGACGGCGCTGCGGGGAATGACTCGAACGGGGGGCGATGTGCGCCGAAAACAGCAAGAGCGGGTGAGGCGGGCGAGTCGTATCGACCACCCACTGAAGACGGCGTTCGTTCCTGCCTTGAGCGATTGTATTTAACTGGTATATTCACGTGAGCAGTAAGACATTTTACTTGGAATTTTCAAAAGAAAAAGAAAAGAAACTTCAAGATCATCATGTTCAACAGTTGGCCACCAGTTTGACGTCCGCCGTAGCGTTCAGTGCACGCATATGCTGTACGACAGCGCCCAGACCGAGAATGCGGAGAAGACACGCTCTGGGGCCGTCCTGGCCTGTCGTTTACAAGTACGTCGTTCTTGTGGTGTTTGTGTCATTTCTACCAACGTCGAGAATATGTTCTCCTATTTGCCGGCTGTGACGGCTCCCGTTGTTCGTCCGTGGCAGTCACACAGCCGGGAGCAGTCTGTCCATGCTGTGCGTTTATGCGTTGGCAGGCGGGGACACTGGAGACGCAAACATGTTCTCGTGACCTCGACAGACCCAGTCGGACGGACCAACGAACGGTGTCCGCCTCTCTCGAAACGGCCGATACTCGGTGAGCCGCCAAGGCAGGGCTGCCATCCGTCGAGCGGCATCCGATGTCCATGTCCAGTGGCAGCCCGGCAGCCCGCATGAAAAGATATCTTCCTCGTCCTGTCAGTCTCGTCGAAGGCGTTGCCAGTTGAGGTCAAGGTAGTCAGTTCGCCAGAAACTGTCCGATTTCTTATGCAAGCCGCCTCAATACCGCGCAATCGGGCACGCGACCTGGTGTGCGGTCGCACAAACCCTGCAGCTTGGTGACGTTGAAGGAAGACAGGTAAATACGACGCCAAGAGAGTCCGTGATATGACAGCTGTAAGTCGCTGCCGATGCAGTAAGTGCTGTAAGTGCGCTACAGGCCCTGTGCTACAGGCTCTATGCTACAGCGCATATGCAGCGTTACGTAACGCGGGCCATTGGCACCCACAGGTGGTTCTTGCTTCCCGCCGTGCGCCCAGACACAGCGCTGATTCGTCCCCCGTCGTTGTTGCCGATTTGGGCAAGCGGCACCCACGCAACGAAGCCTGGGTTGGGCTGGGCCGGAGACTGCGGAGGGCAGTCGCGACTGGGAACCTGGGTTGCCCCTGCCCGTTCTAGAACTAGCCCAGCCCCTGCTGTTGAGGACACGCTGTGCAGGAGGACAGCGAGCTAGCAGCGCCCCCCCTAATCGATAGCGTCCAATTGCGCGATTGCCTCCTGCGGCCAGGCCCGCCCAACGTGTAGCAATTTGCAGCAAGCACTCTGCATCCCCCATTCCAATTCCAGTTCTGATTGCTCGGTTTTCTGCTTCCACTCTCCGTGCGCAACGTGCAACATCTGCAACTGCACCTCCATCGTCCCCTGTCGCAGCGCATTCCGTCGTCTCGCAACACCAGCAGGCCGTTCAATTCGACGTTGCCTGTGTGCCCAATCGTCGACAGCCGTCTTTTTGCCCCTGGCCCTGGAGCATCGAGATATCGATACATCGACACATCGCCAGCCATGCCGGAAGGAAACGCAGCCGCGGCCGCCGGCCAGGAGGAGCCGCAAGGCGTACGTTGTCCAATGGGTTGTCTGTTGTTCACTGGAAGTGTTTACTAATATCTGTCGTCCCTGTCCCCCCACAGACCTCCACGATGTCACGGATGCTGCAGATGGGCGCCATGTTCGTCGGCATGCAGCTGCTCATGAAGCAGTTTGCGCCCAAGCAAGACGCCGCCGCCACGACCGCCACCACCTCGGACGCCAACGGCAACGTGGTCAAGGTGCCCGTGTCCACGGGCGCCATCCCGCCCTACCACGCGCGCCCGGACGTCCTCGACGAGGGCGCCACCTACAACCCGATGCCGCAGCGTCTGGCCGCGCTGTGGCCCGAGGACAGCAAGCTCGACATTGTCATTGCCGTCTCGCCCACGTACCAGGCCAAGCCGCTCAACGCCGCCGACTCGGACCCCGTCGTGCTTTCGGAGAAGAGCTTTGGTCTGGGCGACTACAAGGACAAGCGCTCCATCGACACCACCATCCAGGTGCCGCCGCAGGTCCAGAACAACGGCACCCTGTGGGGCCACTTCTTCATCGGCCTCGAGGGCGCCGAGCTCGACCCGTACAGCCCGCACTACGACCGTGCCGCCGCCTTCTGCTTTGCCTTCCCGCTGACGCAGTACGTGGTCAAGAAGAAGGAGTTTAAGACGCGCAACCTGCTGGCCGGCAAGGACGAAGCCGGCGCCGAGGGCGAGGCGGCCGAAGTGGAGGTCGAGGAGGACACCTCGCCCGGCCCCATCATTGCCAGCTACTACCACCCCAACACCTCGCTCTCCTTCATCCCCTCGAGCGGCATCATCGACTACCCCAGCACGGCGCCCGCCATCCAGCAGTTTGTGCACCCCGAGGCGACGGGCGCCCGCGACGGCTCCGGCCAGAACTCGTGGTACTACCCGGTGCTCTTTATCAACACATTCTGGCAGCTCCGGACCCACATGACGCTCCTCAATGACACGGTGACCACGCTGCCCATGCACCTCGATCTTGGCAACCTCAACGACTGGAAGTTCAAGCTCATGGCCAGCATCGAGATGAGCGGCCGCGAGTCGGCACGCCAGGCTGCGTTTGGCAACCAGCTGCCCGGTGGCGGCGACGGCAGCGAGATCGAGATGGTCAAGGAGATTGTGCTCGACACGAACCCCTACTTGCTGGGCGTGACCGTCGTCGTCACCATTGCGCACCTGTTCCTCGAGATGCTGGCCTTCGGGTCCGACATCTCGCACTACCGCAAGAAGAAGGACAACGTCGGCATCTCCGTGCGCTCGATCCTGGCCAACGTCTTCATGCAGACCGTCATCTTTTTGTATCTGATCGACAACTCGCAAAACACCTCGTGGATGATCCTGGGCTCGCAGGGCGTGGGCATTCTCATCGAGCTGTGGAAGATCACCACCGTCGTCGACGTGCGCGTGCGCGACGCGCCGCCCGGCTCGCTGCTGCCGTACCGCATCGCGTTCGAGGACAAGCACAAGCTCACCGAGACCGAGGAGAAGACCAAGGAGTATGACGAGATCGCCTTCAAGTACATGTACATGGCGGCCGTGCCGCTGCTGCTGGCGTACGCCGCCTACTCGCTCGTCTACGACACCCACAAGTCGTGGTACAGCT
The DNA here is from genome assembly GCA_021397985.1 of Sporothrix dimorphospora. Taxonomy (NCBI): domain Eukaryota; kingdom Fungi; phylum Ascomycota; class Sordariomycetes; order Ophiostomatales; family Ophiostomataceae; genus Sporothrix; species Sporothrix dimorphospora. The sequence goes on from WOUA01000039.1 coordinate 125,893, forward strand.
ACGTGATTGCGACGCTCGTCGGTTCCGTCTACGCCTACGGCTTCTTGATGATGGTGCCTTCGCTGTACATCAACTACCGCCTCAAGAGCGTCGCCCACATGCCCGGCAAGGCCATGATGTACAAGTTCTTCAACACGTTCATCGACGACCTGTTTGCCTTTACCATCAAGATGCCGTTCCTGCACCGCCTCGCCACCTTCCGCGACGACATTATCTTCTTCATCTACATCTACCAGCGCTATGCGTACCGCATCGACTACACCCGCGTCAACGAGTTTGGCCAGGGCGGCGACGACGAGGACGAGGACAAGAACAAGGACAAGGCGGCGGCGGCCAAGCCGGTTGCCGACAGCGACAAGAAGGCGGCTCTGCCCGCGGCCGAGGCATCGTCGTCCACCACTAAGACTGCGTCTGCCAAGGCGTCAGGGACGAACGCCAAGGCTGGCGGTGCCACGAAGAAGCGGAAATAAGGGACTCTGAGGGGAAGGTGCCGGCCAAGGCGGAGAGTGAAGAACCAGATTGGGGTAAACAAGAGAAAGGGGAGAGCGCGGAGGGGCTCCCTGACGTGAAGGACATGTCATACATCATTCATTTTTCTTGATTTTTTTTTCAATATTTTTATTTTGATACGTATATATGCATTTACTAGTTGGAATCTGGCAAAGACATCTACGATACGACACGATAGATTACGATGCCTAGGTACAACCTCCGTCGTCGAGTGGGACTCATAAAAAACAGGGGAAATACAAAGAACGATGGGAAGAACATGACGGTCGGACGGCGTTGCAAGTACGCCGTCGTTTGGAGTCCCAAGAACTGTTTCAGTTTCGACGACACACACCGTCAGGACAATGTGGTGGCAAGCAAAGTACAGTAGGATTGAAATGCTATTTACACGGACAACGAAGCCTTGCTGCTGCAACTCTTGTCGACGGCCTCTCATCGTGACATCTCCCAAAACTCTCACCCGTCACAACCACCACCATCGTCACTCCTTCCACCTAATTGCCCTCCACCGATGAACACCCTTGCACCGTTACGGCGCTGATAAAGTAAATCACGCCTGTCGTGCCCGCCGTCCCAATCGACACCGTCAATACCGTGGGTTCGTCCGCCGCCACAAACTGCATCGTCAGCGTGTGGTAGGCCTGGTACGGGTACAAATCCGCATCCGCCGTCGCGTGCGTGCCCGCCGGGGTGTCCACGGCGATCCCCACAGTGTTGTCGGCGTTGACCGTGCCGGCCACGACCTCGTAGGCGATGGACACAAAGTACGACTGGCCCCCTACCGTATCCAACGCCTGGCTCAACCCGTATGTGCCCGGCTCAGTGATTTTGAACTGCCCGCAGGCTTGCGTGGTCTCGTAGCAGTTGCCGATGCCGACCGCGGAGCCGTGCTGCGTGTCGCCCACGGGCAGCCACCAATGGAGTACGCCGGAGGAAAGGCCAAACGTGCCGTCGATGACGAGGTTGTCGCCGTACGGGTAGCAGGATGGGAGGGGAGCGACAGACGAAGACGATGAGGCCGACGAAGAGACCGAGGATGACGACGAGGCAATGGATGAGGAGGACGAAGGTGCTGGCGAGGAGGACGAGACTGAAGAGGATGAAGAGATGCTAGAAGAGGACGCAACTGAAGAGGAAGAGGGAACGCTGCTCGAAACCGATGAGGGCGTACTGCTAGACGACGAAGACGCCACCACAGAGGACGACGACGACGGTCGAGACGGACGGCACCGCGACGCCACGGCGCTGCCCGTCCACGACAGACCGACCGTCAAGAGGAAGAGGCCCTTCATGGTGATTGTTCGTAGTTGGCACAAAAATATTCAAACTGATGACGAGTGCCGAGCAAGATGAAAATCGAAAAAAGATGTCTAGAAAACAGGCGTGGCGTTTCGCTTTATATTTTTCTCTTGGCTACCGGTCTTACAGAACAGGGGGGCGTCCACTCTTCTATTTACATCCCAAGATCTAGATACGGGGACATGCATGTACGAAGTACTGCATCGTGCGTTGTGCATTGTACGGAGCACTCCGTAGGCTTCTCTCCTCCCCATGGAATTCCCTCTTTAGCTTCAGAGTTAAGTTTCAATTCAGAGCGAGACGGGTGAGGAGAGCGAGAAAGGGGCGACGAGAATCACAAAAAGAAACCGAGATGGGAAACAAAGCTGCAAGGCTATACCCCACTGGGACGGTCAATATTGCTTTTTAAGGCGATTTGGGGCAATCGAGGCGCCAGGGTCGTCTTCTGTTTCGTCGATGCCGCTTATTGGCACGGCCGTGCACCATGAACCGGACGGCTCAGAAAAGTTTAGCCATGGGCGTTTGGACCTTTTTCTTCACAGAAGGCATTTTGTGGCGTTTTTTAAATCCTCTTTTTCTGTTGCATTTGCTGGCACTCTCGTTAGAGCAGAGAAAGGGAGAAAACAAGCCTCAGCCGCACGGCGCCAGTGCTTGTCTTTGGTATTGACCAACAACCAAATGGGCCAGGTACGCATGCATCATTCATGGTGTTTGTGGTAGGGGCGCCTCGTTCCGGACGACTCGGCATGTCAGGACGCTCATTGTTCCGTCTCGTCTTCTTTTTTCAATCGACGGTCTTCCAACCGGGCGGCTAGTTCATCCTGTCCCTGGGATAAAGTTGAAAGTTCTTCTTTTTTACTCGTTTAGGAAGGCAATGCGAAGGGGGCCCGTGGAAGAGCGGCCAATTGAATTAGTTGAAAAACAATAGAAGAACAAAAAAGGAACAAAACAGGTCTTACACTACCGAGGGCACGGAACTATCTTCATTCGCTATGTCTTGTTTTTCTTCTTCGCCTACGAGTGACTAGACAGCCATCATCTAGAATCTTATATTTATCTCCCCCCATGTCAATACGACATTTCCCTAGGCAGCATCCAGTACTCACACTCCGACGCGACCGGAATCAACTCTGTCGTCGTCATTGCCCATTGTCGTTTCTTCTCGTCACTTAACATCGCCGACGCGGTATGCCTCAAGGTGCCTGTGCGAAGTCACCTGTTGAAGCTCATCTCCGGTCGAGTCGTCGGCCGTCACGATTTTGAAGGCAACGTATGTGTTCGACTTGTTGTCGCAGACCAACCAGACCGTCGACCTCGGGCCATAGCCCAGCTTGCGTAGAACCTTGTACTGGCCATCACGCAGCGTATCGCCGACGTCGACGGGGATGTGAGTATTGTGAGAAGGAGTTGAAGAAAGAGAGAATTGCGTGATGTGTCGGGTGCAAACGGGTTCTGGGAGTGTCGTTTATAGTAGCCACGGCCATCAGACGGACAAGTAGTGCATGTTCCACTCCCCTCGTGAAGTCAATGTCATAGTTGACGTACCAATTATAGTGTCGTGGAGCGTATTGACTTATAAAATCTGGTCTTCCTTCATTCACTGTTGTGAAGACGAACGATGGAATTGTGGTCTAATCACTCTGTCAGTCACCAGTGTACCAGATTTTCCTTGACAGTTCTGTTCCGTCCTCTCATGCTAGCGGTTATGTCGCTCATGCAAAATAAAAATAGTTCATAAATGTAGGTAAAAGAATATAAAAGTAGACTATAATAAAACTAATGTCAAAAGACAATGGTAGTTCCAAGAAGTGAAGATACATCACCGAATACAGGCAGACCACCAGCCCAGCATCACAACCATCAATCACGGTTTACCACGCCATCTTGGCCAGCACGCCTGCCGGCCAGCGCCGCACCGCCGCCTTCCGTGCCTCGTCAAGGCCCAGCAGGCCCAGTCCCAGCGCCATGGGCAAAAAGTAGTATTCAGCCGGCACGCCCGACGTGTCCAGCACCACCTGCAGCTGGGGGATGTACAGCCAGATCACGGCGATGCCCAGTGACAGCACAATGGCCGGGAACAGCAGCAGATTTTGGGTCGCCTTGTTGAACGCCGGCGGGTGTTGGAATAGCGACAGACGGCGCGTGCGCACCGCCATCAGGTTGAACCACTGCAGCACGACGAGCGTGATAAAGTAGACCGAGCTGGCCTCGTTGATGCGGGCCGTCAGACCATCCAGACCGTCGACGCTGGCCAGGAAATCCGGGTCGTAGACGCCAAACGACAGCCACAGCTCGCCAAAGGGCACGCCGCGGCGCACGAGGTACCAGTAGGCCATGGTGAAGCTGAGGATGACCTCGAACATGCCCACAAAGCCGTAGGCGTGCAGCATGAGCTGCCAGTTGACGAGGCGCGTGGTGCGCGGGTTGCGAGGCGGGCGCAGCAGGAGATCGGCCTCGGGCGTCTCGTACGCGAGGACGATGGCGGCGATGCAGTCAGTGAAGCAGCTGAAAATGAAGTTAGCAGACGAACTGAAAGTGAGGAGTACAAAACGGGAGATTGTAGGATAAATATGGAGTAATATGGGTTTGAAAGACAAAGAAGGAAGGAGCAGGACGAGAAGTTGGCAAGGGAAGAACGGAAGGAACGGAGTGGTGGAAAGCACACGATATGGAAGGAGCACAGTATAGAAATGGAAGGAGCGAGCAAAGGCATCCCCCAAGCAAAAACTCACCAAATGATAATCATCAAGAATGAAGACAGGATCTGCGGCAGACCCAGCACCACGTTGGTAAACACGGGCCAGAACTCGGACCACGAACCGGCAGGAAGCAGGTAGGCAATGATCTTCTTCATGTTGTCAAACACCAGCCGGCCATAGCGCACGGCCTCGACCACGCTCGCAAACGTCGAACCGCCCAGCAGCACCATGTCCGCGGCCTCGACGGCAATGTCGGAGCCGCCGGCGAGCGCAATACCAACGTCGGCGGCCTTGAGGGCGGGTGCGTCGTTGACGCCGTCGCCCGTCATAGCCACGACGGCACCGCGGGCCTGGAAGGCGCGCACGATGCGCAGCTTCTGGTCGGGCGTAGTGCGGGCAAAGACAATTTCCGGGTAGTGGGCGGCGGAGCAGATCTGGTCCCACTGGTAGTCGTTGACCTTGAGCAGGTCGGCGCCCGTCAAGAGTAGGGCCGTGGGCTGCAGAGGGGGCACAGGGAGGTGGTCGATAAGACCGACCTCGGCGTGCGTCAAGTGCAGTTTCGTCGCCCACTTCTTGGTGGTCGATGGCGTCGGCTTCTCGCTGTACTCAGCAGCCACGTTCTTGGGGAACCGCACCAGATTCTGCATGCCGTGCACGGCGCGTGTGCTCACCATGCCGCACTGGCGCGCAATCGCCAGCGCCGTCAGCCCGAAATCGCCGGTCACCATGACCGAACGGATGCCGGCGCCGCGCAGCGTCTGCATCACGTCATGGATCTCGTCGCGGGGCGGGTCCATGAGTGCCAGCAGACCAACCAGCGTGAAGCCGCCGGCATGCACCTCGCTCTTGAGGCGCTCGTCGTTCTTGGCTGTGGCGCCGTTGACGAGTACTCCAGGGGCCAACACCTTGCGCGCCACGAGAATCACGCGGCGGCCCTCGGCCGACCACGCGTCCTTGGTCTGCTGCACGGCCGCGCGCGTCGCCGGCGTGAGGTCGACGACGCTGCTGCCACCCTCGCCGACACCCGCCTGCACGATACGCGTGCACTTGTCGAGCAGCATGTCGGGCGCGCCCTTGAGGAACAACAAGGTACTCTGCTGGGCGGCAGGCAGGGGCAGCGCCGGAGCGCTGGGGTTGGCCTTGCCGAAGGTGCTGGCTGCGACCTCGCCGGCCGTCAAGCACTGGTGGGCCATGTTTTTATTGTTGTTGCTGTCGTTGAGCGCGAGTGCCGTGGCCATGTATTTGGTCTTGCTGTCAAAGGCGAGGTCGGCAACAGTAGTCCATGCGGCCCGCAACGCAGCAACGGGGCCAAGGCTGTCGGCAAGGCGCAGCGCGGCTTGGTCTGTGGCGTTGCCAAAGATGCGGCGGTCTTTCTTTTCGGAATCACCCTGCTCCTCGGCAGCATCAAACTCAGCCGTGTTGCAGAGACCGGCGCCGGCACGCAGTTGGCTCAGGGGCGAGGGAAGCGCGGCGGCGGCGGCACTCTGGGCGAGCAGCACGGCCTCATCGGTCGTGTAGGTCGTGACGCCGAGCGAGCAGTCCGTGACGAACATCTTGTTCTTGGTCAGCGTGCCCGTCTTGTCGGAGCAGATGACCGACACGGCGCCGAGTGTCTCGACCGTCTTGAGCGACTTGCAGAGGATGCGGTGCTTCTTCATCAGGTTGGCCGTGATCGTCAGGCTGGCCGTTGTCGCGATCGGCAGGCCCTCGGGGATGTAGGCAATGGCCACGCTGACGGCGCTGACAATGAGCATCGGCACGCTGATCCAGTCGGGATGCGCCTTGCGCAGCCAGCCGGCCCTAGAAGAGGAGGGAGAAGGGGTCAATATATTTTGTCTCTACCAAAGCGACTATCGTCCCATCCATTGGTAGACCAGGGCGATCAGCAAACACAGGAAGAGGCAGACATACCAGACGGCCACCAGCACGACGATCCATGTCACCATGATGACAAAGATGAGAAGCACAAAGCGTAAAATCTCGCGCTCCATCGTCGTCAGCCCCGTCTTGGGCGTGCCCGTCAGCTTAGCAATCTGTCCAAACACCGTCGCATCGCCCGTCGCCACCACCACGGCGCGCGCCGTGCCCGACACGCAGTGCGTGCCCTGTAGGCCGATGCAGTTGGTTTCGAGGTAGTTGTTGGAGCTGACGTCGACTCCTTCACTCGCACTCGCCTTGATCGGCTTCGACTCGCCCGTGAGAACGGCCCGGTCGACCGTCATGTCGTGCGACACGCGCACGTAGCGCACGTCCGCGGGGATACGATCGCCGGCCGTCAGCAGCAGGACGTCGCCCGGCACAAGCTCGGCCGCGCTGATTTCTGTTTGGGTGCCGTTCTCGCGCAGCACGTGGCACGACGCGGGCAACATGGCTGTGATGGACTGCATGACGCGCGACGATGACCAATCCTGCCAGCCGTTGAAGGCGGCCTGGATCAAGAACACGGCAATCAGCACGATGCCCAGGGCCAGGTTGGCAACGGCCGGGGCAGGCTCGCCGAGCGGCTTCCACGACAGAAAGACAAGAATGCCGCCGACGGCCAGGATGGACCCGAAGCCCTTGAAAAAGTAGCCGACGACTTTACCGAACCAGGGGTTGGGCAGCGGCGAGATGGTGTTGGCGCCGTGCGAGCGGAGGCGGTCGCGTGCAGTGCCGGCGGGCAGGCCGCCGACAATGCTGGTGTCGAGCCGCTTCTCGAGTTCGGCCGGGGTGACTTTGTGCCAGTCGATGGACTCGAATTCTGGGAGGTGAAAAAGATGGTCAGTGATGTGAAAATCAAAAAAGCACAAAATTGTTCAAGCCGTAGGGGTTGACCTACTCGACACCATGGCGTCCTTGGCCTTGGCCTGCTCACCCTTGCGCTGGCGCTCGGCATCGTCAATGTCCTGGGAGCTATACAAAGTTAGTGTCGCACAAGAGAGATGGGTTATAGTAGGCACACGTACAGAGTGCGGTACTGGATCGGGAGAGCAGCCGACGGGTCGATGGAGCGGCGCGACGACCGCGAGCGGTGCCGAGCGGACTTGTTGCGCGGACGGGCGCCCGACGACGACGGCAAGCCATCGTCGTAGTCCTTGTCATTCTCCATGACAAACTGGTCACGGCGGGAAACGCGGACGCCGCCCTTTTCCTCGTCGTCGGCTGCCTGCCAGACGAGCGTGTTTTCGACAGTCATTGCGAGTGATGAGAAGGGGAGATGGAGGAAGGACTGATCGACCCGAAGGAAGATGTGAGACGGAGGGAGTGGGAGGTGAAAAGGAAAGGTGGTGAGAGAGAAGAGAAGCCAGAGAAAATAATGAGTAGAATGTGGTGTCTTTCAAATCAAAAGCAGACGGCAAGATGGTGATGGCCGGTAGAGATATTTATGTCTGGTCTGCAGGAACATCTTTCGTGGCAATGGACCGTCGACCGGCGACTGATTTTGATTTGCAGACCTTGTCTTCTCTCGTGTTCTGTTTCTACGTATTCGATACGGGCCCCTATTTTCCTGTCTTATTTTTTCCTTTGTCTTGTCTTGCGGTTCATCGTCTCCTCCCATCGCTACACTCAAAACGTTTCATTTGGTTCCTTCATTTCTTCGTTTCTTCGGCCGGCATCCTGTCCTCGGGACGTCTCTTCCGCAGCGTAAAGCCTTGCAGAATGAGGAAACTCGTTTCCACAGCGGTCAGTCGTCGTCCATTACGTTACTGTTAGGTAAATGGTGGTTGCTTGTCTTTGAGGGCAAGAGGCAGACATGGCCATGCTCTTTTTTCTTTCTCTCATCCTATACAATCGTCGCTCACAGAGAGCAAGTATAGTCGACGTGTGATACTGTGAGGCATTTACATGTTGTCGCTCTATCTGGTGAGAGACGCCCTTCGACACGGTCGAATTAATGGATTAAAAATGACTGAAAAGAAAAATAAGAAAATAAGGAACTGAAAAAATGGTCATATGGTGATGTTCTATGGGTCTCGTCGTCTACATCGACCAGAAGATAACTCGGGGCGAGAGTCCGTAGGGGTGGAGGAAGGGGTGAAAAAAATGAGGAGAGACTATAAAAAAAAATAAAGCAGAAAATAAATCAAAAAATCAAAGCGAGAACAAGGAAAACAGGAAATTGAAGGTTGGCTGCTACACGCGTGATGACGGGGGATGCTATCTCTCACTACATGTCCATACGGCAGATGAACCGCTTGCTCAAGAGGCCCCCTTTTGTTCTTCAACCCGGCCATGGCAGGGGCAGTGTGCCCTCGCAAGAATAGCAAGAAGAATGGCTGGAACGAAGGAACACGAAAAGGAGAGCACCCTATTGGTTGAGGCGAAAACGTCTCCAGAGCAAGAATGATATCAAAAGGACGAAAGAAAAGCGACAGCAGCCCAAAGAGGAAAGGAGCTATGGCACATCACTAAATTAGGGGATCGGGCGAGCAGTTAGGTAACTGTTTGCTAAACGATTTGGAGGCTCAACGCGGTAGGCGACGTGTGGCTCCCTTTCGCATGGCGTTGCACTTCATTCCGTTTCAGTTGGGAAAGGCCAAAAAAAGTTGACCAGTCAATTATTATATTTCTCATTTTCTCAAGTTCCTCACCAGCGGATGGATTCCGACTAGACAAAGGGGGAGAGAGAGAGGAAAGAGAAAGAAGACGAAGTGCAGGAGAGAACACACCGCTCGAATAGAGGAGGCCTCCTCGCCGTCAGCCAGGGCAACATCCAAGAGAGGGGTGTCATTGCCAAAATGGAAGGGGCCCAAAAGACAAAGAACGAAGAAATAAAAAGAATAATGGACAAGAGCTACCATCAAAGTTATCATCCTTGCAGCTCCACGGTCCACGATCCACAATACAGTACATGTCCGCATCGCGACACACACAGACACACGCAATCGCGCACACACGTACAAAATTACACACGAGGATGGGGCACGATCCACTAGCTCCCGAAGCTTGTTTGCCTTAGGGTTGCCCTGGTGTCGTGCTGGTGTGTGAAGGGTGTGCAAAGGGTCTCTTTTTGATATTCACGTCGACTCTGGATGAAATGAAAACCTTCACTTTTGAAGTTGAGACTGCATTTGAGTTCTTTTACATGGGAAAGAGAAACGTTCGGTGGCTTCTTTGTCGACAGCGTAGTGATAACTTCATCATTATTTCTGGGACAAGGAATACGAGAGAACTTGCTGTAAGAATCAAGACTATACGAGTGTCCATGGAGTATTTTACACAATCTATGGCAAGAAACGTGCGGCATGCCATCTTTGGTGTGATATAGAGGGAGACGAGAGAGAAAGAAGAGAGAACTCGAGATGGTTGAGGGAAGAGCGGACGTCGAGGTCTCAGAACGACTGGTGGGAGAATGGAATTGGTGTAAAGAAAGTCAGGACATGGGGTGGCTATGCTTTTCTCGGCTCGCACGTGGCAGCCCCAGAATAAAAACGAGTGAAAATCAAAAAAGAGGAAAAATATAGAAAACCGACGACAGAAGGGAACACAGACGTGATGGGGCGGCAAACAGGAAAAATTAAAGAGCACACAACGGATGCAAAGGCCCGGTTTTTGTTTCCGTCGCCTATGAAAGAGAGTGTGAGAAGAGAGAGGGGAGGAGAAGGGATAGGGTAGGAGAGCAAGGGGGAAAATCACAAGCTGCTTACTCCGTACGACAAAGCCGCAGTGAAAACAGGAAATATTGGGGAGCTAGCTGTGAACGAGCTAGCAAAGTTCAAAGAGAAGAGCACAAACGGAGCGAATATGAAATGGAAAAAAAAAAATCAAATCTCTTTTCCTGACATTCTTCCTCGTCTCCCCTTTTTCCCTTTTAGTCTTTTTACCTTTTTGCCTTGGAGTCTCCTCAGCTCCCCGTTCCCACCAAGACGGGGGTAAGCTAATCGAGCACGACCCTGCTGTTCCCGCAAGCGCAAGACGCCAGAAAGAAAATGGGAACACAACAATAAAATAAAATAAACCACGCACAGGTCACCCGGCGGCCTTTTCTTGGTTGGTCTTTTGTGTCTTGTCATCGCTTGTAGCTCGCCTAACAGTGTTGTTAGCGCCGGTACGTAACCGGTACTACAGGTGACCGATCCACCGCTGGTTTGGGGTTAAACGGTCGCTGACGTAGCCTCCACTAACACGCTTCGCTTGCGGCGTCTTTTCGAATTTTGATTTTGAATTTTATCTTCGAGCTAGATGGAATGAACCTTTGTTGGAAGACACTCCGTCTTGTCTTTATCTTCATTTCAAGACAAGCAGCGTGGCTCGTGTGCAAAGACTGGTAGACAGGACAAAAGCTTGAATCTGGTTGAATTTTTAATACCGCAAGCGTGGAGGTGGACTTGACGAAAGAAAAGAGGAGTTTTGAAAGTGAAACAGCATCAATTTTTTTACGTATATTTTCGAAAATAATAAATTTAGAAAACGAATAACAGATGCGTAAAATAATCAAAGAAGAGAACGGAAAACAAACCTGGATGATAACAAAAACTGAGGAAAACATTGAGCATAGAAAAAAAAAAAAAAAAAAAAAAGAGAGAATCTTTCTATTAAACTGAAAACAAAACAAAAGAAGAAAAGAAACAGGCAAGACAGGAAGCGTGACAAGGACACCTAATTTACGAATAGTCAGGCACAAACTCTTATAACCGAAGCGATTTAAATCGATTCTCAACTTTGATCAACCAACAGACAACGTTGTAGTAAACTATGATGTGCAGAACTAGGCCAACCGCCCCTTTCAAAATAGAACGAAAAAATGTAGCTTTGTGCTCTGTATAAAAATTCTCGCAATGTGCTCCGCGACAAAAAAATCTTCAGAACAGCAAAAAAAACAAGCTGGGATTACCGTGAATCGAACACGGGTCTCCTCGGCCACAACGAGGTATTCTAGCCACTAAACTATAACCCCTTTTGCTTATTTGTGGAGTCTTTCGGTCCTTCGAAAGGATCTAATGGCCAAGACCGTAGGCGATTTTCAGTTTCTCCCAAAAGGACGGCACGCCGGTGGCTTTCTTCTTACTTCTCTTCTTCAACACGGCACGAGGACCAAGCGGGCAGGAACGCAAGCGCGGTGAGGCCAGTCGGAGAATTTTGTCGCGATGTCTTTTGTGTTTTTGCCCTGCCCGTGTTCCAGCGTGTCAACATTAGCCGGCCGCCCTGTAACCCCTCTCCCCTCATTTCTGCACCAACAGTGACGTGTTTTGGGGTGCGTCATTCCCCCCTGACAGGAGGGACCCGCCAACATGGCCCCTGTTGTTTTGAGTTTGACTCTCACTCTCACTCTCACTTCACTTTCACTTTCATATTCACTTTGATTTATTCTCACTCTCATTTCAACGACATCGAATGTCTATCATTTAGTAATTAGGAGAGAGAGTCGTTGCTCTTCTCTCTTTAATCTATAAAGGGTCCCGACACGCATGGAAAATACACGATCGAAATAAACATGCGCCTCGGGAAAAAAAAACGACGAAAGCAGAAAGGCATTGTATAAAATAGAAGCTCATTGGTATATATGTGCATGTGTGGGATATGTGTTTGTTCTCTCCTCTCAGCTAGGGAAGAAAAAGAGGAGACCTATCGTCTATGCGCATCCTCGGCCGACAGGTCCCGCTCCACCATTTCGATCGTTGTCAGGCTCGGGAACCGCCGCGTGAAGTCGCGGATGTAGTCGTCCCGGTCCTGAATCGACATGCCCTCGAGAACGGGCTGCCCGGGTAGGTCCACCGCCATTAGTGACGCTTGCGACGCCGACGCGCCGCTCTTGCTCGAGGGCGGTGGGCCCCGTGCGTTGACGGGACGCGATGGCGAGTACGATACGGTCGGCGAGCCAGGCCGGGCCTCGTTGTTGCTCTTGCCGATCAGCGGCAGGGGCTTGTTGAGGTGCATCGGCTTGGGCTTCGCCGACGGCTTGGGAGGCGGAGCGCCGCCGCCGCCTCCTCGCTGCTGGGCGTCCGACAGGGGAATCGAGGCCCGGCCCACGAGGACGGGCTTCCTATGCACCTCGGGCCGCTCGTGGAAGCTGCCGCGGCCTGCTGATGAGGATGACCCAGCGTGGGGGGCGGGTGTCGACCGCGCAGACGAGTCTGATGCGCCACCGCCACCGCCAGCACTGCTGCCGTCATCGGTGAAATGGCCATAACCCGAAGCGGTGCGGGTCGCGGGTGCCGACGACTTCGCCTCGCTGAGCAGGTTTTGCACCCGGTTCTGGATCGAGACGGCACGCGACACGCCGCCAATGCTCTTGGGCAGGCTCTTCGGCAGCGGCATGGGTGGTACCGGCGCGCCACTAGAGTTCGTTGTGGTCCGCGAGATCGTGGAACCGGTGTCGGCTCGGGCTATGCGCTGCCGGTATTCGGCAGCCGCGGCGGCCACGCGCCTCTCCTCCATCGACAGGCGGCGGCGCTCAATCTCGCGGCGCATCTCGGGAGGCATGTCGTCTGTCACCTCGAGCGCCTGCTCGTTGTCGTCGTAGGGTTCATCGTGGTACCCGCCACCTCCACCGCCACCGTAGCTGCTGTCGTTGCGCTCAAGCTGCTTCAGGGGCGACGGCGTACGGCTCGGTCCTGGCGCTGTGGCACTGCTGTTGTTGTGGCTGCTGCCGTTGCCACCACCACTGCCCCCTGTGCTTGTCTCGAACCGCTTAAAGGCGTCGCCAAATTTGCCCGCAAGGATGTTCTTCGTGCCAGAGAGTGCCGTCATGCTCGACCGCTTACCGCCGCTCGCCTTGGCGAGGCCGCGGTCGCGCTTGTTGTCGGGCTGCTCTTCCATCGACCGGAGGTAGTCCACGTTCGACTCAATGTGCGCTTCATCCCAAACATTGTTGTTGTTGAGGTCCGGCCGGGGCGACACAGAAGGTGCTCTAAAGTCGCTGTTGCCATACTTGGGCGATGGCTGTCCGGGCGAGAGCATGGGCCGGCCACTACTGCCACCACCGGCGTTTCCTCCACCGTTTCCACTACCACCACTCACTTCACGCTCGCGGAGGTAGTCCAGGTTGGACTCGAGATAGGTGCTGGTCGGTCGAGGGCGAGGCGGCAAGGAAGGCACAGACGCACTGACGGGCTCCAGGGAATCGAGATTGGGGCGTTGGCCTTCCAGTGACGGCCGTGAGGAGGACGGGTGCCGGATGTGCGCCGCTTGGGCCTGCGTCCGCAACTGGGGCGATGGTGACTGGCCGTATTCCGCGAGACCGCCACTGCTCGCATCCTGGTACTGCTTCCGAGGAACGCTGGACGAACGCATCGGGTTCTGGTGGTCGGCTGGCGGGAAGCGGAAGACCTGGTATTGGGAGGCCCGGTTAGGAATGTCCGCGGACGAAGAGGGCGGTGGCGGGGTCGGCGAGGGGGATGTCATGGTTCCTGTAGACACCATCTTGGGCTTCTGCTCGCGCTGTGCGGAGATGGCCTGGAGCTCGGGCGTGCTCGAAATAATGGCCGAGGCGCGGCTCATCTCCGAGGCCTTTTGCGGCGAAGGCACGGCCGGCTTTGTGTGTCTCTCTGGGGACGCATTGAGACGACCAGGTAGCCGGTTTCTCGGGTGCATGGGTTCCGACACAGATTTGCTGATGCCCGTTGTTGGCGAAACCTTGCCGGCAGCAACAGCCGCCGTAGCAGCTGCGGCGGCTGCCTGCGGCGTTGCCTTGGCTGTGGCCGGCGGGCTCGAGACAAATGCGTCGTCTGCTAACCGCTCAGCCACCCTCTGGTTCAGGTCCTTGGATTTCTGCGCTTCCGGGGACGCTGGGACGGATGATGCACCAGCGGCGGCTTGTGCATCCTCGAAGCTGAACCGCGCGCCCTGGTCGTGCAAGATGGAGAACTGGTCCAGCGTGGGGAACCTGGCGGACAGCTCGTCCGCAGACAGTGTTGCTGCTTTGGCGTCGAGTGCTGCAAAAGGATCGCCCTTGGTCACGCGCACCGGAGAAGCACTCGGTTTCGGTGCTGCCGCTTGGCTTTTCGGTGCCGCTGCTTGGCTCGAGGGTGCTGCTGACGGACGACCCCGCCGCATCGGGACAATATCGGGGATGGCCTGCTGCTGTTTTGTCGTAGGTGCGAAGACGGCGCCGACAACGGGCGCAGGTGCGGGCTTCTTATCGCCGGCCGCGGCCCTGTCGCCGCCTCGTGGCTCGGATTGCGACCGGCCGGAATAGATCTGCACATCCTGTTAGAAATGCTGCGGGAATCGGCTAAACGCCGAACAAAACTTCGCCTTGTCCAGTAGGCCACCTACATCTTTGACGGGAGCGTCTTTGCCTTGCATCACGCAAGACTCTTTTAGGACCTGGTAAATATTTGGCCTGGCATCCTGATTCTCTTTCAACATGGAGGCTGTTGGATACAGGGTTAGTCAGAGATATATATTAGGGACGGTTTGTATAGGAACTGCCGTACCAATTAGGGCCTTCAAGCGGTCGGAGAAGACGGGGTGGCTCGGGAACCGGTAGCTGGCGTTGAGGATGGCCAGTTGCGACGACTGATCCTCAAAAGGTGTCGTGTAGTAGCAGAGCTTGTACAGCAGCACACCCAGCGCCCAGATGTCGGACTTTTCGTCAATGGGCTGTCGCCGGTACACGTCGATCATCTCGGGGCTGCGGTACTGCAGCGTGGTGTGCTTCTGCACGTCCTCGTCCATCAGGCGGCACTCGACTACGGACACGGGCGCGGCCTTGGGCGGCGCGGCGGAACCGAAATCGCACAGCTTGAAGCGACGGCGCGCGCTGCTTCCACCGCTCTTGCCGCTCCCGCCCTTGCTAATAAGAACATTCTCGACCTTGAGATCGCGGTGCAATAGTGCCGGCTTGAGGTAGTGCATGCAGGCGACGCCCTCGGCGATGTCGCTGAAGATGGACAGGATCTCGGGCTCGGTGAGGCGGTGCTGCAGGCGCGTGTTCATAAAGTCCATCAGGCCGCCGCCGTCGCAGTACTCCATGAGCAAGAACACCTCGTAGCCGCCGCCGCGCAGCTCGGAGGCGTGCGAGTCAAAGTAGGTGACAATGGCGCGGTGGCCCTTGAGGCGCTTCATGGTCTCGACCTCGGTGCGCATGCTACGCAGGGCGTCCTTGTCGGGCACGGCGACGCGCTTGAGCACGGCTAGGTCGGTGCCGTCGATGGGCGTGGGCATCTTGACGAGGTAGACGTGGGCGAAGCCGCCCTCGGACAGGTATTTTTGGATGACCACCCGATGGCTGCCGACCTGGATCTTGGTGCCCGGTACAAAGGTGCCCTGCGGCGCCGTGCTGTGGGGGAGAACGGGCACTTGCTGTTGCTGCTGCTGCATGTGATATTGCGGCGGCGGCACCTGGGGGCGGTGTTGGCCCGGCCGGGACGCCGGCATGGCCTTGCCGTGGGACGCCATGCTTTGGCTGTCTCGGCTATCTCGACGATGCGCGGTCGATGGGGGGAATATTGTTCAAGAGAAACGGCGGTGGAGGAAACGAGCGGTGTCGAGAAGAGGGAGAGTACGAGTACGAGAGAGGGGGGGGGGTTCGAGTTCGGGGGTGGGTCGCGGGCCGAGAGGATGCCAGGCAGCTGCGGAGACGGTTTGATTCGTCTCGTATTGTCGTCGACGTGTTGTTTTCGGATGGATTGGGAGGCAGTCGTGGGAAACCTCGCCGGTGTGGCAGACGATTCGAGGACCAGACAGGGGTGAAGGTGACAGACGAATTGCTGTCGCAGGGAGGAAGACGGCCAGGCAACAAAAATGGAGCGAGGGAGCTCGGCATCGGGCGAGGCAAAGGGGGTGCGCAGGAGGGGCCTAAGACAGGCTCATGGCGGCGTGCGAGGCGAGGCAGCGAAAGCGAGGGTGACGAGAAACAAACGACAAAGAAATAGGAGACGAAATTGACGATGACGATGAAGACGAGAATTGGGCGCAGGAAATAGGAAACTTCGTAGGATGGCCTCTTTTTTTGCGGCTGTGGCTGAAGAACCGGGGAAGGAACGCGAGACGGTGCCAATGGGGAAGCTGCTCCCTTCGGTGGTCGTGAGGAATAATAGGTGGAGGAAATAGGAATAGGGCAGGAAGGAGCGTTTTCAGGGCGCCTTCCATAGGCAGCGTTTCATGCTGCCTTGCTGGAACAGTGGCAGGCTAGCGGCTAAACCAGGCTGGGAAAGCATGGAATCAGGACAGTTGGAAGGTGGGAAGGCGCAGGCGGTCGTTGGCGTCAGCTGGTGGGGCTGCTGCCAGCTGGCGCCGGGCCGTCTGGGCGAAATGGGTGTATGTAAGTTGGGCTTCTGCTGCAAAATGACGGCATGAGAACGTCGACGACAACAAGGGCCCAAATGCAGGTCCAATTGAAGTTGGGACGAGTTCTAGGCCGTCTCACTCTTCGTCGTATATGGACTGCAATGCCCGAAGCTCTTCAAAGTGCTCACCGACATCACAGCCATGGCTTGTCCAAAACAGCTTGCCTCGCCGCAAGCACCTGCTATTCACAGTTAGTGTCTCCGCACAGAAAGCCCCGCGGCTCGGAGCCAGCAGCATACACCAGGAGGTCATTGACACGGCGCACATCGCACGGCAGACACCATTTGCCAGTCAGAAGCGCTGCTGTTAGATAACAAGATACAACGCTCAGCCAACAGCAGCGGGCGTATTAGCGTATGCATCCACCACGGCACACGACCGGACGATTTAGAATTGACTTCACTTCCGTCCCCTCCTCATTTTTGTGCCCGTTGTTTTCCGTATTCTTTTCTCATGTGCTTGTCATCCTCCTCTCAACTTGACCTCCTCAATTTTGTGCTGGGCACCTTATTTGTGAGAATTACCATCGGTTTCCGGAAATAGAAAGAGCTCTCCAGCACTTGGTACGTACCATGGCGCTCTTGCCGCATTCGCTGCTCGAGGCGGTCACTTCAATGTCCCGGGTCTCTTTTGCAGCCCTGCTCCTCGTCGTCCTCCCTCTCCTGTACGCCATCACCCGTGCTGTTCGTTCACCGTTGCGGCGCATACCCGGACCGCCTATCTCTCTGCTCACCTCCGCCGTTCTGCGATGGCACGAGCTCCGCTGCGGCCGCACCCGCTATGTGCACACGCTCCACGAACGCTACGGGCCCGTGGTGCGTCTGGCGCCGGATGAGGTCTCGTTCGCATCGGCAGCGGCTGTCAAGGAGATTTACAACTCGGCCGGCAGTGGCTACGACAAAACCGACTTCTACAACCTCTTTACGGTCTACGGGCGGCGCACCATGTTTACCACCCTAGACAAGGAGACGGTAAGTGCGACAGTGCTCGTATATATTATTAAAGGAGGAGTCAAG
This sequence comes from Sporothrix dimorphospora, assembly GCA_021397985.1. Classification (NCBI taxonomy): domain Eukaryota; kingdom Fungi; phylum Ascomycota; class Sordariomycetes; order Ophiostomatales; family Ophiostomataceae; genus Sporothrix; species Sporothrix dimorphospora. The sequence goes on from WOUA01000039.1 coordinate 143,630, forward strand.
CCAAATATGTCACTCACACCGTGCAGCACGCCCGGCGACGCCGCATCTTGGCCGACCGCTATGCGAACAGCAACATCATGCGCGGCCCGGCGCTGGCCGGCATCGAGGAGCGGTCACAGCATTTCACCAAACTCTGCAAGAATGCAGCCGGCGGTGTTTTGGATATTTATGTAAGTCGGCCACTCCAATTGTCCACAAAAATGCGAAGATGACACTAACAACGGTTCCTGCAGCTCGGTCAGTTTTGAGAATGGGATCATGTTTGATTCTTCCAGTTGTCTAACCTCAGCAGCCCTCCATGCATACGCCTTTGACTGCGTGACGCACCATCTCTTCCACCCGTATGGCGCCGATTCGCTTCGCAAGGAGTCGGACGCTGAGATCATGCGCGAAGTGACGTTTGATGACAGCATTCAGAGTGCGTACCCCCCGTTCATACACACAATTGCCACACAAGTATCACTAACGCGACACTCTCTGCAGACCGCCTTGTCAGCTTTTACAGCCCGGCCTTCTACGCCATCATCAACCCCGTGCTGACTTGGTTCGCCAAGCCACGAGAGACGCCGCTCGCGGACGACTTTGTCCTCGACACGGCCGCCAAGACGGACGCAGCACAGTTTACCCTCCTGGCACGCATGCACGAGAAGCAGCAGCCATACCCGCCGGACTCCAAAGACGAAGAAGCGCGGCCTGCTGTCGGTGGCTTTGACGCCCTCGACGCGGCGGCTGAGAGTCTCGATCACATGGCGGCCGGCATCGACACGACGGGTGATGCTCTTTGCTTCCTCATGTGGGAGCTGTCGACGCCTCAGTCCCTCCATTTTCAAGAGCGGCTGCGCCGTGAGCTACTCGACAACGAGGCCAAGGGCGCCGATGCGCTGCCCTTTGACCGGCTGCCGTTCTTGGATGCCGTCATCATGGAGGGTCTACGCTGCTTCCCAGCCATTCCAATGTCGCTGCCGCGCGTTGTTCCGGGAAACAACTGGGGACGTACAGCCCCGCGCGCAGCGCAGCAAGCCAACGGACGCATCATCGACGGATTCTTCTTGCCCGCCGGCACCGTCGTCAGCAGCCAGGCGTATTCGGTCCACCGCATGGATGCCACAGTCTTCCCGGACCCGGACACGTTCAACCCCGACCGTTGGCTGGCCTCGGATGGCGACGCCGATCGCAAGCGTTCGTTCTTTGCCTTTGCCAGCGGCGGTCGCGGCTGTATTGGCAAGCAGTAAGTCGACGACGTGCCTCCCTGTTTCTTTTGGCAGTATGTACTGATCCTCCGCAGCCTCGCTCTTGTCGAAATGAAGATCCTCATGCGCGACATCTACTCGCGCTTTGCCACGGCGCCCGAGATCTCTATGACGCCCGAGTCCATGGAGATGTCGGACCAGCTGATCTCGTCGCGCCCGCTGGGGCAAAAGTGCTTATTGCAGTTTGTGCCGCTTACAGAGGTAGCCTAATTGGTGGGAGCAAACAAGAGACAGCATATTGAAAGGGCACCATATTGAATACGCAAAGAGTAGTAGCCTAGAGACATGAACGCGTGCAAGTGAATGGTTGCTCCTGCCCCGCGTTATTGTGTCGTTGAATGCAGAATGTTGCTCGCAGCCCAATGCCGCGAAAGGGAAGGCGCGCCCGACGTCCCGTAATTAACACGCTGGGGCTCAACGTGAGGGCTGCTTCATTGCTGTTTGGCTGGAGTTTTTGCTCCTCAGTTGGCTTCCACGTGACGTTAAGACCGACTAAATCCAGTTTTGCCCCTCACTGTTTTTAACCCTCCTCCCGACGAAATAGGAAAGAACCACTCAAAGAGTGAGGCGAGGGGCTAATTCTTTTTTTTTTGTCTTTTTTTAATGGCCTTTGGTTTTTTTGGCTGGTTCCTGCCGAATCTGACAACCTAACCGGGCCACACTTCAAATACTTTCGCAAGTCCCGTCGCCATCGTCCCCCTTTATTTCCCACTCTGCAAAATCTCTTCTCTCCATAAACCCACCCTCACAACCTCTGACTCTTTTCGCTCCGGCAACAACGCTTCGCATACACAACATCCGCGTCCTCCAGCTTTCCGTGCAATCCGGCTCTCGCTGCATTACGAACATTCTGTGCCCCGTGCCCCGCCTGTGACGTGCGCGGCCCTTTTCACATCCCCACACGAAAACATCGCGATCTGTCTCTTTGTCAGCCTCTTCGCCTCGTTCTCTCCCACCAATCCACCGAACCAACACGTTTTCCTGCGCACTCGACTCCGATCGCAACGTCTCGGTAGCATCCCTTTCTACGATTCTTCCTCGACGACCCCTTTTTTCTGACTTTGGCGCTTTGATTGTCCTACCGACAAAGAACGACAAACGATAGAGAAACCAACCCACCCTCTTCTCTTCCCACAACCCGTCCTTACCAATCCTTTCTCGAACACCACATAACCCAGCTACAGGACACAAGTCTTGTTTATGTATCAGCACGACAAGATCTCCGAGTCTCACTCACCTCCTATTTGGCTGCAGTCCTTTCGCATACCGCGAAAATCTTGTAGCACCAGTCAAGGTCCTCACGGTTGAATTCCGCTTTCTCGAACAACACGCCCTCTAGACAATCCCCTTTTCGAACCTTGTTGAGCAAGTTTTGTCTTCTCCTCGCGTTCATGCCTCCGTCTCTTAGGAACGACCTTCAGTTTTCCCTTATGTTCACGCAAAGCCCGGTCCGCTACTGACGACCCTGCCCACCGGCTTCATTCTCTCTTCATTTCGTGCCCCTATGCATCCTGCAGCACCCGCTTCTCCTTAAACGACAAGCCCAACCAAGTCCCAGTCGCCTCCTTTTTTTGACGACCGTCCTTCTTTAAAACCCACCCGCCTTCCACTTCTTACTGCAATCTTTGCGTACCGACCAACCCCAACCAAACCGCCATCATGAGTCTCATCAACGTTCGCCGTGATGTCACGGACGTCTTCTATCGTTACAAGATGGAGCGTATCCAGACCAAGATCGAGGGCAAGGGCAACGGCATCAAGACCGTCGTGCCGAACCTGAGCCAGGTCGCCCAGCAGCTGGCCCGCCCGGGTGCCTACCTCATCAAGTACTTCGGCTTCGAGCTCGGTGCCCAGACCAACATTGACCCGCCGGACGACCGCTGGATCATCAACGGTGCCCACGATTCCGCCAAGCTCCAGGACTACCTCGACGGCTTCATCTCCAAGTTCGTGCTCTGCAAGAAGTGCAAGAACCCCGAGACCGTAGTCCAGATCAAGGACGGCCACATCACGCTCGACTGCAAGGCCTGCGGCCAGCGCACCGACGTTGATCTGCGTCTCAAGCTCAGCGGCTACATCATCAAGAACGCTCCCAAGAAGGGCAAGAAGGACAAGGCCGAGCGCAAGGCGGCCCGCAAGGCCAAGCAGAACGGCACGGCCGGCAAGGAGAACGGTGACGGCGCCGGCAGCGGCGACGACAACTCGGGCTCCGGCAAGGACAGCGGCGACAAGGACAACGGCATCGCCGCCGGCAGCGACGACGAGGCGACCGCCTCGCCGGCGCCTGGCCGCGCCAATGAGTCGGTTGAGCCCAAGCAGGTCGAGTGGAACGTCGACATGACCGAGGAGGCCATCAAGGCGCGCCAGAAGGCCCTGCCCGACGACTTCAAGCAGAAGATGATGCTCAACGGCGGCGACGACGACGACGAGGACGGCGAGGGCGGCGGCAACACCGTCTACGACCAGCTCGGCGAGTGGATCCAGGAGCAGGCCGAGGAGAAGGGCAGCGTCGACAAGGTCGATGATGTCGAGATCTACCTCAAGGCCCGCGACCTGGGCATCGAATCCAAGCACCGCACCGTCTTGGTCCTGGTCCAGACGCTCTTCAACGAGAACATCCTGACCCAGATCCCCAAGCGTGCCAGCATGCTGAAGAAGGTGAGCCATAAACCAAACCAATACTCTTTTATATGTTCCCATAGTACATTCAACTAACAACACCCAGCTCGTCACGTCGGAGCGCCACGAGAAGGCCCTGCTTGGTGGCACCGAGCGTCTCATTGGTCTCCTGATCAAGGATCACCCCGATATGGTCGACAAGGTCGTCAAGATCCTGCACCTCTACTACAACAGCGACCTCATCTCCGAGGAGGTCGTCAACAAGTGGGGCACCAAGGCCAGCCGCAAGTACACGGACCTGTCCGTGTCCAAGAAGGTCCGCAAGGCTGCCGAGCCTTTCTTGACCTGGCTGGCCGAGGCTGAGGAGGAGGAATCCGAGGAGGAGTCTGAGGAAGAGGAGGAGGATGACGAGTAAAATTGTCGTCCTATTCCCTCATCCCTCTCCTTTTCTTGTATGAAATTGGACAGCTCTGGAAGCAAACACTCCCCAAAATTGAACGAAGTTTATGGAAATTCGATGTTACGAAACACGAAAAAAAAAATGCAAACTTGAAAGTATGGAAACATGAATACATGAATTTTTTTTAAGAAAAGAAAATTGAAATTCGGGCCAAAAAGCAAATTGGAATATACACTTTTTACGCTCTCCCCTGTTGTATCTGCTGTTGCAGCTGAGGGTCTTCCCCCTTGTGTTCACAGCAGTGGGTCATTTGTTATTTCTTGTGTCACAGCTTGTGCATTTCTGTGTTCCTGTCAAACAAACCGCCCCCCTTATACCAGTATGTACTTTGCCCTGGTGTTAGGTTACTTTACTCTCCTACCTCTGTTTTTGTTTTTCTGAAATATGGAAAATCAAAGAGGATAGAATAGGGAATTTCAAATGTAGCATGTCTCAGTACGATTCGCACGATAGCAAACAGAATGTCTCGCATCAAATTCTTACTTATACAGAGTACGGTCAGCGGTACAATTGTTTTGCCAGGAAGACGTCGTAGCCATTGTCACCATGTTTCACGATGCCAGCCTTGTCAATATAAATAAAAACTTGGAGAGATACTGAAATGGTTGAGTAAGGAAAAGTAACAAGAAAACAAAAGAAAAATAATATCAGCTCAACAAGAAATGACTCGTTGAGTGAACAAAAAAGACTGAAAATACACACAAAGGAAAAATGAACAAGAGACCAGGCAATGGTTAAACAACTTGAACAAAAACAGCAAAAGGGGGAGCTACCTTGTGTAGAGATGTTTTTCAATCTCTCCCACATCCATGCCCATCAAACAATATCAAAACGAAGCAGTGACCGCCCACTCCTGCGGCATTCCTTTCCTCCCCTGGCTCTCATATCCTCGACAATCTCGGAGGGACACAATGCAAGCCCTAGTAACAATATGCTGCACAAAATGAAAACATGCGTAGAAAATCGGGTCAAAAACAATAGAGGGACAATAATAAAAACAATAGAACAAAGTAGGCAAGATAACGGAAGGAAAAGGTCGATTAAGTGCAAGTCAGGCCAACAATGGGAGGATCGAACCAGTCAACTTTCGGCGCATAAATCAGAACCCAGACAGCATCAGGTCCTTACCAATTGACATGGTAAGGAGCGCGCCGTCCATGCTGGGCGTCGTAACAAGGAGGGTCCTTGCTACTCTGGGCAGCGGAAATGTCTGCCCAGGGGGGGAGAGAGCTGCCGTGCCGGTTACGGTGCTGTCTGGGGTTCGCATAGCCTGGCCCGTGGTAGCTCGCCGAGTAGTTCTGGTCGATGCTGCCCGGCGTGCAGTCGGACGAGCCAGAATCGGATGGTTGGAACCAGGCACGGCGGATACTGAATGACCGTTTGTGGCTGGCTGTACAAAGTATTAGCATTTGTCTTGCGCCAGTGTGGAAAAAAAAGAGGATGAGGCTCAAACTTGTTCTTACATTTGTTTGCACCGCGTCGAGGGTCCGAGCCAGGTTGACCATGCGAGGCATATTCTTCGTAGCCATCAAGGTCACTCCCTCCGGACCTCCACTCTCGATCGGACGCGCTGAATCCAGGGGGGTAGGCGAGGTCCCGATGACACCCAGAGAGGAATCTGTCGTCGTCCAGTTTCATCAACGGGGTGTCGAAGCGAAACATATGCGCCATCATTCTCTGGCGTTCCCATTCGTCGACCGTGTTTATCGGAGCATATATCTCCGATGGGTCGACTTCGGGAAGACGATCCCAACGACCAGCGCCCATTTCCGATACACTGGACAAGGTCGGGAAACTAACACTGCCATGCGGCATCACCTGGCTCGCCATCTGGCCCCGAGCGCCTCGCATCGCAGAGCGTAACGTGGAAGGCTGAGGAGAAGGTGGAGCACGACGTCCGGGAGGCGGTCCATAAGCCGAGGTGTTCTGCACTCTGCCTGGCGGTGGACCACGGGGTCTAGCAGAGGGCCCAGCAGAAAGATTGCAGCGAGGTGGAACATTGGCCTCGACACGCGAAGTCTGCGGCCCAGGACTGGTCGTGCGGAACTGGTTGGGCAGACAGTTGCTCATTTCTTCGAACGTCCGAGTCTCAGACATGCTGTGAGAGCCGGCGCCAGTAGGGAAGTACACGGGCGCAGAAACGGGAGCTCTGAAATACACAGGGGCAGCTGGTACATGATTCAGATCGGCGTAAAGGTCACTGTTGTGGACAGGGTGTGTCTCGAACCCAAGTGTAGGCATCACCAGAGGTCGGCAAGGGTTCAGGGGGCATTCCATTGGACTTCTTGCTGTTGATAGTTGTCGGTTCGCCTGTCTCTGGTTTGGCATTTTGCTTCATCACTCCCGGGTGGCCGTGCTGGTGCTCGAAACGACACGGATGCTCAGAGACGTTCTTGTTGTTAAGTCAGTGATTTTGCTCGGGATATTCAACAATGCTCAGGGTACGCTTCACTTACGTGGCGGAAATTGTCCTGCTTGTCAGCCTTTCGAAACTTGCATTCAGAAAGGGACAGGTCGCTGTCTGAACCCGACTCGTCGCTGCCGCAGGATGAAGGCGAACCTGTCAAGATCGTGAAGGAGAAAGCTAAAATAAAAATTAGAATGGAGACGAGAGAGGGACCGAAGTGGCACGATCAACTTACACGCACGTCTCTGGAGCCTGCGAGGCTCGACAACGGCAGCATTAGTGTCGTCGGTGGTCTTGACATCCCGTGCAGCCGATTCGGCCCGCTCGTCCATCTTGATGTTGCGGAGTTCGCGTTCAAGCCGGCTCACCCGGAGTGCTCGCTGCACAGCGTTCCGGTCCTCCGCACAATTGATACAGGTGCAGTCGCCGATGGATGCCGGGTCTCCAATCTCTGAACCCATCTTTGCCGTGCAAATACCGGGGTGGGCCTGAATGCTCTGACCACGGACGTGACTCTTTTCTTTGGGCTGGTTGATAGGTTGAAGAGCGTTTGGACCAGGATTATTGTTGCCAGTGGCAGCCACGACCTTCTTGCCCTCGATCTCGCGGCGGACGTTCACGGGGTTGCTGCTGCCTGTCCGGGGAATAGACACTGTAATGGTGTCCAGTTTGGGAGTCTCAACGCTGCTGGGTGTGGCAATGGCTTGGACTTTGTTCAGCTCCTGAAGGCCATTTACCGGAGGTCGGGCAAGGATTGCTGCGGCAAGATCGATGGCGGTGATTTCGGTCGGTTTCGGCTGCGTCTTTTTGTGTTTCTTGGTTCGCATGTTCCTCCCGGCGAACCATTCGGTGAGCGACTTTGGCTTCTCATCCTCCCAGACACCATTCCGCTGCCGGCGGCTGGCCATGGCGAGCGGCGTAAAAGAAACAAAAAGAAGCGCGATGCAAAACAAATGATGAAGGAAAAAGGAATTAAGTCAAGATTCTCTCCAATGGGCGAACGATCGCCAAAGTGTCACTCCTAAAAACTAGATACAGTACTGTCAGTTGTCAATAAAGAAAGAAAAGAAAAGAAAATACATGATGGGAGTAGAGCAGTGGCTGCTCGTGACAGGGATGTGTCATTCGTGAAGTGAGATGGACAAAAAGACAGGAAGGAAGGAATGAGAAGCGTCTCGATCTTGCAGTCGGAAGCTGCCTCGGCACCACCACCAAGCGACGACATGGAAACATGGTGACCTGCAGACATGGGAAAGCAAAGAATGAAAGAACGCTCGAAGATGAAAAGGAAAGAAGTGCAGGGAAGGAAGGATTGGCGGCCAATATGCAAAACGACGATTTTTGCCTTTCTTGTTTCTCTTTCTTTCTCTCTTTCTGTCTTGTCTTGTTGCTTTTTCTTTTCTTTCTTGCTTTGTTGCTTTTCGTCTTTTTGTCGTTTCGCGATTCTCTTTTTCTGAAGCCTTTGTAGGGACTGGAAGATGAATGGGTCAAGGGGGATCTGAGGCGACGGCCAAAGATGTTAAGAAACAGGGAACCAACCGGTGATGAATGATAATTGTTGTGATTCGATTCGAACCTCGATGTTTGAATCTCGTTCAAGTCTGCAAAAGCACCAAGAACATGAATCCAGTACGATAAATTCGAACGGGCTGAAGAACGAAAGAAGAGAAGAAGGAAGGAAGAGACGAGGGGAGAGAGAAGAAGAGGAAGAAGGGGGAGAAGAGGTGAAATATATATTTCTGGGGGAGAACGACTGGCAAACGGACATTTGGCGTCTTCGAGCAAGATGAGGAAGGAACGAGTAACGTCCTCGACCCAAATTGGAAGGAGAGCCCCATCGAGGCCTTGCGTTTGCTCTCGTTTGCTCTTCTGCTATTGTTCCTGTCTGCTGGGAAGCTTCCCTCTATTGTCTACATAGATATATAGCCAGATATAGATAATTATGGGGCAGAGCAGTGACGCGGTGGTCGCACAAAATGGGTCCCCAAACGTTAGCGGCGAAGCCTGAGCTGTGTCGATGATTTGACGATGTCCTGTTTGTGTTAGTCGCGATGCATCACGACAAAAAAGGCATTGTTGGAGATTCATCGCTGCAACTTTCTACAGTGAATGCACAATCTGACGATTTCTTTCTGTTGCATTTTTTTATTGTATATTGTCGTTGGCTTTTTCTACGAAAAACAATATCATCTACGATTTATTTTCATTAATTCTCTGTACCCTTTTCTCCTTTCCTTTTTCTACTCGAAGACATGGAAGGACAAGGTATCACTGCTCGTGTCGAGGCAAACGAAATGCCTTGACTCAGTACTCGAAGACAATGCAAGTGGTTTCGATGCAATTGGCATTGTCTTTATTGTTGATTGTTCGGGCGTCACTCCACAGCCTTGCATACGCATGGCATCCTCATAAAGCTTGGTCACAGCGTCTGACAACGGAGTGGAGAGTCGCACACGTTCTTCAGCCTCACAAATATACACCGGTGCGAGTTTACGATTTACTCATTGGCAATAGGCATGACGGCGAGGCAAAAGAAAACATCGGTAGATACGCAAGCAGTATTCCTCAAAAAATAAATAACATTTCCCCTTATCCCCCTTTCTGACGCCATCTTCCTAGCCTTGACGCCTGTGCGATCATCGTTTCCCTATACCTTTCCACCCATATGGCAACAAGTACTCCGTATCTCGTCCCGCCCAGGGTATCTTGTGATCCATGCAGTCGTTATAGTTTTGTTCCGTCGCGTAACCATGCTGTCCTTCCGTGTCGATATACCATGTGAAATGCAAAGACTAATGAAAGAAAACAAATCCAGTCGACCAACATGTCGATCAGCCAAAAGAAAAATCAGAACGCCAAAATGAGATCAAATCCGCCTTGTCTCATCCCCTCCACCGAAACTGTTTTAGTCGGGAAGTCGGACGGCGTAGAAGACGCCGCCGTCGGTAATGTACCAGCGGCAGCCGAGGTGGTCAATGGTGGCGCGGCTGCGCTGCGTCCAGTTGCCGTCGAGCTCGCGCAGCCAGTAGAACCGCGACTTGTCGTCGTCGGCGGGCTTAAAATCCTGGGGTTCATAGAGATTGTTGGCATACGCAAACTCAAGTTGTTCCTGGAGCACTTCGCTTTGCGTCTGGCCGATGCCCATGGCGGGTTCCGGGTGGATACCACCACCACCCACACCGCCGAACCCGCCACCACCGCCAACGATGTAATTACCTCCTGGGACGCCACCGGACATCATGACCACGGGCGGACCGCCGCCGCCGCCAATACCGCCCACGCCGCCAGCACCCACGGCATAGGCGACGCCCGACTGCTGCTGGACGTAGATCGGCTGGCCCATGCCGGCCTGCGGGTAGGCCATCATCGGGGCGGTCGTCGTAGCAATCTGAATGGGGACGCCGTTTGCCTATAGTTAGAGAGAATGGTTAGCATAGGGAGCTTAAAAAGTGACAACAAGATAAATATGCCAATTGGCAAGCTGCAAAAATTAACAATAAAACCATTGAACGCAAAAGACCAGACAAAAGAACAAAGAGACAAAAGAAAACAAGTTCAAATGACTAGACATATGAAAAAGCACTTGCATAATAGTATTGCGGATGAGGAGAAGGATGGAGGGAGGGTGTAGAAGAGGGGGGAGGAAACGCCGGTAGGTAGTAGTAGAACGGCAGCGATTGCTGAAAGAATGGTGCACTGACAGTGGTGTACACGGCCTGCTGCTGACCCTGTGGCTGCGGCATGTAGACGATATTCTGTCCGGGCGTGTCATTGCGCGGAATATAGGTGTGCAGCATGGGACCATTGGTGGCATCAGGCACGGCCGGCAGAAAGCTGAGACCGGTGACGGCAGTTGGGTCGACACCATTCACAGCGTGCGTTGCGCCAGCCCCGAAAGGATACCCCTGGGCCGCCATGTTAGTCGCTGGAAGAAACGTCGGGAAAGCTTGGATGTTGTAGGGCTGCTGAGGGAAGCCGTTGTTCATGTGGGTAAAGACGTGGTTGGCTCCTATCGCCGGGTTCATGCCGTTGAAGCCGGCAACAGCGCCGAAGGCAGCACCGCCGTTCTCGGGGAAGCCCGCAGCAGCAGCCGACGCTGTAGTCGTTGGAAGAGATGGGTCTAGCACCGGACCACCAAGAGGGATGCCCGAGACAGTAGCGGATCCCGGCGACGAGGTAGTCGCGGTACGAGCCCTGCTGGTCTTGCTGGCACGGTGGTCGACGTCGTCTTCGTCGTCGACCTCTTCTACGCGCGCACGGCGGTCAAGATGCGGCGGATCGTGCTTGTGGCTGCTGCTGTGGCTGCCGTGGTGCGAATGGCGATGTCTGTGGCGAGAGGAAGAGGAGGACTTGTGTTGAGCCGGGAGTGTATGCGCAGTGGCTGCCGCTAGTTGAGAAAAGAAGCCTGGCACTTTTGACGCGTTTGTGAGGTCCGTGTCAAATGAAACGCGATGACCGCGAGATTTGTAACGTCTTGAAGTGGGAGACCCTGGTGGCGATGAAGACATTTTGTTCGTGCTCGCTGGCAGGAGAGGGGAGAGAGAGAGAGTGCGAGGAGAGGGAAGAAGAAGAGTCGAAAGCGGACAGCGATGTGAGCAGGATATGGTGCAGAGTTTTTTCTGCGGGCAAAGGAAGGGCAGATGACCAGTTTTATGTTGCGAGGTAGCCAAAAATGAGGGAAGAAAAATCAAAATGAGAAGGCACGAGGGGGTTTCAAAACAAAGAGGGAAGGAGCGACCGTCGATATGGCCGGGTGGTGAGCGGGGAAGGTAGTAAAGTCGCAATTTGTACCAAAGGTTTGGAAAAAATGACGTCCAAATATTGAAGGCTATTGAGGAATGCCTCTAGTTCGAGGACTCTGGTCGATGATCAGGTGAGGCCCGGATGAGGCCAGAGTGAGGATATCGCTGCTGGTTTTGGTGATGCGCAATAAGAGACACCAGGCTTGACAATGGTAGACAAATGGTAGAGTAACAGAGAAAGGGAGAGGAAGGAAAAAAGCAGAGGAAAAGAGAGCGATCGTAAGATAAGAGCACAAAATTGAAGACAAAAAAGCAGATCAAGCCAGTAGGAAAGAAATAGTCGTAACACTCACAATTGTCGGTGTCTGCTTCAGCATCCATTGCTGGCCGTTCCAGTCGTACTGGTACATACCGCTGCCGCGTCGGTGGTAGTGCTCATCGGGATCGTCCTCGAGGTAAACGTCGGAAAAAGGCCAGCACATTGTGGCAGTTGTGAAGATGAAAAACGAGAGAAAATTTGGGATCAAACAAAGGGAAAAGAGTTGAGAGAAAGAGATGTGTCGAAAGTGCTGTGGCGAGATGAAGGGGAAAGAAGGAAGGAAAAAGGCAGCTGGGACTAAGAAAAGGAAGGTACGCCTCGACTTGGGCCAAAAAAGGGCCACACCTGTTTCCTCGTACAACCCGACTGATATCCCAAAGCAACCTCTCCTCCTTGGATATAGATGCATTTTATTGCTCTATTTCTACGGTATTTAAATGTATTCACTAAACACCACCTTTGATGATGGGCACGGAAGATGTTGGCCTGGTTGAGAAGCTTGTTGCGTCAAGCCCAGAGAAGAGCAATGGCCAGTGAATATGTATTCTTAAATTCTTAAATTGTCGTCCTAGAAACGCCTGCCACGCACGCCACGTGCATGTACCCTGCCGGGTGAATTCTATATGAAGGAAAGAGGAAGGGCGCGAATGGTGAGAAGAGAATGGGGAGGGGGGAGGTGAGGGAGTAGCAAGCTGCAAAGAAAACAACCGGCAGAGGAGAAAGATGAAAAGACCACAGACACTGTCTAGTAATATACAAGAAAAAAGGGGGAAAAGATAGACGGGAAAACAAAAGAAAAATGCCGAGAGAGTAGAGATATATGTGCAACCGAAATGACACCCAACCCACCCTTATTTTTGCTCGCTGAAAGATATGCGTTTTTCCTCGCCGGAACCCATTCTCACTGTCCTCCCACGGCCCAGTTCCTGCATGTAGATGATAGTACTACCACGATTCGTTTCAAAACATAAAATGCCACCCTTCTTCGGAGAAGGATGGCAGTCAACCAGCAAACGAGGCTATCCGTGAATTTTTGTGGCAGCCTCGATCGTAGATGACGGTGCTGCGAGCGCACAAGACGGTGTCGGACAGAGCCGGACATTGCTCGTGGTTCGGCTTAGGCTTAATGGGAGTGCGGCTCGGGGATCGGGAAGAACGTGCGACGGGTGACCTATTTTGTTAGAAGGGAATTCAGACAAACAATCTGTGAGACAAGGAGGAACTTACAGTCCAGGCTGCTGCCACCGAAGCAACAATGCCGCCCGAGATCAGCATCGGCCGCACACCGCGCGTGCTCTTGAACAGCATGCCGCTCAGGCCGCCGGCGAGCACCGAGTTGGCCGCGTCGTGACGGCCGCGCACGTAGCCAATGTACGAGTTGATGCAGTTGTAGCAGATGGCCACGACACCCGCCGAGTTGCCGAGGAAGGGACCCCGCCGCGTCACGGCGTTGAGCATCGAGTTGAGCCGCAGCTTAGGCGGCTGGCCGGCGGACCGCCGCAGACCTTCTTGGACACCCCAGGCACCGCCGAGCGTCAGCGCCGTCAAGTAGGTAATGCCCGTGCCGTAGCACAGGTCGTCTGTGAAGCCGCGCGAGGGCAGCACAGACTGCGAACCGGGCAGGTCCGACAGGGCCGAGTCCTCCATGGAGATGTACTCGAGCGTCTCCTTGTTGAGGCCGGCAAGCGGGTGCAGCTGCGTGGGGTCGGCAAACGCGGAACTCTGCAGGAACGAGTCGGCACCACCGCCGCCGAGGGTCGCCAGCGCGGCATTGCCTCCTGATGGTGCGCCTCCTGCTGATGATGACGAGTCGTAGACGGTGTGTGCGGGGGTAGAAGAGGAGGAAGAGGAGGCAGTCGAGTCGGCGTGGTTTGGCTCGGAGGTGGACGCGGACTTGCGTCCTGTCAGGGCGCCCCAGATCGACATGGCGAAGTGTGTGTGGGGTGTGTGTGAGGAGAGGAAGAAAGAGTTGAGAAGAGAAACGAAAATCTCGCGATGGCGTCTCTCTGGCGGGGGAGGGGTTCGCCGTCGATGCAGTCGTATGCAGGCGGGTGCGCAGGGGAGACAATTGGTAGAGACAAGAAGAAGGCGACAAAAAGAAAGGAGTGAAAGGTCGTCGGTCCAGCAATTGTTCGGGGTGCGTGGAGGGAATGGGCGGGCGGTTTCGTCGCAAAGGCGGTCGTCTCGCGAAAACGGGAGTGCAAATTTGTTCGCTTCGAACAGTGCAAAGACCCAGGTCAGATGCGGGCGAAAAAAAAAGTATTAAAAAAAAAAAGAATAAAGCGAAAAATGATAGCCGGCCCGCCAAAAAATTCCTTGTCCCCTCGGCTGGACCGTGCGTTTTTCCACCCGTTCGCTCTTTCTACGCGCTTCTTCGGGAAAAGTGGAGCCACTGTTGGAAATGCAGCCTTGTCACTAACTGCTCACGTGACCGAGCTGTGATCGCGACTGTTTTCAGTACAAGTTCGCAGAAACATAAAATGAAAAGATTTTGTGAAATGAGAACAAATCTCAAAGAGAATTAGAACCGCAAGAACTCAAAAATAGGAGTATTTGACCATCTTTGAGGCCGTGGTCGGTGTCTTTTGTGAGCATTCATGATCAAATGGCTTACATGCATTCAAGATATGCATATAACAGAGTAGCCGAAAAAGTCAAACTTCACCCAACTGTGGACCGCCCGAAGACGACAACATCAGAGGACCTCGTGAAGAAAAAATATACATAAAATTCAAGACCGTTCATCTTTTTCAATTCATACTCATAGGTCGATATTGCACTCTCACAGAAGATCATGAGAGCCAGTGCCTGAGACCGACCCCGATCTTCTCTGACATCCCCAGCCGGGGACCAGGCTGCCCCTCGCTCTTTCCCTCTCATCACACTTGATATTCGAGCGCCTTCCTTCACTCTCTCTACCCCTGACACATTCACTCAAAATGGAAAGGTCACAGCTCCCCGACATCGACGAGGCCTCTGCAAACGCAAACACGCTGTTTGCATGGCTCGAACAACAGCCTGAAGGCCAATCCCAAGAGTAAGACGAATAAGACAACGCATGAAAATCAAAACAGGCACATATTATGAACATCTGCTAACAACTGATACTCGAACAGACTGGCGGAGGCTCTCTTCGTACAGCTCCTGGCGAACGCGGCCAAATCACGCGTCTCGTCGGTCAATGCTTGCGCCAAGCTGTGCGGCTTTGTCCAGCACTGCGCGACACGGGCGCCGGCCGCCGTCACAGCATGGGCATTCCAGGCGTCCACGGCACTGCGGTTGTTCCACTTCTACATTGAGTGGAACGAGAAGGATCAGCACCGCTCGCTCAAGCTCGTGCTTGATCTCGTGGCTCTGCTGGTTGTGCAGAACCCAGAAGCTTCGACGCGGACCGCCCTGCGCGACGAGATCCTGCAGACGCTCGTGGGCATTGTCAGCCGCAAATCGACGCGGCCGCTGGTCAAGTCGTCAATTGGGTCTCTACACTACTTGCTGGGCAAAAATGTCTATGAGTACGAAGAGGTGGCGCAGGCGTACAGCCGCGAGATGGGTGACGACGACCAAGAAGGCGCTTCTGCCGAACCCAGTCTCGACGTCTGGCGGCGGCTTGTCGCGGACATGTTTGCATGGATGACGCTGCACTATGTCTGCCCTGTTGCCGGCAAGTTTTTGGTGGCCATCTTTGCTTATTTGCAGACAGCAACAACGACTACACGAGATGCAAGTTCCCCCCTCTTCCCCGATTTTACCGTCGAGCTGTGGCTACAATGGCTGCGCGACGGCCTGGCCGTGCACCCGGCGATCCTGGAGGACGTCAAGCTCTACTTTTTTATTCCTTTTTTCAAGACCGATCGTGCACGGTCACTGCAGCTGCTCGAGATCCTAAACAAGAACGAGGTGTCTCCTGCGACGGAGAAGGAAAATAACGACACCGTCGATGCTGTCCTCCAGCTTGCAGCCCTCGAGGTCGGCAAAAAGGCCGGCCTTGTTGACGACCCTGGCTTGAACTTGACGGGCAAGGCCCCGAAGGGTGGTGTCATCGTCCTGAATGAGTCTGTTCTCGACGGTGTGCTGGCACGGGCCCCGGCAGACGTGCGCTCGCTGGCGCTGTCGCTGCTCGTCTCATCTCAGTCAACCACCAAGCCCTACTCCTCTACAGCATTTGAACTGCTGCAGCGCTACCTGCCGACATACCACGCCGAGTCGGACGCCAAGTTCCGGTACGAGTTGCTGGCGCACACCCGCGACATGGCCGTGCGGTTGAAGAGCGCCATCGCCACGATGCAGCGGTGGGGGCGCGGCGGAGAGGGTGATCCGAATGCGCAAAGCAAGACCAGCTCCAAGAAAAAGGAGAAGGTGACGATCGACGATGCCACCATTCAGAAGACGCTCGCCGAGCACGAAGCCTTCCTCACCTGGTACGTGACATTCCTCCGCGCCGAGCTGGCACCCACAGCATCATACCAGCGCCACTTCACTTCTCTCAAGGCCACGTCATGGCTTCTGCGGCAGCGGCGTGACGTGTCAGGCGGTGTGTCGGATGCGCTGGACATGGCATTGGTGCGGAGACTCTTCGAAGACGGTGCGTGGGTACGGTGCGTTCTGGACCTGATCATGGATCCCTTTGACGATGTCCGAGAGGTGGCCATGTCTCTGCTCGTGCTGGCACCACCAGAACTTGTGGCCGCGGAGAAGGGTTCTCTTCGGGATGTGCTCGCTGAGTTCAGCCGACGTGCCGACCACCGTGCATCCCAAACGGCACGCCAAGACCACGCCGACGGTGCGGCGCGTTGCCAGGGCTTGATGTGCAGCTGGGCTGCTGACGACATAGAAGCGCAGAAGGCCATCTTGTCGCGGGTGCTTGACGTACTTGAGAGCAAAATTGAGCGGGCCGAGGCGGACCTTGGTACAGCGGCCGTCAAGGGACCTGTTCACGGAGAGTTTGCGTCGATCAAGTACATCTGGGCCGTTTTGGCAAAAACCAAGTACTCGGATGCCGACCTGGCTGCTCTCGTTGAGATTCAAGCGCGGATCGTGCAGAGCTGCGAGCGTGTGTGGCACATCGTCAAACACGTTTTGTGCGATGACTCGCCAGAAGGCCACATACCCGACGACTTGGAAGACCAGGGGGTCAGTAATCTCGACTCCAAGGACCTGCTGAGCTTCAGCTTCCGGTCCATCAACGAGTCGAGCAACACCATGCGGGCCATTGTGTCGCATCTGCGCTTTAGCCGTGTTAAGGGCACCTTGACGCCGGACCGCGCCGTGTTTGAGCGCATCGGCAACCTAGCCTTTGAGCAACTGTCGACGCTGCGTCACCGCGGTGCACTCACGACTGTCGCGCAGACGTTCACATTGTGCTGCCAGCTGGCGCAAGACCCGCTTGTGACGGCGCCGGGCACGCCAGAAGATGCCACCTTGGTGATGGCGTGGTACAGAGTAAGCCACAGCGACCTCTGATAATCGGCTTCGTTTGATTGATCTTCTACTGACAATTCTTAGGGCACCCTTGATTGCATCCGCTCGCAAGTTTCGACGACGCGGCGGTCCGCTGGCATCCCCGCTCTGTTCTCGGGCATCCTCGCGTCCTCCAACACATCACAGCCCGCTTTCTTCGACGACGCCATACGCACGGCGTGCGCCATCGCCCAACAGCCAGCCGCCAACTTTGCCGAGCGTGCGGCCGATGGCTCACGGCTGCCGCAGGTGCACGCGTTCAACTGCCTGCGCGACGTCTTCCGCAGCTCGCTGCTCAGCAAGCGTGCTGAACGATTGTTGCCCGAGTGCTTGCAGCTGGCCGCCAACAGTCTGCGGTCGGACGTGTGGGCGATCCGCAACTGCGGCTTGCTGCTATTGCGTAGTCTGATAGACTGTCTCTTTGGCACCGGAGAGTCCAAGGCCTCGCTCGAATCGGGCTGGGACGGGCGGACGATTCGTATCTCGTACAACAAGTACCCGACGCTGCCGGGCGTTCTCTTGAGTTTGCTCCGGACAGACTCTGCACTGACCGGAGAAGCAGACGCATTTAACAGCGGACACCTTCAGATCGAGTCCCAGCAGGCAGCCGCCGAGTCCGTGTTCCCTGCGCTGGACATTATCCGCCGTGCGGGCCCGCCCGAAACGCACCGCGCCGAGCTCTACAATGCCGTTGTACACTACCTGGGCAGCCACCTGTGGCACGTCCGCGAGATGGCGGCACGTACCGTCTGCTCGTTCTTGGTCAATGATGATGATTGGGCTGCGGGTGTGCAGCGGCTTCTCCTCGACAAAAACGCCCTGACGTCGGTGAACCGCTGGCACGGTTCACTGCTCGCAGTTCGCTTTGCTCTTGGCCGGGTGGCCAGCATCTCTGGCGCTTCTGTCACGGACAGCCTACTGCCTCTGCTATCGCTTCTCGATGCGTTAGCCGCAAGCAATGGCGGTTTCGCGACTTGCCCTGAGGTTCGGGCGGCTTACCTCGAGGCGCGGAACACGATCGCCGGGCTAGCCCTCGAATTCAACGTCAGCCTTGGCGAGGCCATCTCCAATACCGTCGACGCAGACACAGACAATGTTGCAGTCCCGTCGGCACTTCTCAAGGCTCAGTCCGTACTCCAGGCCAACTACGTAGCCGTGGAGCGCATCGACCGTCGCGCCATCGAGAGTCTTGTTGCGAGCATCGCTGTCTCGGACCCAGATACTGCCACTCGACTGCTGGAGACAGTCCAAGGCTCTTGGTTCGGTGTTGCGAAGCAGACGCCTGACGTCGCGGCATGGCTCTGTACGGTCTATTACAGTGTCTGTCTCGAGATCACTGCGGCTCCTGAGGTAAGGGCAGTTGCTCTGCTGAATCTTGCCGAAGTTATGGACTACCTTTTGTTTGGAGGCGGCAAGGGCAACGACAGTAATCTTCCCGACATCGACAGCCTTGCACGCGCGTGGTCGGCCACAAGCCAGGGCGCTATTAACCCCACGCTGTCGTGGGCCGTGCTGCGGGCCAGCGGGCCTATCCTGGCAGCGTCTGTCCGGGCGGGCGCTGCTAGTGGGGAAGGTGTGCCTCTCCTATCGGTCTCCGCCTGGGCTGCAATGATCAATGCCGCCATCGAGTCCGCCCAGACCTTTGACACGCGCATGGCGGCGGCCGAGGCGCTGCGGTCATTTGCTTTGGCCACGGCTGCCCCCTTACCCACGGTGGCCAACGACGACGACCTCCTTCCCTTTGTGTCCTGTGTCTACGACGCCCTCAACGACGACGACGACGAAATCCGCGACGTGGCCGCGGAGGCCGCAGGTGCCGTTTTGTGCACACAGCTGATTCCGGGCGAGGCCGCACGCCGGTTGCCGCTGTGGATGGCCAGCCGGTTTGGCCGCTCAACATCTACCACGTCTTTTGCGAGACAGGCTGCCGCGCGGATGGAGGGTCAGGTAGACACGACCGCGGTCACATCGTGGTCTCCTGCAGCGACCCTATTGGCGGCCGCTCTCGAGTTTGATGACGCCCTCTTCCTTGTCGAGGAGCACAACCTGTACGTGGACGAAGTCCGCGAAGCGGAGCGGTGGGCCGCTGTCATTGCGGACAGCACAGGTGGCGATGACATCGGTAGCCTTGCTGAATGGCTGGCCGATGGGCTAGAGGCACTCGTCGCCCGTGTGCAAAGCCCCGATGGCGACGATGGTCCGCTCGGGTGGACGGCAGCACCGAGTGTGTTTGCCGTGTGCGCTCGACTGGCCATCGGCGCACGGGCTGTCCTGGCAGGTCGCGGCGAGGAAACAAGTGCAAGCCTGCAGCGTTTGTCGACTCTTTTGACGACGTTCCAGGAGAGTGGCGAAAAGGCACAGGTCCATGGCCTCCTCTTAGCCATGGCCAAGGTGTAGAGTAATAGACGGTGTGAGCATAGACAGCATGTTTGATTTTTTTGGAGTTTGGTTTGGAAACGAAGATAAAATAAATATCACTTGTCATTTTTTCCTTTGAATATTGAATACTTTGAATTGAAAGTTGCTGCCATGTATCTGAGTGCGTATGCATTCTGTCTTCATGTCTTACTTCTCAAGGTTCCTCTCACGACTCCTCGGCGTCCTCCACTTTGGCATTCAACTTGGCCTGGCCCGTCGCCTGCGCCACCTCCGCCGCCAGCAGGTCGTTCTGCGCCTCCAGCTGCCGCACCCGCTCCGTCAGCACCTCGATCTCCTTGCGCGCCACATCCCGCTCGGCACGGGCATGCGTCAACTGCCGCGCCGTGTCGGCCTTTTCGTCGCGCTCCTGCTGCTTACGCAGACGCGTGGCCTCCTTCTCGGCCTGTTGCTGACGCTTCCGCTCGAGCTTTTCCATTTCCTTTTGGTACTGGGCCTCTCGGCGGGCGATGGCACGGTCGTGCTTCTCGCGCAGCTTCTGGAGCTCGGTGTGGGCGGGATCGGCCGACAGCGAGGAGGATGACGAGTGGGTGGATGCGGGAGCGGCACCTGAGGTGCTTTCTGCGACACTTTTTGCACTCTTGGTACTCTGCGCACTGGTGCCCACATCCTCCTTTTCCTTTTCCGCCTCGTCCTTCACAGAACCAACACCCTTGACCTTGCCCTTCTTCGCCTTGAAAATGTCCGCCTCGGCCTTGCGCTGGCGGTCCTGTAGCTTCTGTAGCTCCTTCTCGTGCTTCTTGCGCGCTGCTTCGGCGGCTTTGGCAGCTTTAGCAGCCTTGGCCGCGGCCTGCTGGTCGGCCTTTTTCTGTTTTGTTGCCTTGGTGCCCACCGTTTCCGTGTCGTTTTCGACGTCGCTTGCCACGACGCTCGACCCGGCCGTCGACAGGCCCGTGGTCGACCGATCGTTGAGGCGGCGCAGGGCCAAGGTGCGGTCGTGGGCCAGCATCTCGAGGGCCGTTGTCGGAGGCGGTGGTGGGATGGAAGACACGGATGCGTTGTCGGCAGTGGTCTTGTCGGAAATGCTATCGCCGGCCGTCTTCCCGTCCTGCGTCGACCGTCTCCTCCGGCCACGTGTCTTGTCCTCTCCGACGGCATCCTCGTCATCAATGTCGCTGTACATGTCGCCGCCGCTGTCGTCGTCTGATGTATCGATATCGATGTCGTCACCATCTCCGTCACCTTCAACATCAACGTCGAGATGACCCTCAAAGGACGAGTGCAGGGCCTGGACAGCACCGCCAAAGGGATTCGGCAGCTTGGATGCGACGGTCGTGCCAGCACCGCCCAGCGCGCCCGACAGCATGTTGAAGAGCCTCGCCGACGAGGCCGCGCCGCCGCTGCTTTCTAGGGACAGGATGGTCACAGACGGTGACGTGCTCGGCCGGGCGTTGTCTTTGCGAGCATCGTCAGCCGCAAAATCGGTGTCGCTGGTCGTCTCGTTGACCGGGGCGTGCTGTTGCCCCGTTTCCTCTTCATCCTCTTCTGGAATAGCCGTCGCCAGTGGTGTTATCGCAGCAGGTGTGTTGGCACCCACGCCTGGGGCCTGGCCCTTTTCTGCATCCTCCTTTTGGGCCGCCTCGACCTGCTGTGCCACCATCCAGTCCAAGAATTTGTTGGCGTCGCTGATGATGCTCGACGGCGTGCTCTTGTCGACGAGAAAGCGCGGCACACTGCCGCCCGGGTTGTTGCGCGTGATCATCAGCCACTCGATCGCTGTCTCGTGGCCGTCCGTGTCCCGGTCCGACAGGTCCGTATCGGTGTTGTCGCCGCCACCACCGCCATGGCTCAGATCGATGGAGGACCGCGTCTTGCGGGTGCTCCTTGCCGCCGACGCTGCAACGGGCACACGGATTTCGCGAATCAGCTCGACGGACTCGTACTGGGCGCGCACATAGCCTGACCGCTGCGGTGTCTCGGGGTGCTCGCACGGTTTGGAAACGAGCATGAACTGGCGGAGGCCGTGCTGGTGGGATGACGAACGTGCTGACGGATGACACGGCGACTGGGTGGTCAACAGCATGGTGACAAAGTCGCGTGTCGCCGTCGGTCCGGGAAACTCGGCCTCTAGCAGATAGATGTCGAGCTGGCGGGTCGTGGGATTCGGCTCTTTGCTCTTCGTGCCTGCTTCCTCGTCCTTTGCATCGTGGCCCTGGCCATCCACAACGACATGCTCGAGACGCTTCTTAGTGATCATAGTCCGTACTGTCGCCGACGACGCGCCGCCCGTCTTGCCTGTCGCCTCATCCGCCCCATCCGCCTGCTCCGGCAGAGCAAACTCTTTGAGGAGGGCTCGCCGGAACATGTCAAACTCTATCTCCACGTTGGGTCCGTCGATCAAGGCCTTCTTGTCCTTCAACTTGCTCGGCTTGGCCTTTTCGACCCGGTGCACACTTCGCCGCGCAAACCAGCTGCTGCCCGCGTACCCTTCGCGCCCGCCGTTCATCTTGTACACCACAATGTCGCGCGGGTTCGAGCCGCTCGTCTTGACTTCTTTCCAGGATTGCCGCAGGTCCTGCCGCAGCTTCTCGGCCTTGGCGCTCATGTCTTCCAGCAACGGCGTGGCGGTGCCGGAGCCATGGTGTGAAACAGGTGCCGAGTGCAAGCCATAGGAGACGGCCCCATCGGTCTGTGAGCGTGGCCGACCACCACCTCCACTGGTTGTTGACGACGCTGCTGTCGTTGGAATCGAGTCGGCCAGAATCTGGGCGCAGGAGAACGTGTCGGCGAGAAAGTGGCCGAGGGCGTGCTGGTCGACGGTGTCCCAGGCAATGGGCCCGAGGGCCGCCAGCGGGTTGTCGCTGATGCTCATGGTGGTGGCGGATCAACGAGCAACCCCAGTGTTTTATGATGAAGAATAATGAAGTTGCGATCGAACGCGACGAGAGAAAATGCGAGCACGAAAAAAAACGACGATCACCGAAAAAGGCACAAATGGTAGGAACACAGGAAACAGGGACAGGGACGAGAAGAGGCGATACAGGGAACACGAGCGTGGTGCATTCAACGGCAAAAATATGTAATCAAGGGGCGCTGAATCAGGAACACGGCGGGTCGACGGTCGGCCGACGGCGACTGGTGGTAGGTCGAATTGGTGGACTTGGTTCGATTTTGGTCGTTCAAAGAATGGTGAGAGGGAAATAAAGCGTGAAAAAAAGAAAAAAAGAAAAGAAAAAAAGACGAAGCAAAGATCGTGGAGATTGTGTTCAACAGCCTTTCGAGGCTCAAATCGTAGAAATACAACACCTCTCCCGTACACATTCGCCTCACATCCCCTGTCTCTTTTCATCTCGCCATCGTCATCTTTCCCCCCATTCCCCCCAATGCAACAGCGTCACCAGTTTTTGGAGTGATTTTGGCAAGCCTGGATGGAGCCAGGGAGCTTGGAGATCGCTGTTGGCGGCCTGCAGCCAATGACGTCACCCCAACGGCAACACTATCCCCACTACTGGCACACTATCACAGCACTACCTCCACTATTCAAGCTTCCATAGCGGTCTGGGCCTTTACTTAAACCGTTCCCTCTGATCATTCGTTCGATCTCCATTCACTCACGCCCGTCCCGTAAACAAATGCATCCGCCGTATATGTGCCGTATCTTTTTCGTAACCGAAACATGATTCAAATTCGCTCGCTATAGTATATACGATGACCGTGTTCTCCATGCATGTACTTCTCCTCTTCTGTATGATACAAATCCAAGTCCAAGAACAATCCAAGAACAATGTAAGAATAACGTAGTATACTTGTCCCCTCCGTCGATCTGCACATCAGATCATCGACCGCCGCCACTCCTGGTCGTCCAGCGCGCGCTGGTCCGCCCGGCAGCTCCCGCAATAGTCTTCGTGCCAGTGCGCTAGCATCGCCATCCTCTCCTCGTGCTTGTCCTCGCTTCGCTCGTTCTTGGCCTCGCCCGCCTCACTCCGCTCGCTTCGTTTGGCGCGCTCGCTGAGCAACGCCTTCACCTGATCGCACCGCTGCGTCTCGTCCGCCAGCCAGTTCTCCCACTCCGACTGCACCATCTCCCGCTCCACGCTGTTCACCACCCGCATCGCCACCACCAGGTCGTGCCGGTACGACCCCAGCTTCTGCCGCGTCCGCCGCAGCCGCTGCGCCGTCGCCCGGCTCGTCGGCGACGACAGCAGCGCGCCCGCATCCTCGTACGGCGCATCCAGGTCGGTCGTGTTGGCGATAGAGAGGAACGTGCTGTAGCAGATGCTCTCCTCCGGTGCGGTGTCCGGATGCTGGCGCGCCCTCTGAACGTCGGCCGCCGCCTCCAGATCCGTCAAGTAGATCGACTTGCTCATCATGACGTTGGGGCCGACGCCCAGCTTGCGCATGTACGTCGCGGCGTGCCGCTCGGTCCACCAGGCGGCCGTCTCGCGCGATGAGAACACAAGGTTGGTCGCGACACTGAGCGCCAGCACGGCCAGCAGCAGCCGGTGCGCCGAGGCCACGCGGAACAGCGAGCGGCAGGCGGCAAACGCCCACATGACCAGGCTCGTGACGACCGACTCCATGAAGCTGCGGAACGTCTCGAGCAGCATGTCGGTGAGCGTGCGCGGCTTCATCTGCTGCGCGGACGCGCGCTGTTTGCTGTTGTTGCCGCCCAAAGACTCATTGGGCGTGAACTTGACCACCTTGGTCTGCTGCCCAATGTTGCCGTAGACCTGCATGGCGCGCTTCGTGCGGCTGTGCGCGCCCAGCTTGCGCACCTCGTCCGTGGCCACCTCGGCCAGCTCCTCGGCGTCGCGCGACGCATCGTCCAGCGCCTGCCGCTCCACCAGGCTTTTCGAGAACGCAGGCGCCTTGGACCAGTCCACCTTGACGTAGACGGCCAGCTTGCACTTGGACTTGGCGACGTGCGTAATCACGATTTTCGTCACCTGCTTAAACGCCGTCGAGTGCGGCAGGTGCCAGGCCGTCTTGACGTGCGACACGACATAGGTGACGTGGTCGCTAAAGATATCAATCGTCTGCTGGTCGGCAACGTCCTCGTCCTTTTTGCGGCCGAGCATGTCGACCGCTTCGACTTTGAACAAGAACTGGCGCTTCATGGTGCCGTGGTTGGCGACCACCCAGGGCCCCTGCTCGATCTCGCGGGCTTGGCGGTCAAAGTAGAGTTTGGGGAAGATGAACGATTTGTCGCCAAAGAGCACGTGGAAGCACGCTTTCGCACTGATCTCAAAGTGGCGCTCGGCCACCTTCTTCTGCATGTCGTTCGGCTCGTAGACAATGGGGTGCGTCGGCAGCTGCAGCTTGCCGAGCGTGCGGCCGGTGCTGGCGATGCGTCGCCCATGGTTGCTGTGGGACGAGACATGGCGCTGGCCTCCGCCGTGCCGCGCCAGGTGCAGAATGTTGCCGTGCTCGTCGACGGGCGACGCCAGCGACAGCTGGTCCCAGCTGGCAATGCTCGGGCTCTTGCGGCCGCGCTCCTCGTCGTCGTGCACAATGTTCTGCAGCGTCACGAGAATGTCCGACACACCCATGGGCTCGGCCGCCTGCAGGTCGTCAATGAGCAAATTGAGGCGCGCCTGCAGCATGTTCATGTCCTCCAAGAACGTCTTGATGGTGATCCGCGTGAAGCCCGTGTCATTCATCACGTCCTGGCCGAGGTGCAAGAAGATGTAGTCGCAGTCCTTGCCGGGCGCCGCCGTGACCTCGGTAATCACGTCGAGGCTCACCGCGTAGGCCACAACAAGACCCATGCTCTGGCTGTAAAAGTACATGTTGTCGGGCGTCACATAGATGCGGCCGCTACCAACAAGGCCCTGGTTGGCCCTGCCGGCCTCGGACGCGCTGGACCAGGCGGCGTTGAACACAAGCACAAGCTTCTCGGTCAGCGGCACGGACGGGAACAGCAGGCGAAACTGCGCGTGCTGTGTGCGCAGCTCGGTCGGGTAGTTGGGCGGGAACGTCTCGGGCGCGCCCCGGTCGTTGTTGCCGTGGCGAGCGTCGGCCAGCTTGGCCGCGTCGACGCTGACGGTCTTGCGGTGGCCCGATGCCGGCGTGCCCACCGTCGGTGAGCTCACCGTCGGCGTCCCGGGCGAGTTGACCACGGACAAGTCGCTGTTCTCAAACCCGGCCAGCTCCTGCGTGTATTCGTTGCCCTTGGACACAAAACTGTCGCCCCATGGCTGGCTGCCCCAGTAGTTGGCCAAAATGCCCGACGGCAGGCCGCCAAAGTGGCTGGGCCGGCAGAGGACGCGCTCGCTGCTCGCGTTGACGGCGACCTTGCTGAGGAAGGTCACGAGTGGGGGTTTGGTAAAGGTCGTCGGCGCCAGCAGGCCGCGGCGGGGCTCGGCGAGAGCCACTTGCGGGCCACCGGGCCCCCGTTGCTGTTGCTGCTGCTGCTGCTGCTGCTGTTGTTGTAGGCCAGACTGCGATGCGATCTGGCTCAGCGACGCGTTGTAAGGGTAGCCCGGCAGTAGGTTGTGGCTGGCCGAGATGAGGCTCGCAATGCCCGGCTGCTGCTGAGACAGGCTTGACGTAGACATGCCGCCGTTGGCGCCGAGGCCGCTACTGCTACCACCATTACCAGATGCATCGCCACCACTTCCAGAGCCAAAGGTGGCTTTGCGGTGCAGGTCCAGCTTCTGCATGATGCGTGCCGCGTGCTCCCGGCCGCTCTCTCCTTCTTCGCGCCGGAGCTCCTGGCCCAGCATGGTGATGGAGCGCCGTGGGGGCACGGCCGAGACGTCAAAGCTACTGCGCCCGACCAGTCCACCGTCCGGACCGCCGCCGGGGACCGGCAGTGTGCCGGAATGGCTGAGGGGGAGGCCGCCGCCGCCATTCTCACGGTCCCCACCCCGGTCGCGGTCGCGGTCGCCACGGTCACGGTCACGGTCACGATCACGATCACGGTCGCGGTCACGGTCGCGGTCACGGTCACCGCCCGACTCGTCGACGGTACCAAGCTGGATATTGTCGAGAGCGCGGGCCGAAAAGTCGGCGACGGCGGGCGGGGTGATGGCAAAGGCCGGGTCCATACCGCCAAGGGGCGTGGTGGCGTTGTCGCGGGCCATGCTGGCCTCAAAGGCCTTGCGCTTGGCGACCTCAAAGACCTCGAGCCACTCGGTCAGCTGGCCCTGGGTCTCGGCCTGCAGCATGAGGTTCTGGCTCTTTGTCTTGACTTCGAAGCAGAAGCGTCGGTCTTCCTGGACGGCGGGCTTGGCGCTGCACAGCAGCACGCCAATGTCGTCGCCCTGCAGGACGCCCTGGGGGCCCTGGACCAGGTAGCCAAAGATGCCGTCGCGGCAGTAGAACCAGCGGTGGACCCAGTTGACGCGGGCGGGCTTGCCGGTGACGGTGCGCAAGAACAGCCAGCCCTGCTTCTCGGAGATGACGGCCCCTGAGGACGAACCAGCGGAATGCCCCTGGCCGACGGCCGACTGCGGTCCACGCGATCCCAGGAACGGCACGGTGGATGCGTTGTAGTCCTCGAGCTCGCGCGAGGGCCGGATGGCGGCCAGCGTGGTCTCGCCAATCTCGCGGCGCGACAGCTGCAGCTCGCGCTTGAGGGGCGCCTCGGCCAGCTCAATGTCCTTAGCCCAGCCGCGGATGCGGTCCATCTCCTCGCCCCACTGGGTGGCGCTCGCAATGGCATTGCTGTTCTCGCGCGTGCGCTTCATCTCGCGCCACACCTCGGCGGACACGCGCGTCAGGAGCTTGTCGAGCCCCGAGCGCAGCTGCGGCGCCATCTGGCAAAAGTCCATGGACGCCTTGAGGTACGCGCGGCGGGTCTCGTACACGGCAAAGGCGTCCTCGCGCAGCGACGAGGGCTCCTTGGCTTTGGACTGTGCCACATACCGAGCGAGCGTGGCGTCGTACGTCTTCTGGGCGTGCTCGAGGCTGCGGCGCGTCTCCTTGAAGGCGCGAATGTCGCCGTGCAAAAACACGCGGATGGACTCGGCGTTGACGGTATCGAAACGGCGCAGCGCGGCCGAGACCTGGCCCCACCAGTCGCGGGAGCCGTCGCTGATGCGCTTGAGGGCGAGCAGCGTGTGGTCGGCATCAATGACACCGTCGGCCACGCCGGGCGGGGGTACGATCTTGGACAAATAGCTGTGAATGGTATCCTCCAGCCCGGCAAAGTCGTGCACGAGCTTGGCGGTGCTCTTGGCGTAGCTCTCGAGCCAGCGCTCGATGCCGTCGACCTGCTCGGCAAAGAGCACGGCGCTAGCGCGGAAGGAGGGCGAGTCGAGGGCGGCCTCGTGCAGGCCGACGGCAATGGAGGAGCGGGGGGCGGCGCCCGTCGATGTGTTGGCGGAAACCGCCGGCGGGCGGGACGTGGAGGAGGATGGGTGTGGTGTCGTGGGTGTCGCGGCGCCGCTGTTGTTGTTGTTGTTGCCGGCCGAGGCCGAGGGGGCCGCCAGCGACTTGGAGACGGGCGACCCGGGGTCTGCCATTGCGTCCCGTTTGTCTGGCGATACGATGAGAAGGAAGATGGATGCCGGATAGCAATGGGGGATGACGGAGGTCGGATGGGTGGTTTGATTCGGGTCAAATCAATCGCCAGCACCCGCACCGTCGCACATGGCTTGTCGTGAGGAGGCTGGGAGCGTGCAGGGGAAGGCGGTTGAGATGGAGATGGAGATGGGTTGCTTCCAGTAGTGAAACTCGCCAATTGACGATGATGCCTTTTCGTCGTCGTGATTGTCGTCGTCGTCGGAAAGCGCGGATGCGGAAGGTCGGAGGACGCGGAAGCTGCGATGGAGTCGTGTCGCCCGAAGCTTCCTATTCCGTTCACTCGTGCTTTGCCTTGGTTTGGGGAGGAGCACTGGAGCTGTGACGTCGGCCGGGGCCTAGACTTCCTGTAATCTTAAGCGTTACGGGTGGCACTACGTCGTATTGGCCGCGTTTCTTGCGTAGTTAGGTCACGTGTATCGTTAAGTCCAAACGTCGTGGGCGCCATGCCGGTGTTCGTTATAGTAAACCCGGGAGTCATTACATCTATCGTCAAGTCAACATATCAAGATATCTACAGAGAACCATCTCCAACACTCGAAGTTTGCTTTGCTCGACTCCTCGTTCTTCAACGGTCGAGAGGGCCAAGCCTCGATAAGCTCCTTGCTTCGGTCCGCATTCGTCGAAAATGACTAAGCCGTATTGACAAAGCTAGGTCCACTATTAAATACGGCGTATTCCGTGAACGCCGGCTGGCTGGCATGCCCTCTATGAAAGTATCTTACACTTTGACAAGCATGCGAAAGCGAAAACGAACGGAGTCTGGGGAAATGACCGACAACGGACAGAAAGAGACAAGTAAGAAAATAAGGAAGTGATAAAAATAACACAAAAATAGAAGCTCGTCTTCCGAACCTCACCTCGCTTTCTTCCCCCTGCATCTGTCTGACTCTACGTTGCATGGAGCGAGCCAGGTGTCCGGGCTCAAGAGACAAGGAGGATGTGGCGAGGCCGCGTTGCGCAGAGAAGACACGAAGAAGGTTAGGAAGACGGAAGGGAAGAAGCGAGGCGTGAGGCAAAATCGTGGTCAAAAGCAGGCGAAAAGAAAGCCAATGCAGGCGGGTGGAGTCTTTTCTCGAGGCTGGGTGCAGATGCAGACCTTGGTGCAGATTTGCTTGGTCGCTTTTGCTGCAGGCACTGAAATTCTGGGCCCTACGGAGTTCCCTACTGGACTGGACCTGCAGGGCCGGCTGCCTCCCGCCAAACTCCAACATCAGTTGTGGCCATCTGCAGGGACAACGCAGAACAAACGGCGTGAGGCGAAGGCCGTGGCCGAGATGCAGTCTTGAAGACAAAACGAGAGGAAAATATGAATTTAGAAAAAGAAAAAAAAATTTTATTAACTTTTACAAGGACATCCCCTGCTAGTGCTCTTTCTCCAGGTTTTTTTCTTTCCTTTTTTCTCTCTTCTCTTGCTTCTTACTTTATCTCTTTCTTTCCACATCCTGGTTGGCCGTTGGGTGCAGTGTTGCTGCAGCATTGCAGCAGCATTGCAGCTAGGCAGACAGATAAAAGCTAGTAAATAAAATAAAATCAGAGAATAAAAGGGAAAAGGCCACGACGCAGGGTCAAGGGGGACAGTGGCAATAATGCCTTGCTGATATTCGTTCCTGATAGCCATAGAGAGAATCTTACGGACAAGACAGGGCCGGAGCCAGTCCAACGGGCCGCTCTCGTGATATGATATCCTCGTGCTCTCCATTCACTCTAGATACACTCCCTGCCCGTAAACCAACGAGATCGGCGTCTGCGAGGATCAACCAAAACGCCATGCAGAATTGCAAGAACGGCTGAGAAAGGTTAGTTTGGCTCTCGTTTATCCTCGTTTGTGCATCGTGCATTCAGCTGGCCATGGGTCAGGAGCGAGGACCATTTTGTGTTTGGCGTTTGGCGTTTGCGTTGGCCAGGATGTGGCTGTCCAAGAAGGAGACTGGGAGAGTATCGAGCTTGCGACATGGCTCATCCAGACTCTTACAACTCGTGAGACGCAGCACTACGGCCAACCATCTCGGCCAGTCATCGTGTCGACATGGCCTGCCCCTGGACGGTGCATATCATCGGCTGGTCACTGTGTAAGAATGATATGAGGGTGTGCAGTTATTCGGGGCGTACTTATTCAATGGGCACTGGTCACTGGCCACTGGCCACTTGTGAGGGTGCATTGACTACAGGATGAAAGACACAAGCGGAAAGGGGTGCCGTACAGAGACTGGTCTATGGGCAAGCACATGTGCGTCTCGGGTTGCTCGCTTAGACAAGGCACAGCTGTGTCCCTTGTCTATGACTCCCGCTTCCTCCTTCCTCCTTACTCCTCCTGACTCCCAGCAAACGGCGGTAGCCGGCGGTAGACGTCCGCCCACACCTCGCGGCCGTCGACCAGACCGACAATGGCCTCGACAATGTCGTCGGCCGACGCCCGCACCTGGGCCATGGAGTCGCGCTCGCGCAGGGTCAGGGAGTTGTCTTGCACGGAGAGAAAATCGACAGTCACACCCAGGGGCGTGCCGAGCTCGTCGTTGCGGGCGTAGCGCTTGCCGATGGAGGTGGACGATGCGTCGACGTCGTGGGCGATGCGGCGGCGGCGCAGGTGGCCGGCGAGCTGGCGGACGAGAGGCTGGAGGGCCGGGTTGTTGGAGAGGGGGGCAATCAGCACCTTGGTGGGGGCGACCAGCAGAGGGGGCGACAAAACACCCCGGGCCGGGTCGCCCGGGCGGTGCCAGTAGACGTGCTCGAGCACACTGTACAAAATACGCCCGATGCCAAAGGACGGCTCGATGACGTTGGGCGTGTAGGTGTGGGTGTGTTGGACGCGTCTGGTCTTTTGGATGGTGCAGAGATCCGGTGTGAGCTGGACGGAGGCGGTGCCACCCGTGAGCGGCTCCGTGAGCGGCTGCTCCGTGTATATAGGAATGATAATGGCCTGGCCTTGGGCCAGGTCCGTGGCGAACCGGGCCAACGTCGCCTGGTCAAGCGCAGCCACGGCGGCCTCGATCGTCTTGGTGTCCTTCTTGAACCGCGGCCCTACGGTCCTCTTGTTGAGCTCAGCCGTCCACTCTTCGACCTTGACGGGTGCCGGCAGGGCCACCTCGACGCTCAGCGGCGCGCCCGTGTGTGTGGCGTGCACGCTCAGATCATACGCGCTGCGGTCCGCGCAGCCCACGCACTCGATCCACCCCGAGTTCGTCAGCAGCTCGGCGTCCCAGCAGTCGCAGGCGTAGTGCGCCATCTCGTTGGCGAGGTGCTGCCGGAAGCGCAGGCGGGTCGGGTCGGCGCCGATGTTGAGGAGGAACTGGAAGATGCGCCCGAGGAAGTAGCCGAGCGTTTCGTTGTCGACCAGAGGCACCTTGGACGCAACGGCCTCCCCGATCGACAGCCACCGCACGTCGGTGCGGCCCGCGAGCTGTGTCTCTCGATCGAGCAGGGGCAGCTTGATGTCGGCCACCTCCTGAAACCGCGCATGCCGCTTCCCCGCGGCCGGGTCGACGTAGTGCTCGATCTCGGCCAGCAAGAACTCGCGCACGCGCAGCAGACCGGACCGCGGGGCGATCTCGTTGCGGTAGGCTTTGCCGATGCACGCCGACGCAAAGGGCATGGCGCCGCGGTGAAAGGCGAGCAGTTTTTGAAAGTTCAAAAATTGGCCCTGCGCCGTCTCCGGTCGGAGGTACACCGGGGCGGCCGCGCTTGGGCCAATGGTCGACTGGAACATGAGGTTGAACGGCACGGGGGGCAGGACGTGGCCGCCGCCGTCGGGGTTGCGGATGTCGTGCTGCTCGATGAGCGCGCCGAGCGCTGGGCCGTCGTAGTTGTCCAACTGGGCGAGGATGCGTTCATATTCGGCGGCAGTCGTCTTGTCCAGCTTTGAACTGGCTGCCGCCAGGCGTGCTTCCAGCACGCCTTTCACCAAGTGGTCCGCCCTCAGGTACTCCCCCTTGACGGGGTCGCGGCACATGTCGTCGGCAAACTTGTCGACGTGCCCGCTGACCCGCAAGACGTCGGCCGGCGTCAGGGCCGTGCAGTCGACTTCCAACATGTTCTCCTCCATGACAAAGTGGCTGCGCCATTCGGCGACGAGGTTGGCCTGCAGCGCGCAGCCGGGCGGGCCATAGTCGTAGAGCCCGCGGTTGTCGCCGGAAAAGTGCGGCGCCGTGCGGTAGATTTCAAAGGCCTCGGTGAAGAAGAAGCGGCGCTTGAGTAGGGACTCGAACTGTATCCGGTTGAAGGGGCTGGAGGTAGCCATGGTGATTTACGTAGTGGGGTGGTACCTCAATTGGAAGGAGCGGTGGTGGTGAGCGTTGTTGACATTGCCCGGAAAGAACGACCCGCAACTGTCGCGGGATTATATCAGATATAGACAGTACGATGAGTCACAAAGAGAGACAAGAATGTGGTGATTTTAACGGAAACCAACAGTTGGACGACGTCAAACGAAAAAGAGTCAATGCACTCATGAAATAGAGATCAGGGCTGTTCAGAGTGCTGAGCGTTGTCCTCTGACTCAGAATGGCATATCAAGAATGAATCTTCAGGTTCAACATCAACAATTGAATATCAACAATTAGACAGTCACAGATATGACTGAGATGCAAGCGCATCGATCGCGGTCGATCGAGGATCTTTGAGCTTGCTTGACATCTACGCAGTTTCACTTTGACTGCACTGTTGAATCCGAACATATCTTACATCGTTCAAGCAGCACTGTAGGCGTATTCATGAGCACATATTTTTTAGTTAAAATTGTAATAATAAAACAGTTAGGTATAAGCAAGTAGTAGTTAGTTTTATCTAACAATGTTTTCCTGCTTTAGTTCATTCTCTACATTTATTTTCACATTTTCTTTCTCTTCCTATCTCATTTACTTGTCTCACACCTTACAACTAACTCATCAGACTCTGACTCGAAGGATTTGCTCGCAGTCCTCAACCCTGCCGATGCTATTTTCGAAGTCTCTTCGTAGTCGACTCACCCAATAACATAGATTCTGAGAATAACTAAATAAAATCCATCGAGAAAACACTCTTCTGCAGTGCAACATTCTTTTTTTCTCTCTGGCCAGCTGATGCTGACAACGTATGCTGGTCGTCAAGGCCAAGCTGACAAGTCTTGTGGCTTGCACTTTCACTCCTTTGTTTGCGCTCTTAGTGCGTCGCTCTCCAGATATTCTTTAAACCCGCAACCCCTGGCACAGACAAAAACTCGCACCTCAGCGAGCGGCCCGCAAGGACGACCCCGGAGAGCCAGGAGGTGGTGCGTGCACTGGACCACGAGAGAGAGCGAGAGAGCGAGCCAGCGAGTTGACGAGTTGACGTCCGGTTTACAGCGGGTCTGGCCGCCACAATGGGCCTGTATTGTTCTGCTGTGGACTCGACTTGTGGCTCGCCCCAAAAGAGGCAACCCGCAAATGCAATGGGTGTTGCATGTGATCTCTTTTCTGAAAACAGGACAACTCAAAGGCTGATTTTGAGGAAGAAGCAAGAGAAGAGGAGAGAAGAAACACAAAAAGAACGAATAGCACAGAAGCACCAAAACAAGGAACAGGTTTGAAAGAAGGAGGCTTTGTGGTCTCCTCGGCCTCTCTCCCTTGTGGGCTTGCATTGTCAGCTCGGCAGGGCCCAAGATGGACGGAAAAGGACACAAAAAGTGATCAAGTGACCGCAGAGGGATCCGTTTCGGGGAGTTGGAGGTCGTCACGAGCAATAAAGCAGAAGACGACCTGCATAGTTCGGATCAACAGTGTGCCGTTGGTGGAAATAGCAGCGTTGCAGGGGAAGGGGGTCTTTGCTCTGTCTTTCTGTTCGTTTTTATTCGTATTTTATTCTTTCTTTCTTTCTCTCCTTGAACCGAGCCTTGCCGCGTTTCGATCGCTTGCATATCTCTTTCCTTTACTCGTTTTTACTCGCCCGTATTGTGTCTGCCTGGCAGACAAACGTAAGGGACGTAGGTGGCTGCACCGCCCCAGCTGCAGCAGACAAGAAACGAGAAAGCCAATCTACACTCTCATGCTCTCATGCACTTCCCACCCAGGTCGATCGAGTCATCCATACACAATCGGCCGCTCTCTGTTACCGGCGCCGACAGCGGCGGGCGAGTCGTCGCGTCTCATCCCTCGTCCACCGCGCTGGGACCGGCCAACAGCGGAAAGTGACTTCCCTCCTTTTTGTAGAGTGTCGGCGATATTCAGATTGCAGTAGATTGTCTACAAACATCATCGTTTCTGGCAATATATTGACTGCATTCGCGAAAGCACAAGACCGTGAGTGGTGTCGTCGTATGTGGGAGGCCGTTTGACAGCGTCTATTTCGGTTGTTAGCGGGCGAGGCGGGCTCCTTCCAGGGAAGTCCCCTGTCCTACAGCGCCTACGGGCGTGTTAGGGCGTGTTAGTGCCCGGGGCGATGTCGGTGCCAGGTCCCGCCAGTGTGTAAGTGGAAAAAGAGAGGCTCACATCGATACAATCTTGGAAGTCCGACGTCCTCGTTTCTCTCGCACTCGAACCGACCTCGACGTGTTTCTCTACCTCTCATCGATTCGCAGATGGTCACTGACGCGTCTTTTGCCCACTCCGTGCAGCCCACCCTCCTCCCGAGAAAACGAGGCACCCCTCGTGTTTTGTTTGGTTCCTGTTGAATGCTGCATCGCAAGAATTCGCCACACATGCACAGCCCCCCTGGACGCGACTTTCGAGACTTGCGAGCCTGTCTCCATGTCTCGCCGTTGAAATGCTTTCAAAAGTCGAATAAACTGAGACAAGACAGAAAGGGAAAAGAAGAAAAAAAGAGAAACGTGCTCACCCGCAGCATTAACTTTGGGGAAAACGCCACCCACACCCTTTGTCGCCCTTGTCGCTCGTGTCTTTCCATCAGTCATCTTTTCATCTTCCTGCTTCCCTGTCTTCCCTGTCTTCCCCCGGCCCTTGAGCTCGGCTCTTACTTTTCTCCTGTGTGGATTCTTTCAGTTGAGCCGTGCCATTGGGATTGCCGGGTCTTAAGGGTGTAAAGAAAGGCCGGAGCGTTGCGGAGCCCAGGACGGAGTATTGTATGGTTGTTTTCGCCTCTCACTTTATTTCCCGGCCCTCAATCTCGCCTGGCCTTTATCTCGCCCGGTCCTGCATTTGTTGGGCTCGGCGCAACAAGACGATCAGAGACGAAAAGGAAATAAATGCAATTATTATGCATTGCACCTCCGGAGCTTCATCCTGGTCGCTCGGGGCTATCACCATTGGACACCATCAAGTTTTGATTTATTTTGTACTCCGTACTTGGTATATTTTGATGGAAGCTCCTCTCTGTGCCCGGCCTTTCCTGTTTGAGGTCTTGACCCAACAGCCAGCTTTCTGGAGGCGTCGAGGACGTGAGGGCGTGTCTGGCCTGGCGTGATCAACAGACGCGCTGGGGCCCGGGATTGGTTCTTGCTTCGGTATTGTTTAATGCGAGGGGTCAACTGAGGAGTGAGCGACCGAGAGAAGAAAAAAGAAACGAAAGAACGTGACGACGAAACGGCTCGAACGGGAGCTACAGACCCTCCCGCCGGCTTCCCTGGAACGGAAACTAGGAGCCAGCCGAAGAAAAGGACAAAGAAATCGTACGAACCGGTGTTTTCGTGTACTTTTAAAAAGAAGGATTTCACGATTTAATATGTCGTACACACCCTCCAGTATCTTCACCACGAGGCAAGGGGTGCCACCCTCGCTGAGAACAATGTTTTGGAAACACGCCAGCCGTTTGTCTTTGAGTTTCTTTTTCGACGCGAGGATCTC
This sequence comes from Sporothrix dimorphospora, assembly GCA_021397985.1. Lineage (NCBI taxonomy): Eukaryota > Fungi > Ascomycota > Sordariomycetes > Ophiostomatales > Ophiostomataceae > Sporothrix > Sporothrix dimorphospora. The sequence continues at coordinate 179,537 of WOUA01000039.1, forward strand.
AGGTCGAGCTCCCCTACAAGGTAAGGTATCAGATTAAACCGTAGACAACTGGAGCTAATTTTCTTTCCTTCATTCTTCCCTTTTAACAACCCTCAAAACGTGTCATTATTCAGTATCAATACTGGAGAGGAGCGTACTCCGTATCTTTCTTGAACTCGGGCTGCAGTCTCTAACCACCAACGATCGGCAAGGGGCAGGATGAGAGTGAAAGGCGGGAATGAGGAACCGACTGGGTCAAGAAGAGGATCACAGAGGGGGCTAGGCCGGTGGAGGGGCGTGTTCTTTTTCAAAGGCGATGATGAGAAGAGGACATCCTTTTGAACTTCTCACCTTTCACTTCTTGTGTAAGTGCCTCCGAAGTGGGAACACGCCCCCCTTTTCCTCCCATTTTAGTCTGCGAAGCCTCGTGCGCCATTGGCTGGAAAAGAAAACAAAACGGCCAATCAGACCGCAAGATGGCTCTGTCGTCGATGAGACCAAAGACAAAGTGGCACTCATGGACACCAAAATGGACACCAAGAGACGGCTTGCTCACCGGGGTCAAGAGCGACCAGGGTCGCTACGCAGCCTCATTGGCTGGACGCCTTCTGCGACCATTTTGCTTTTGGAAGGGAGGAAAACGAAAAAAAGAAAAAAAAAAAGAAAAAAACAGAATATGGACGGATGTATCTCACTCTGAAGAATTTTCTTACTTTTCTTATTTTTTATTTTTTTGGATCCTCTCCAGCATCGTAAGACTGTCGTCGGTCGTCTGAAGTTCTGAAGGTGGCTGGTCACTGCGCAGGCTGGGAAGCTCTTACAGTCAACTGGGTTTTATCACTGTAAGAGCGCTGAAATGCAAGAATCTTATTTGCAGAAAGATAGATGCAACTCTGGCCTTTGCTTCCTTGCTTCCTTTCAGCGTGTGGTCTTCTTTTTTCTGTGTTTTTTATAATTTCTCACTTTGCATTGATTATGACAGGATATAAAATGATATAAACTCTACAAAGAGACCACCGGCTATGATTCGTGCTGCACGTTGCAGTTGGCTTTGAATAGAATACTCGTGTGGTTTGTCTCTGTGATCCACAACTTCCTCTGTTGTCTATCTCCTCCTTTTTTGATTCTATTTTATTTTATGACACCTCTCTCACTCTCCCGGGCGATATCTCCTCTTCTAATCCGCTTTTGTTCTGCTTTGAAACCGGAAGCGCCTCTTTTTTATTTTCCTCTTGTGCCTTTTCATGACTTCCTATTATCGTGATATCCCCCCTCTCCTTGTCCATCCACACGACGCGGAGCCCACACCCCCTCTTCAGGTATTCCGTTATTATTTTATTTCTCGTTTTCTCGTCTTGTCCGTCCTGTCTTGTCTCATTTGCTTCTCTTGTTTCTTCTCTTCTTCTATTCGGCCTTGTTTCTCCCCCCTCTACTCGCTTCAGCTCTCTCGAAACACACGTCTGGTACCGAAAGAGGGAACGGTATGCTTTACTTCATTTCGGTTTCTTCCCCTTTCTTGGCTCTATCTGTTTCTCCTTCTCGGCTTCCACAGAAACAATCTCAAACTGAGAATGCTGGGTACAATTTGGCTGAGCCACTTCACAGCAGATGGTCGAGACCGTCCATCAACCAATGCCCGGTGCAAAGACAGGATGCAGCCGTCCGGTCTGCAACGCGGGTCCCTTTCACTGTCCTCTGTATTCTGTCCCCTCTTATCTTTTTCAAGACGATCTCACCATCCCCTCTTTTTGCAATACCCACACCTCCCTCATCAACCGCACTTCACACTTGTGCACTCAACATGATAGATCTTATTTGGTCTCTCAACCCCTCAGTCTGGTCCCCTTTGGTCGCCTGCATCATGCTTGGCCTTGGTGGTCTTTCGACGGTCTCTCGACGTCGTACTTCTTCTCCCCCTCTCAATGCAACATCAACAAAGCCACCTCCTCACTTTGCCTCTCGTCTCTCGTCTCTCGGAGCTGATGTTATTGGTCCTCGGTAGTAGGATCACAAAAGAAAGAACAAAAAAAATAGACGACGAGGTTGGTCCGAGCGAGGGCGAGCTCGAGAGCAGCGCGCTTACAGCTTGTTTCAAGTCCTTCTTGAATCTTTTCTTCTCCCCTTTCTCCCCTTTTTCCATCGAGCATAGGGTGAGTGGAGAAGAAAAGCTAAAGAAAAGCACGCAGTGCTCATACACACTATCTGTCGTGTCTTGCCTTTTCCTGTCTCCCACGGCGTCTAGGCTCCAAGACACTCTCCACTTGGGTCCTCTGGCATGCAACTCTCCCCGCCTTCCTTTGTTCTCGACAAGCCCATCATTGTTCTCTTTTCCACTCCATGAAGACCCCTCAACACCACCATGCACCCTCCGTTTCGATTTTAGTCTCCCGTGTTTGTCTTCTCACGCTTCCCGAAGCCGAAGAGCACTCGTGGTCCCTCGAAGACAGCTGGGAAGGCTCGCGGTGCGCCTCACGCTTGCCCACACTTACCATAACGACTACTGCACGACTGGAATGCTGGATGCTCCATAAGTCCACAATCTGGCCCATCCAGACCCTTCATCCTAACCATCTTGACCGTTCTGACCACCCTCTCTTCTTCCTATCCTTTCCGCCGCTTGCTGATCGTCCCCGGCCCACCCCTGTTTTTCACTTCTGGCTTGCTTTCCCTTTTGTCTCTCCCCTGTTCATCCTGCACGGAGGTTAGGTTGGCCCGTTCAAGTTGCTGAGAGTACTCCCGTACTTTGACTGAATAATATCTGACTACTGCCAACGTGAACCCCCGTCTGTAATATCCGTTGTTCCGTCTCGGCCATCAGCCCTGTGGAAGGCGAGAACAAAGAGGCTGGACGTCAGCTAATTTCATGGAGACAAAAGAAGTCTGTAAACGGAGACAAGGCCGGATGCTCGTTTGGGATAGTACAAAATATGGTGGACGACATTATCAACTTGTAGTTTTATAATTTATGGCTTTATTACGTAGGATGTCGTTAGCATTTTGATTGTCGAAGGACTTGTCGTCGGCAATGCAGACATCCAGCCGCTTGTCACAATCTATGTTGTATTTTGTGTGGTGGTCTGCACGCAAATGCGAGATGCTGCACCTTGCATCTAGTGCGACTGGCAGCGTCGTATGCGCTTCTGTGTTTTCCCTTTCTGCACGCACTCTTCGTTCACGCACACTCTCACGCAACCTCGTCAAAAGTAATCTACTTGTAAAAATCAGGCCTTCCGGGGCAAGCTCGCCTGCGCATCCGGAACATCCATCTCGGTCGGTCCTGTTAATGTCCTGCAGATGAGCAAGTAATCAACAGGAAGGCGATATTATGTAGAAATGAGAGAAGGAACAATACAAAAAAAATAAACGATGCTTCTTGTCTGCCGCTGCGATGACGGAACGACCAAAGACGCGGGATAGATTAATATAGAAGCCTATTGTATTATTGCCTGCCCTCTACAAAATCCCAACAAACAGCGAGCATATGAGCGTGTCATATCAAACATTGTCGCTTTCTCAGCCGTCCTTCCAATCCCATCATACGAATTCTCAAATCCTTTTGTATTCGTTAATCCTGCACCAGGAGCTGGAATGCAACACCCGCCCGTCATAACTCAAATTCAGCTGAATGGGTGGGCAGCCGCTGGTCGGCTTAAGAGGATATGCAACTCAACAAAATCCCGGCAACAAGGACTTTACGAAGTACAGGGAAAGGAAAACAATACAAAAATACGATGCACTTCATCCTTTGTCCTGCATGCAATGCACATCCTGCATGTTGGGACCATCACGTTTGGTGTCGTTTCGACAGTGCCGCGTTGATGTGCATTGATTGGACTCGTAACATGTCATTTTTGGCCGCACGCTTGGCTCCAGGCGGGCAGCATCGTCTGTTGTAAAATAGGGTAAAATAGAAAAACAACTTCACTTGTCCACAAAAACAATCTCACCAGCATCAGAAATAAACAGGTCGAAAACTTCTGGCCGTCCGCGGAAGCCTGCCGGAGGAGATGCTTTCATGCACGACGAAGGAGCCGATGAGAAGAAGAAGAGGATGCCTATTTACGAGTAGACATCGTATTCATAGCGCCTTCAACACATCGTGAAGGGTGTCTCGTGTGTCATTTGAATTGGATCTTGCTTTCTGTTGGCAAGCCGGCAACTTGGCGGCTTGCACTGAGACCAAAATGGATGTGAATGCGAAAGTACACTTCCACCATCCACGAATACATTGTTCTCAGTCTGCTTCTCTCTTCTCACTTTCGGCTAGCTGTGGCAAAAAAAGACGTCTCTGTACTCAGTAAAACAAAAACTGTCTGTGCGGGACCCCCCTGGTCCTATGGTTTTCTCCGATCGCTCGTCATTGGCAGGGATCTCACAACTAAGAAGAGAAGAGGGACGGCGAGAAAGGAGCGAAAAACATCCGCGCAAAAGGACGTGCACGCAGAGGCATGAGACCACCCTGGCTCCCTGGCCCAAGCAGACTGGTGAAGGATTTGAGAAACAGCGGAGGGAAGTGAGAGAGAAGAATAGAATGGCCGTCGTGGGTCAGATGCAATGGGCGAGGGAGCGCCGACAAAAGCAAGGACAGCGAACTGCCACAGTTTGACAGCATTGGAAATTACGGCGATGCAGTACAGAGTGCAGGGTACAAAAAAGGGGAAAGAGAAATCGACAACAAATTGCTGGATTGCTCTTTCCCTATCAACTTTGTGTGTTGTCCATGGCAGTTGCTCTTTCAGCTGCATTGCGAAATTGGGGAAGGCTGGGCAGGAGGCAGCTTCAGCTTTGCAGGTGCGATGTTGTTCATTCTTTCCGTTTTGGGCTGTGCACCCGATCTTGTCCTCACTTGCCTCACTCTGCCAGTGACGACAGGCAAGTGCGTGCGGCCGTCCTGTGGCCCAAGGAGGGTGTTTTCATGCAGGTCGCACCTGCACCGCCGCCCTCCGGCTGCTGGAACGTGCTGCATGCTGCATGCACCTGCATTTTTTTGGTGCTTCCCTCTTGTGCTCTTGCCTTGATTCCGGTATTGAACAGGCAGCCCACTTTTTTTTACTTTTTGCACCTTGTGCTGGTTCGCACCTGCCCTCTTTCTGTCGTCTTCTCTCTCTCTTCGCCTCCAGTCTGCCTTGGCCCAAATGCCGCGCATGACCGCGGCTGCAGGCCAAACTGGAATACCGTGGTGGCCCTGTGCTCCCTCCGTATACACGCAAATCGTATCGCAGGAGGCAAGCCCTTGCTCGTTTGTAACGTGTATTACTCGCTGTCACTTGTGCACAAACACAAAGACGCTTTACGCTTTTACGCATGTATCCCCGTATCGCATGAGCGTCGGAAAAGAGGGCACGAATCGAAGCAAAGATCACCAACCGGTCACTCTTTCCTGGCCTGGGGGGCCTGGATTGTGGTCGTCATCGTCTCCCTCCTTGCTTCTCTCCTTTTCTGCAGCGTGGCGTCCTCGCCCGGCCGCTCTTTCCCTACTGGAACGGCCTGCTGACTCTTTTCGTCGACAAAGCAAGCGGTCTGCGAATCAAGGAAGGAGCATGTGGAGGCAGACAAGAAGAGGTAAATTAAATCAAAATAAATAAAGCAAATGACGATAACGGCAACAACGACCAACGCCCACAAACCACATGGCGACAACGGCGGTGGAGGAAGGCGCGGTGCAGTCCGCAGGCAGACTCGGACCTGCAGAAGCTCGTCAACGGTAGAAGGCACGACTCACGACGTAAATAAAAGAGAATAAATTTCAATTAACAGCAGCAAACTGCGATGCCCTGTTCAAGCGCGCCTGTCAAACCAAGCATCTCCCCTGCATTCCCTGCACTCTCTGCATCGCGGCATCGCTGCATCGCACCCTCGTCACGCACACTGTTCTATTTTCGCTCTTGCATCGGCGGCGGCGGCAGCCCCGTTGAGGCCTGGCCTGGCCTGGTCCTGCAGAAGTCTCTTTAGCAGAACAAAATACGTCGCAGCGGTCCAGCTGTCGAAATGCACCCGCACCTTCCTCTGCAACCACCACACACCCCTCTTTCCTCCACACCCCCCCTTGACTTCGCCTTCTGGGCTCCACTGCCTGCCCACACTGCAGAACCGCTCTTGCCCTGCAGCCACCGGACCCATCCTCCCTCCTCCGACCCTCTTTTTGCGCTCACTGCATGTCTTCTATTCTTCTTTTATTCTTTTTATTCTTTTATTCTTTTTTGTATTTTCTTTTTTCCCGTTTCTCTCACCCTGTCGGTGGCATGTTCCGCACCGCTGGCCCTACTCAACGGGGGCACCCCCAGACAGCCCAGAAAGCGGAGGCTAGGATTTTTGTATATCTCTCCCCACCACCCTCTTCTTCTTCTCGTCCGTCTTCCTTTTACGAGTTTCTCACCCTCCTTCTTCCTTTCTCTTCACGAGCTCTTCGTCCAACCTCTTCCCCCCTCCCTTTCCCCTTCTCTTCATCCAGTCGTGGCGTCGTCTTAGTTCTCCCTTCACGATACTTTACTCCGTTATATTCTCTCTTCCCGTCACTTCATCACAGCCTCCTCCCTCGCTGAGAACCGCCCGACTGCTCTTTTTTTGCTCTTTCGCCCCCCCTTCATCTATTCATCTTTTATTGCTTCTGCCTTCTCTTCCTTTTTTCTTTTGTTTTATATCTTCCATTCTTTGCCCCCCCGGTCTTCGCTCCGGCTTTTCTCAACCACCCCTGCTGTTCCTGTTCCCAGACCTGTGGTCTGCCACCCCTTCACATCCTTTCACTCCCTCCCTCCTGTCTACCATCGATACAATCTGATATATACCTGACCTTGCCTTGCCTTCCCTTTCCGAGTTTGCTCACCCGATCGACAACTACAGCTGCCTCTCTCTCGTGTGCCTTTGCCACTTGTCACTTGCCACGCACATCTTTCTCTTTTCCTACCGCTCACAAGCAACACACAAACAACATGCCTCCGCAATTGTTACCGGCGTCCGCCGCCGCCTTTGCGCCCCGTGCCTCCTCCGTCAACGTCGTCCTGGGCTCCAAGGTCGAGCCGTGGCTGACCCAGACCCTCAAGCGCATCAACCGGGTCAAGCGCCCACTCAACAGCGTACCCCAGCACCAGCGGTGCCTCACCGAGACGCTCTCTTCCGAAAATGCCATCTGGACCCTCACCTCGCTCATGGTCACCAAGGCCCCCGAGACCGAGCTGCGCCAGGACCCCAACCCTCTTGTCGAGGCACTCTTCAACTACCAGCTTATCACCGTCGAGGCCTACATCGTCCACGTCGACATGGTCCTGCGCAACGAGGTCGCCTTCAAGCTCACCCCGGACTCCATCGAGGCCCTCATCGAGTACCACAAGGACATCCACTGCGTCGACAACAAGGCGAACACCTTTGACTGGCCCGAGAAGGAGCAGCAGGCCAAGAAGATGCACAACGACTTTGTCCAGGCCATCAACAAGTTCGTCTACCGCACCCACGTCACCGCCCTCGAGGGCCTCGAGGAGGACGGCGCCGGCGAGCTGCTGTGCGGCAAGAGCGACGAGGTCAAGACCAACATTTTTGCCCTCTTCAAGACCCTGCAACCGCCGCCGCCCAAACCCGTCGAGGTCTTCCGCCAGCCGCCCCTGCTGCCCAGCAACGCGGGCACCGCCGCCGCCGCCAACCTGAGCAGTCTCTGGACGCAACAATCGCTTGCTGCTGCGTCCGCCCATCATCCTGCCAACGCCATGGCGGCCGCCATCGCCGCGACCGCCGCCGCCATCTCGTCGACCCTGCCCGCCCCCGTCGACGCGTGGCGCGTGCTCCCGTCCAGTCCTAACATCTCGGCCACCTCGGTCGAGTCCACCAACACCATCTGGGCCAACATGAGCATGCAGGAGATGCAGCACGACATGCACAACGACATGCACCAGCAACAACAGCAACATCTGCAGCAGCAGCAGCAGCAACAACAACAGATGCACCATGTCACACCCTCGCCACCATTGCACTACAGCCAACCCTACTCAACAGCCGCCCTCTACTACGGCCCGTCGCCCGTTGTCACCGAGCCCATGTCCCATCTTCCGCTGCCCAGCATGCTGACACCACAACAATGCGGTGTCAGTGTCGGGTACGGAGGCTTCGGCTGGGATCGGTATCAGGAGTACACCACCATGATTTGACAACCAGCGGCCGTCACTGGAACAATCTCAAATACCGGGTTTCCAACGGTACCAACAGCACCACCGACAACAACCTCGATGGCGCCTACGACGACTTCTCCCTCTCCTTTTTCTTCCTAAGAAAGAGCGCGAGAACAAGGCGAACGACGTCTTTTTCTTTGTCCACCTCGTTTCCTTGAGTCGAAATAAAAACCTCCGAAAGCCTTCGAAAAAAAGCGATATTTCCTTTTTATCTTTCCTCTTTGGGTTGTTTCAGGGATGGCGTTTACGAGTCTGGGGCCTCTTTTTTATTTTCATCTTCTTTTCAAGCCCCCCCTTCGAAAATAAAAACAAAACAGGGCTGCGCGACACGGCGACAACAGCATAGCGACATTTTTTTTCGATCTGGCATCAGGAAAGCGGCGACGCGACTATTCACCACAGCGCAGCAAAGAACGGGCTGCAGCGCGAGCACACATTGCATCTTCAATCCGGCATACAATACGGCAGGCACTTTTTTTCTTTTTCGGCTTCAATGTTTTTCAACAAGGCACATATATCAGCATTCATCTTCGGCATTTTTGTTTTTCAGCACAGGAGCAATCGGGTCCGGCACTTGCACATACCATTCACCACTCTGGGAACTTAATCATTTTGAATTTTGAATTTTCAACAGCGGAGCGAGCGATTTCCTTTTTTTCATATCCCCTTTTCCTTTTTCGTTTACCTTTCTTTTTATTTCCATGGGGTCACAGGGAAGAGGTGAAGACTTTCCATCATCAGCACGATCCGCAAGGTCGGTCACACAGCTACTTTGTTTTTTGTTTTTTTTTCCTTCCTCTTTTTCTTTGTCATTTGATTTTTTTTTCTACTCCCTCCTCACGGCTGGGTCTTCGGACGGGTACACATTGCATCTTGAAAGGGCGAATACAGGCGGACCTTGGTTTTTTTTTTTCCTTTTTTTTAAAGACAATTGCAGCAATGCAGTCTGGCAAGACTCCAGACAGGACACTTTCTGTTTTCCTTTTTCCTTCCTCTTCATCTTCCTTTTCTTTTCTCACCCCTTCTTCTTGCTATCCCCATTTGTCTTTGGTTTACGGCGGCACTGGCATTTTTTCCTCTGAAGATACCCTCTACACGCCGACGTCTGGTCTAGCTACCGGCGCCCGCGTTTCGCTCGCTTTACGGGCTTTCGATTCTTTTCTTCTCCCCTTTCCTTCTCTTGTTCATATTTCATTTGCAGCCTTGCGGGGTCTGGTTATTTTTTGGTCCTTTTCTTTTAATTGTTTCCTGGGTTTGGTTTGGGTTTTCTTTTTCGGCTTTCGGAATGATTCACGACCTTTTACGACGAATATACCCCTAATAAGAGCTTGACGAAAAAGGAGGGACTTTATATCCTTTGACAGGAACAGTCTCATCGAAAATTACTTCTCGACAGGTAATTCTTCTTTCTTTTGACGACAACGCAAGCACACGATATATTCGGAACACTCGAACTGTTTTTTTCTTGGGTGGTTGGGAACTGGTTTTCTCAACTTCTCCAAAAACGGATCGCTTTAATATACGCAAAAGGCCAAACACAAACATGCAAAACAACGACAACACCAACGCTTTGCATTATTTCGATCTCCGAGACCCAAGGCGGCCCCTCCATGCAAAGAAGAACAAAGAAAGGACTTGAGATCACCAGGCAGACCCTCCTCACAACTGGTTTAGCGTTGAGACTTTGCCTCTCGTCCTCTCTCTTCTTTTCGTTTGTCGGGACTGCCGCCTTGGATCATCCCTCATGCACTATCTCCCCAGGACAATCAGGGCTCAACGCGAATTGACAATATTAATTTTTGAAGCTCGAAGAGGCACGCTTCAAAGGACAGAAAACAATGGCACAACAAGCTCTCTTCTCTGACCACCACAAGATATACTGCCGGATCAGTCACTTTTTTGTTTACAGTGGTCAGTCGACACAGCTTCCCTTTTTTTCTGCTCCCCGCCCGCCGTTGCCAATCACTTTCCTTCTCTCTCCTTTCTTCGGCATCACCACTTCACGGACAACACAACCACCTTTCACGACTGGCGACTTTTCTCTCCTTTCGACTCGATACGGATTTCTTTGACATCGAGCTCCGTGCCAACTCGTACAGGTGATGGTGATGAGCAGAAAGGATGAATTGGATGGGAGGATTCTGGCAAAAAAACACCGACTGTAGCTCACCTCGCTACAAAGGCTTTCTCCCTCGCTGTCTCGCAACATGTTTACTGAGCACGAGGAAAAGTCGGCCCCTGGAAAAGCCACTTTGGAAGGGGAAGCACGAGGGTGAGTGATTGAGAGACGACAGATGGCTGAGGCTGGCACGGCACAGGAGAGAAAAAAGGACTCGCCGCGCGAGCGCTCCTGGTTTCGTCGGGGCCCCCTCCCCATCCTGTTCGCTCTCTCACTCCGCCTTCTACCTTCTCCTTCCTGTGGCCGGGGCCAACTCGAGGTGCTGGACATATACATTTCTTATTTTTCTACCATTTTTTCTTTTGTCAACCTTGTGTCTCCTTTGTCTTTTACCCCTTTTCTTGGATGCAAATAAGATCGTGGGAAGAGGTTCTGGAGGAAATGCGCGAGAAGGGTGGTCTTCCTGGTGAAGCTACCAGTTCTCTCCCTTTCACTTCTACCTCTCCCCCTTTTTTTGGATTCCCCTTACTCTTTACCGCCTCTTTTCTGTTGTGACTCCATGCGATTTTCTCAAATAGTAGTTAATTTCTGGAAGTCTCCCAAATACAAAACTATTTCAGCATACACAAAACTGCCAGTAAACGCTTGTGACTTGTGACCTGTATCTGTGACCTCCCTAGTTGTAAACCGTTAACGTGAGGTAAAGCATCGCATGCGCAACGCCTGAACGGCCTTCCCTTTTTTTTTGTCCGTGGGGAAGCACAAGGGGTGTGTGCAGGATGACACGTGTGTTAAGACAGTGGGGAAAGGAGGGTAGGAACGACGATGCAAAATATACACCTGAAGCCACACTTTGCACAACATGGTACTGCTGGTCGGGGAACACGGCATTTGTTGTTTTGCATTCGCGGTGCCGATGTGGCCCTGGCTTGTTCCCCGGTCGTGCTGTTACTATTGTTTGCATTTCGCGTCTACAGGGCTACGAGTATTCGTGAAGTTTGATGCAATATTTACGCTTATATTCTCGGAGATGGTTTTTTTTTTTTTCGCCGTCCTCTATTCCTACCTTTTATTAACCATCCTTCCTGTACGACGCAGTTGAGCACAAAACTTAAATTCGTTGCACTATTTGTTTTCAAGAAACAGATCTCCTGGTAGGGAGGATTTACACCCTTGGTGCAACGTGAGTCAACATTCATATAATCCTTCGTTTGCTCTTTTAGGGTATATCTCCGTAGTACTGTAGTACACTGCATTGCCTCCTTCTCTTCTTTCCATTTGAGTAATACATAATTATAAACAAAAATAGAAGTTTTTTTTTCTCTTCTTTTTTCAAAAAATTCAAAGATTGAATAAGAAAAGAAATAATAATACAGGACAAACGAATATTGAATGAAATAAATATTTGATAAAATATAAACTAATGGGATATTACGACGTAAACAGAAAACATTGTTCAAAATGATGTTCAAGCCACCAAATATAATAAAAAAATAAACGTGATAGCCAAAGGAGACACGAAGTACAAATTATGGTATAGCCAGTATGAGCGTTGTGAACTCGACCGTGGGAGACCCAGGACGATGACGCATAGAGAATCATGATACATGAAAACAGAACACAGAGCATGTATTTTTCTCGCCGCCGTCATTACTACTTGGCCGACAGCTCCTCAGCCAGGCCGTGCGCGATCCAGTCCGCAAACGCCATCGTTGTCACCATCGGGTTGACGCCGCTCGCGCTTGGGAACACACTCGCATCCGCCACGTACAGGCCCTGCGTGCCCCAGACCTGGCCCCGCGTGTTGACCACGCTGGCCTTGCCCCCGTCGTCGCCCATGCGGCACGTGCCCATCTGGTGTGCCGACGCAAACGGCGTGGTCACGTTCCAGCCGCCCCAGAGCGGCGACGACGACAGCGCGGCGTTTCGCACGTCCTTGGTCCACGCCTCGAACGCGGCGTCTTCCTTGTTGTCATCCTGTTTCTTAGCGGACGGGATGAAAGGCTTCGTGTGTGCAACGTACGCGCGGATCTCGTTGGCGCCGGCCGCGTGGCAGAGCCGGGCAATGCCAATGACGCCCTCGATGGTATGCTCGCGGTCGAGAGGAGATGTCTGGTAGTCGACAATCGGCTGGCCCGTAGTCGGGTCCGGGAAGACACGGCCGCTGTCGCGGTCACGGGTCAGCGCAATAAAGCCATCCATGTGCGGATAGCGCATGGCGGCCAGTTTGAAGTCGAGGCCGCTGTTCCATGGCAGGTTGGCCAGAATGGCGTAGGGCTAAAATCTTGTTAGTGGCTGGGGGTTGTTTTTTTGTCTATGACAATAACTAGGGAGACTCACAACCATGCACGTAGCCTCCAGCCGAGGGCCGTGATACTCTCCATCTAGATCTTCGAAGCTCGTACAAATACTGGTGATGATACCTTCTGTAGGAGAGGAAGGCGGTTAGTATTCTGGATAATACCAAAGCATACGATAAAAAGGCGACCCGGGCTACTTACTGTCCATCGGCTTCGTCTTTTCGTCGAAGAAAGCGGTGACAAAGTTGCAAGGGTGCAGATGGAGGTTCTTGCCGATTTGTGGGTTCTGTGAAAATCGTTAGCCACGGCTCTTTCTCTCTGTCGCGAAGCCAACATGCTAAAAGATCAAACATACCGCAAGACCACTCTTTTTCAGCACGACAGGGCTCCACAGACTGCCGCAGGACACAACGACTTTCTTCGCCTTGATGACCACGCGCTTCTTGGTCCGCTCGTCACCCTGGCCTGCAACGCCACCGTTGGCATCTCTGGACAGCCATGTACCGACCACGCCGATGGCCTTGGGGCCGGAGGCGGATGTGGAATGGGGGATGGATGTAGTAGCAGCACCAACGGCCGTGCCATCGTCGCCCTCAAAGAGCACGCGCTCCACGTGGAAGCCCTCGATAAACTGGGCGCCCGCCTCGGCCGCGGCCGGCAACCAGCTGACCGACGTGCCCTGCTTCTCTGCCGAGGCACAGCCTAGGTGGCAGTAACCGTCGCTGTGCAGTTTGCCGCCCTTGGTGTTATGGAGAAGGGTGTCCGCCTTGAAGCCGAGTTTGACGGCGCTGTCGAGGACGACACGGCCACGATGGGACTGCTCGTCGTCGATGGCGGTGACCACGCTGGCTGGGGCAATGGCCGGGGTGTCCTCGATCACGTTGTTGATGCCCATAAAGTTACACACGCGGTCCATGGATGCATCGAACGCCGGCGAGGTGATAAAAGCCATGCCGGGCTGGTCCTTGGCGGCCCACTCCTGGCGCACGCGGTCGGGGGTGCGCAGGCTAACGGACCAGTTGACGGTGCCGCCGCCACCCCAGCAGGCACCGGCCACCACGGCCACGCCCGGGTCGGTGGAGGCCAGGACGCCGTTGTTCTCAAACAATAGCCGAGCACCCTCGTTCTGCGGCATGGGAAGCTGCGACTGTGGGTAGTGGTAGCCCTTCTCCACGACGACGACGCGGTGGCCGGCGGCCGCGAGGACCTTGGCACACACGGCACCGCCGCAGCCGGAGCCGACAATCACAACGTCGGTCTCCAGGGTCTCGGCCTGGCTGTTGGGGCTCGCATCGTCGTCTTTGCCGAACTGCAAGAACTTGTACTCGTGGCTTGGGCCGGCCGTCCAGTTCGGGGGCACGTCGGAAAAGCCAGTAATTTCGCGGAACATGGGGGACGACATTGCAAACGACGTCTGTGCCAGCGCTTGGAACGACCGAGACACCTTTCTAATGACGGGCATCCAGGAGTTGGACCAGTTTTGGAGAATCTTCTCCCGCACATGGACAGGCTGGTACTGGACCGGTGTGCAGTAGCCGGTCAGAATCAAGGCGCCAGTCCGACCGCTGTCGAGGAAGGCCTTTGTTAGTACAAGCAATATGCTGGACCCGGGAAGCAATAGGTCAAGAAGCGGATGCTACCAAAGATAAAAGACAAGAAGTAAAACACATACGATAGCGTTGTCAACAGCCCGCCTAGATCACCTCTGTCCTTTGGGGAGACGCCAGACAGAGTGCGCCGGACGCCCATGAGGAACTTGGGGTCGTCGGATGCCCGATCGGCCAGATAGTCAGCGACCAGCGCGGCATCGGGCGGGTTGGAGACTGCGGCGCGCGCCCTGGCGACGGCACTGTCGAACTCGGTCTTGGGCAGCCGCTTGAAGCTCGCGCGGTTGAACTGGAGGCTGTCGGCGGGCACAGCCTTGTTCGCCTCCTGCTGCTCGACACGGGCATCGCCAGTCGCCACAACGGGTGCAAGGACGGCATCGAGCAGAGACAGGAGCACGGCCCACTGGGTCTCGTCCCACCAGTCGCCAGTGGGCGGTGGCGCGAGGCTCGGCGTGTCTGGCGCCGTCCGCGTCTTTGTTACCGTCACCATTGTATCGTGACGTCGTAGTCAAGGATGCGCTAGTCGTAGAGTCGGGACAGCTATGGTTATGATGCAAACAGGCGAGACTGGCGAGGGGAGCGAGGAGAAATACAAACCATGGAGAGAATGAGTATGTTAGAATAAAATAAAGAAAATAGAGAGAACGGAGAAGACAGAGAAAAGAGAAGACAGAGGAGACAACAGTCACCCAGCCTCTCCTCAAGTCGCAAAGATCGCCGAACAGAGAGCTTGCCATGAGCTGTTGTTTGCCTTCCCCTCATTTTCGAACCTTCATGGCAGCGCTGCTGTACCCAGTGTCCTCGGCACGGCCTAGCCAAATGCGCGGGGAAAGCTAAGATCAGCTTCTGATAACGACTACCGCCTAGCAGCATCTTGAAAAGGGTAACAGGCCAAGGCGCAGCGACGATCGCTGTCGTCGAGGGACGTCCGCGAACTGAATCAACTTTGATACGAAGTCCGTTTAGCTCTCTTCATTTGCTTTGGTAAGATACGTCGTGCTCATGATTCATCGAGAGCCGGTTGAGACGGCTGTCCTAACTGCCGAGGCCCCCTTGGCAGGCAATCTTATGTCAGACGCACGTTTGCTGGGTGGCATTCTGAGGCTCCTTGGGTGTGATGTGTGATACGAGTGCGGGAAGTGCGGCTCTCTCCGCGCGACAATATATTCGCGTTTTTGCACCAGACAGTTGGCACGATGTCGAGATCTTTCAACCGACTGTACGACATACTTCGTAGAGTCTGGGGAGATGCACCCCAGAAAGCGGAGGCGACCTATTCCCACTGTATTGACACTGTGCTAGTACAAGCAGGTGAATAGGCAGCTGAGCTCCTTGACCCTTTCCCCCTATGGCTGTGGCTGGCACGCTTTTCCACAACGGGCAAAAGATGTTGCTATTGTGGCTGCTGGGATGTGCCAGGAGCCGAAAAAAAACATCCCCTTGCTTGTCAGGGCTGCTTCTGACGACGGTGTGTGACGCCCAAAGACGAAATGTCGCGACAGACAAAGCTGCAGCCTCGAGATGTGTGCATGTTGGGCTGTTTGGATTGCAAGATCGGAGACAAGGCTAGCCATAGCATCAGAGCCGCTGAATGCGGGGAAGGCCCAAGGATCTGGGTAATGGTCAATGGGTAACGGGTAATAGGTATTAATAGGAGGCACGGTCGGAAGAAGGACGGGGGTGTGCGGGAGGCGCAAGGCGGACATTGCTCGAGCGGCGAAAGGGCCGGCGGGCGGCGGCAAACGTCGCGTGGGCAGGGGAAAAGAAGAGCCCGAGACAGGATGCCTTGTTGAGAACAAGGACGGAAACGGAGAAAGTGAAGCTGACAGCAAGGGCAAAGATGTCCCCACTGCCGAAGTTTTTTTTTGTTGGCAGCCTCGGTAGTCTTCAGAAGGAAGCAGCCACTGCCACTACTGCCCCTGCTCCGACTCCTGCCCCACGCAGGCTGTGACGACAAAAGAGGAAAAGGGGGGAAAGGGTTGTCAGAAACAGAAAAAAAGCACGTGAAAACGGGGTTGACGGTCGTCCCTGCCCTATTTTGGCATTCATCCCGGGACGACGCTGCAATCTTTAACAAAACGCGCCTTCTGCGCCCAGACCCAAGTCTAAAGCGGCTTTCGCTTTTGTGCTGTCGATTGGTCTTTCCTGTGCAGCAGCTGCGCATCTCTGGTTTTTGTTGGGGATGGTGCGGGGCAGGTTTGTCTTTTTTTTTTCTTTCTTTTTTTAACGGTGGCGGCGGGAAGGGAAGGGGCGTTTCAACCGCAGGGCAAGCTTACAGCCGTGCGGTAGTAGTTTCCCAGGCACAGGCGTTGTTTGGTACTTTGTCGTGCCTTTTGTGAGTCTAAAAAAAAAGCAACCAAAAATCAGAAATTAACCAGAAACAACACAGCACCGGCGATTGCGTGTTGTGCGCCTGTGTAATACAGATACCGAAGGAGCGTTCCCGCAGAGTGAACCAGATGCGACTGCCACTTGAAGGGTTTAGACTCGTTTGGGCAACAACGCACCACTGACGAAGAAGGAGCGAAGAGAAGAAAGAAAGAAGGAAAGAAGGAATGGATGGCGGGGCCAGGCTGGGCAAGGAGCAAGGAGGAGCACGCGGCGTGGGAACTCTGACGGGGCCCTGGCTGTAAGTCGCTGCTTCCCATTGGCCAATTCACAACTTTCCCAACAGTTTTTTCCTGTCCTTTTTTCCACCTCAAAACGTTCCAAATAAGGCAGGAAACACTGGAGACGGCAGGAGAGGGCTGATAAAGAGAGAAGGCGCGTTTTGGCTAAGAAACAAAATAAAGAGAAATGCTGCTCTGAGAATCATGTGAAAGTCGCCATTGACTGCTTCTTGCTTCCTGGGGTTTGTCAGACAACAGGCACATGAGGAAACAACCACCGCCGCGGGCACAGACGTGATGAGGAAGGCGCGGGGGTGAGGAAAGGGAGACCGGGGGTGGGAGAACACGGATGCCTCTGTTGCCGATGAAACACGGCGAACACGGATACCTCTGTCCCGCCTTCTATCTGCTGTCCTGCCTCCAATTCAGTCGACCTTCGTCGCAGGAATAAAAGGCTCGAAACGACAGGGCAAAGGGCAGTAAGAAAAGTATCTCCGTGAAGCCTCTGTCTCAATGGATGACGAGACTGGGGCATCATTGTATGGGCGTATGGGCGCTCCTGGAGCTAGCCATCTAAAGATCTAATTGCCTTCTATGCCGATCTCTTTCCTCGCTTCAAGATCTCTCTCAGAGCAGCAGGGCAGGAGCGACTGGGAAGACGTGTGTCGTCGTACCCTGGCGCAACATTCATGGACGGCCGGCCATTACTTCCCCAGTGTCACAAGGAAAAAGTCGCACCTTCCGTTACAGTCAAGGTCGCCTTTGCTCCATGGTTTGAGGCACACAAAGCAACAACTCAACAAAAAAAGCTTCACGCACCTAGTTCTGCCCCCGATCTTCTGGGCCCCGTTTCTCTTGCAGGCGAGCTGCACGGGGCAAACGTAAGTCTACGTAGTTGACTTGGCGCTTGCAACCATCGATCGTCTAGCCGCCAGAAGGCCATTGAAGCATGGGGCAGGAAACAAAGACTCCACTGCATCCTCGGACGGGCATCTGCATCAACAGCTGTGGCCCAGCCCAGAGCCCAGATCCCTTCCGGCGGTCGGATACAGTTCATTAGGGTTAGCTCAAATAGACGGTCGTGCTTTCCTGGGAACGTTTTACGACCTGGCTCTTGCTCTTCCCGTTTCTCTTTGTAAATAGCACATGCCGCTCGCTGCTTCCCTCACCGTCCGCTCTTTCTTATTTGACCATTGTTTTGGTTTATTCCATTGTTGACCCTCCTACCCTGTTTGCCATCTCTCTGCTGGGCTTCATCTCTTCTCTTTCAAATCCATCTCGCTCTCCTTTTCCCTCTCCTTCTTTCTCCTCACTTCTTTCAACAGAGTTCGAGAACGGCCACCATCTCCACGTCGTGTGCCTCATTTCCACCTTTGTCTAGCACACTGACACCCCAAAGTCTCCCTCTTTTCTGCTTTATTTTATCTCTTTTCCTCTGAACGCCGCTGCCCCTACATTGCCTCTTTCTCTTTCGTTCTCCTCGCTTTTCAATTACCCCGACACACGGCCGTGCTTCTCCTCCTTTTTTTCGTCTGAAATTTCCCCTCAAGTGTCCAGTCACAAACCGTCAACATGGCTGCTTCACGCGTGTTCGCGAAGCTTCCCGCGCTCTCATACTTCCACCTCCCTCCCAGCTCTGAGCCTGCCTTCCTCCCTCTGCCGGAGCCGGGCTCTCTGGCTTACAACCCTCCTTTCCACATTTCGGACAGCTTCTATGCGTCTGCCCTTGACATCCGTGTGCCTCTGACTATTGCGGCTGTCTACGCAGTCACTGCCAAGCTTCTCAACAAGTACAACAAGTCCACCAACCGCCGGCCCTGGGCCATCAGCCAGACCAAGGCCTTCTTTGCGTTTGTCGTTGCTCACAATGTGTTCCTCGCTGTCTACTCTGCCTGGACCTGGATTGGCATGGTCAACATGCTTCGCCGCACTCTCGCCAACCCCTTTGCCAACACCGGCGACCCGAGCACTAGTGGCTGGGCTGCTACCGTGGACAGCATCTGCCGCATGAGTGGTGCTCCCGGCCTAGGCAATGGACTTGTCTACGACGAGCGGGCTGGCCTTTGGCTGACCCAGTCAAGCCCCATTTCGGCCGAGTTTGCTCTTTCTCCTGACCGGAACCAGCCTGGCCGCATGTGGAACGAGGGTCTCGCCTTTTACGGCTGGCTTTTCTACATCAGCAAGTTTTACGAGGTGCTCGACACCTTTATCATTCTTGCCAAGGGCAAATACAGCTCGACTCTTCAGACCTACCACCATGCTGGTGCCATGATGTGCATGTGGGCCGGAATGCGTTACATGAGCGCTCCTATCTGGATGTTTGTGTTTATGAATTCCTTCATCCACACGCTGATGGTATGTACCACACTATGCCCTTTGTTCTTCATCATCTCCCGCTTTCCTTTTTCTTTTTCTTTTCTTTTTCTTCTTCTTCGTAAACTAACAATCCTACAGTACAGCTACTTCACTTTCACGGCCTTCTCCGTCCGTGTCCCTACCAAAGTCAAGCGCTCGCTGACCTCGGCCCAAATCACTCAATTCTTGGTCGGTGCCTCCATCGCCATGGTGCACTCTTTCGTCGGCTACACAGTGCCTACCACCTCGGCACCTGCCAACGACGCGACTGGCAGCGGTATTGTGTCTGGTTCGATCCGGGCGGCTGCCAACTCAACTTCCCCCCAGGCCGGTCAAGCTGCCCCTACCCCTCTCAAGCCCATGTCATGCATTGCGACTTCTAGTGAGACATTTGCGATTTGGCTTAATGTTCTGTACCTCGCACCCCTGACCTACCTCTTTGTGAAGTTCTTCATCACTTCTTACCTCGCCCGCAGCAATGCGGAAAGCGCTCGTGCTGCTGCTGTTGGCAAGAACGGAGTTGATGGCACGACTGAGTCTAAGGCACGCAAGCCGGCTGCCGCACCTACCAATGCGCCTGCCAGCCTCGTTGCTACTATTGCTACGACCGAGGAAGAGGTTCGTCGCCGTCTGAGCAATGTCGGCAACCTTGCAGAGAAAGCTGGCTGGGACGCGGCTATTGGTCTCGAGAAGGAGGTCTATGGAGTCTCTGCCGAGGCGATTGAGACAGACGCCTCCCAGGATAGCCCCGCTGCACCAGCGCAGGGCAAGTCCAAGAAGTCGAAGACCAAGCACAGCAAGTGATGCAAGTGATACAAGTGATGGTATAACTACCATTGAAGTCGATCTGCTTTTAAGCCGATGACCCAAGTTTTATTTCCTTGCTTTTTTTTGTTTCTGGGGAGCAAGACGGAAGTCAATGTCAATGGCCAGAGGGTGAACATTTTTACAGACCTGAAGATTGAAGTCGAAAATTGCGAATGGATAGAGACCAGAAGCACTAGAGTGTTGTGTTTGTTTTTCAGAGAGAATATTTCATAGTCAAAACGGAGTCTAAAGGGGCGTCTTTGTATTGGGGGCTTTATGGAATTATCTTGTAACTAGCCATGCAAGCAACATCATTATCGAAAATAGAATTTTTACTTTGCTGCCTACAGCACATAAATCAGCGTGAACGTGCAGAAAAATGTAGTGCGACGTACATTTGGAGATGCTCCCTTCGCCTCTCACTTTTCATTGTTGGTTATGTTTTGTATTGCCACCTTCACCGATGTATGATCAAAATATAATTAAACTTTTTTGTATTTGAATGATGTTTCCTTAGGATCAGATAGACCGAAGAAGACCTAGTCCATCTGTCCATAGGACTACTACCTGTTGAGGCAATCTCAGGTCGTCCTTGACCAGTTCCGTCACCCCTTTTTTGCGGCCCTGTCAGCCCCCATTGACCATTGTACTCCCTACCTTTCCTTTGCCATTTCCGTGCCCTTTTTGCTAAACAACAAACAGAATAAGACGCCGGACAAGCGAGCCGATGCCGTATACAGGACAATTTGTAAGCATCGGGGGACAAGAGAGAAAAAAACAGCAGAAAATAAAAAGAAAGTAAAAATCAAATAAAACGACGATATACTAAGGCCCTTCGTTAAGAGGAAAAAAAAACCGGAAACAGAAATAGAAAAGAAGAAAAAACAGATAGACAGATAGCCATAGCCCTTAAAAACGCCGCCAGGGTTAGATAATAAAAATGGTGCATCGAGAAGAGGCAGAGAGACAAGAGACATAGCCCTCGCTATTGTCGAGTAACCCAGCCAAGACATGCCGCCCTGGTGCCTTGGTTCGGGGATGGAAAAAAGGGGGATAAGGATGATAAGGTGGAGGGAACAGAGGTTGGCGATGTCTTTTTCTGGTGCTGGTCGCCGCAGTGAGCGAGAGCCACCGTCCTTTGTCTCGTTTGCTTTCTCTTCACCCACCCATAGTACCTTTAAAAACCGTTTTTTTCCTGCCCACTCCCCCAAAAGAAACAGTACAGGTGAGTCTATCAATACAAAGCAAGACATCGCCAGCGCTTTGTTTCTGTCCTTTGTTCCTCTCTCTCTCTCGCGCCGACAACGTTTTCAGAGCCAAGCGAGAGAGTAGCCGTCGACGATACCGCTGACGAGGAAACAAGGCGGCGTAGACAAGGAGGAAGAAAGAGGAAAGACAAGCGAAGGGGCAACATTGCATCATAACGAGGAACCAGCGACGAAAAGGCGACGATAAAAGTTAAAAAAGAAAACCATGAGGTAATGCCTTCCAGAGAGTAAAAAAAAAAGATAAAATAAGGAAATGTTTGGTATCATCAAAGGAGAAAGAAAGCCGGTGATTGTACCGTGCTATGATCTCCCATATTCTTTTGCCGACTCAACCTCTACATGAATGTGAGTGAGTAGTGTGGCAAAACAACCCGCTTAGTTCTTCTCCTCAGCCTTGGCCTTCTCGCCCTCCTCGGTGGAAGGCTGGGTCTTAACGTACTCCTGGTACACGCCAAGGGCCTCCTCGACCTTGGCCTTCAGAGCAGCCTCGTCGTCGACCAGGTGAACCAGCTCCTGGTTCTCCATCTCCAAAAGCATACCGGTGATCTTGCCGGCAAGCTCGGGCTGCAGGGCCTGGATCTTGGGGAAGATAACCTCACCCAGGATCTGCTTCTGCTGCTGCTGGTTGTTACCGACAGAGTTCAGCTGCGCCTGGAGCAGAGCACCCTGGCTCAGCTCAGGGCCGGCAATGTTGGGCACCGGCACGTTCTGACCACCGCGGCCGCCCTGGGGGCCGTTGAAACCCTGGGACTGGCCACCACGGCCGCGACCGCCGCCGTTCTGGCGCGTCGAAGGAGGGAAACCGGGCAGGCCAGGGCCGCCCAGGTTGTTGCCGTGAATGCCCGGGATGGGGCCACGGCCACCAGCCGGGGCACCGCCGCGGCCGACGGTCTGCTGGACCTGCTGCATGGCAGCAATGTACTGGGCGTTGTTGGGGCCGTTGAACGGAACGCCAGGGGGGAACTGGCCCGGCAGGTACATGTTAGGGGGCAGCTGCTGGGGAGGGATGCCGCCACGGCCGCCCTGGGGGAAGGCGCCGGGGGCAAACTGGCCAGGACGGCCGCCGGGGATGCCCATGCCACCCTGGGGGAAGGCCATGCCGCGGCCGCCAGCCTGGGGCAGGAAGCCCTGCTGCTGGTTGGGCTGGTAGAAGACCTGGGGCTGCATGTACGACTGGGGCATACCGGCCACGGCAGCAGCCTGCTGCATACGCAGGGTGTTGCGGGCCTGGATACTGGCCTCCAGCTGGCTCTTGCGAACCTCCTTCTTCTGCGCAATGGCAACGTACAGCGGCTTGCCGTTGACCATGCGCTGGTTCATCTCGGTGACGGCCTTGGTGGCGTCGTCGGGGTTGCTGAAGCAAACGAAGCCGAAGCCCTTGCTCTTGCCCAGCTTGGGGCCCTTGGCGGCCTTGTCCTCGGCCGCGGCCTCACCCTCGGCAGCCTCCTTGGTCTCCTCGGTGGCCTCAGCGTCGGCCTTCTCCTCCTTGTTCTCCTCCTTGGTCTCCTTGTCGGCCTCCTCCTCACCCTCGATCTGCGTCTCGCGCATGACCTTGGCTGAGGTGATGGGACCGTAGGGAGCGAACAGCTCACGGAGCTTCTCGTCATCAACCTCGTCATCAAGGTTCTTGATGTACAGGTTGACGCCGACGTACTTGCTGGCCTTCTCCTGGCGAGCGGCCTCATAAGACTTGCGGAGTTCCTCCTCCCGCTCGTGTTTCTTCTGAGCACGGCCAACGTACAGGTCCTGTCCGTGGAAGTCACGCTCGTTCAGCTCGGCCACAGCCGCGGCCGCAGCCTCGTGCGCGGTGAAGTTGATGAAACCGAAACCACGGCTCTTGCCAGTCTCCTGGTCGCGGGCAATGGTGGACGAAGTAACCTGGCCGTACTTCTCGAACAGCTCACGGAACTCGTCGTCGGTGACCTCGGGGTTCAGGTTCTTGATGTAGATGTTGGTGAAGTTGGCCTTCATCTCCTCGAACTTGCTCTGGCGGTCCTTCTTGGGGATGTGGTGGCCGACGTACACCTTCTTCTCGTTCAGAAGCATGCCGTTGACGTTCTTGATGGCCTGCTGAGCGGCCTCATCGGTCTCGTAGTGCACGAAACCGTAGCCCTTGGAGGCACCGTGCTCGTCCTGGGCGACCTTGCAGCTGAGAATGTTGCCAAAGGCAGCAAACGTGTCGTGCAGGGCCTTGTTGTCGATGGCAGCATCCAGGTTCTTGATGAAAATGTTGCCCTGGCCGGTCTTGCGCAGAGCAGGGTCGCGCTGCGACCACATGATGCGGCAAGGACGGTTCTTGATGAGGGTGTAGTTCAGCTCCTCGAGGGCCTTCTCGCCATCAGGGGTGCTGTTGTAGTTGACGTAGGCGTAACCCAGCGAGCGGCGGGTCACGGCGTCACGGCAGACGCGGATCGAGGCAACGGGGCCGATCTGCGAGAAAAGCTCGAAGAGCATGGCCTCAGTGACGGACTCATCGAGCTCGCCAACATACAGTGAAGCAGAGGCCTGCTGATGAGCAGCCGCCGAGCTGGGGGTGGGGCCGGCAGCATCGAGGTCGGTGGCTTCGCCGACGCTGGTGTTGATCGCGGGGGCAGCCTTGTCGCCGCCGTTAAGGGAGGTGTTGTTGAGCTCGTTGGCGAGCTGGTCGACCGAGCCGGAAGCAGTGGAAGCAGCCATTTTGACGGGTTGGTTGGGTAGAAAAGGAGAGTCTGCGTGTGCGCGGAGTCGCTGTTAGCAAAGATGTTTGAATCGAAATGAAAATGGTTTGAGAAAGCCCAAAAGGTCTGCACCACGATACCGCAGCTGAAGACGCCACAATATGAAAGGAAATGCTGGTGGAGAAATCGCTGCAAGGGAAGACGACGCGAACGGAAAGGCCTTGTGGCGAACAAAGAGCAGGCCAGAAATGGCCCCCCCCGACAAAGACTGTTCGAAGGGAGCAGCGCTGCGTACCTGTTAAGAGAGAATCGAAATGCGGTGCAAAGACGAGTTTCTGGTCTTGGAGACTGCGTTTGAGAATTCCGTTCGGCTGGCGAGGATGGAATTTGTCGTGATGTTTTTTTTTGGTTCCGTGGAAATTAGCTGGACGGAAGTTGGTTTGGATTTTGGATTTTTGAATGGATTTTCAATTTTTTTTTGTGATTTGAGCGGTGAAAAGCAAATGTGCCGAGAACAGAAATCAAGTACGGTGAAGTACTGTCAAATCGTGTTCTCTTTTGAAGGTGAAAGTTTTGGATTTTGAAGGTGGTTGACGAAGGGAGAAAGGAAGAAGGAGAGAGGGGGGAGAGGAGAGAATTTCGCTGTCGCGCTTTTAGTTTAGATACGCTCGATTTTTTTTTTCACTTCATTTTTTTCTGCTTTTTCTGCCCTGCACATTCACCTAGCGCAGAAATTGGCTTGTGGAGGCTTATGTAATGTCTGTTGTGGACCTTGGAAATGAGGGTTGGTTGGAAAAGACCGTTTGGCGGTGTGGCACGTCACCAACGGTGGCCAAAACACACCACTAATCTTAGCGATATCACCTGAAAGATATCGCCACGTGACTGCAATTCGCGATCGTTCTTTCCCTTCACGAGTAAGAAGAAGGGTGGCGAGGAAGGCGCACCCGTAAAAGTTTGTCAGTTCGTCCTGTGCTACTTCCATTTTGGTGATGAAAAGAAGTCTTGGGAAAGAGCTTTCGTTGTTGGGTTCGTCGCTCTTGCCGCCTTCTTAAATTAAACAGTGTTCGGTTTTGTATGTTGTATTGCCCGTTTAAATGAAGAAGGCACGGACTGGCCAGCATCGTGCCCCACCATCTGACTTCTTATTTCAACGGTAATATCTTGTTTACGACCAACAGTCCTCTTCTTCCTTACGGCCGTCCTCCACCTCCAACGCTCCTGCCTGCAAGAAACCCCATCGCTTCCGAAGGGAAGGGACAATGCACAGCGCAAATATGCCATGTGGAAGGTACGACGATGTGGGATCCCGTCGATGTATTACAAGGAAAGCACGCTCCGTGCAACATCGTAGGGAAAACTATCTTGCAAATGAACGAGGCAAGAACATACCCAGGTGCCTTATCTCGGTGGAGGCGCGAGGCTGCCCAGACATCCTCGTCATCCCTGGGATTAGCGCCAGTCCCCTGTAATTTCTGCACCATTCGCTAAGAAGTGCTGGCCAGGCCTGGCCGACCTCGCTGACCTTCAGAAAGCTGAGGCGACAGAACAACTATTAGCGCCTTCTGACTAACCTGTGAGGCTGTGGCCACAGTGAACTTTCTAGAACGCGACGTGCAATACTTACCTAACAGAGCAAAGTGGGTGCCGGCCGCACCTTCCCGCAGTTAGCACACTCTCCCGGCCAGTAATACTAAGTGCCACGGCGGCCTGTCTGCCTAACAAAAATAGCAGGCAGGTCAATTCCTGTCCACCCGACCTCCTGCCCGAATGGTTTTCTTCACACCTTCGCCATCCTCGCATTGCGGTGACAGATTGACACCCAGCATTCTGGCTTCGCGGTAGGACAATATTCACTGCGTCCGCAACAGCCCCCGGTGGTGGTTCTACGACACGAGACCTGTCCCTCCGATCCGGCCTGTGTACGAACTACGTGAGATAGGACCCCGCGCTTGCACCATTTCTCAGCCCCGGCCGCGCGCCGCAAACGAGCGGCGGCGTTTCTCGATCGACAGAACACACAGGACGCAGCCATGTTCCCAACATTCTCCGGAAACTCGCGGCGCCTACGGAACGTCAATCTCAGCGGCCAGAGGCACTCCAACCCATTCACGGCTCACTCGCTATCTCCGGGATCCGGCTCGGGCGCCTCCAAGACCGTTGCAGATGCCCAGGCGGGCCGCCGGCAGCGGCAACAGGAACGCGAGGAGCTCAAAGCCGCACGATCGATCCAGCGAACATGGCGTGGCCACCAGACAAGACAGACTGTGAAGGCGGGGCGGCGGCAAGCTCTGGCTGAGCTCTTTGACTCGTCGAGCACCCTGTCGCCCGAGGACAGAGTCCCGAGAGCCTTCCCGCTCCTGCTCTCGTCCTTTGACGTTCGAGAAGACGGCGATGTGAAGCTGCTTTTCTTGTTTGCAAACGACTTGACGCGGACCGACTACGTAGCTCTTACTTCTGGGCAGCTCCCACAAGCGAGGCTCTGGCATCTCGTGCACATCCTAGTGCTAACGTTGAACCACGACCAGTACGTCACGACGACCCCCCTTCTCCCCCAACGCCCCTCATTCTATTTACTAACCATTGGTTCTTTCCACAGAGTGCAGAGCCCGTCCTCGCAAGTCTTATTCGACCTTCTCACTCGCATCGTTCAACTACGACCACATGCCCTCCTCAACAGCCTCAAGGCGTACTATAAGATGCTCGCCAAATTTTACAGCAAGGACGCAGCCGTACTAGGAGAGAATACGGCCAGCTACCTGCAGAAGTCTGTTCTTGTGCCTCTTTCCTCGGCTGAAACAATACCTGTGGCATTCACGCAACGAGCGTACCTCGAATTCGCGGCATCTTTCCTGACGCAGCCCATTGTGTTGTTGGAAAATACGATCGTCTCCCTTTCACAACATATCAGCCTCGATGCCCTGTCCCGAGCTGTGATCGACATCTACGGTGCCACGGAAAAGAAGCCGAGCCACAGCGCTGATGAGCTGCTCTGGCTGCTCGCCCACGTCGTTGATTTCCAGAGACGACTGAGCGGAGAGAGCCAAGGTTCGCCTCTGTATCTGAGAGCCATTTACACGCAGCTTTCGTTCCTCTCTGGCGATGTGCGAGTGCGGTTCGCCAATGCTCAGAAATCGGACAACAAGACACCGCAGGAAGAGTACCTGGCGGCCCAGGTCCGTTCGCTGGTCGACAAGGAGGAGATCACGAAGCTCCTCGAGCGGTTCACAACCAGTCAGTCGAGCTCATCTGGTCAGGGCTATGCAAGCCTTCTCGCCGGGTATGCCATTGTTCTTATTCGGTGCTTTCCCGACAAGGGAGACGACATTCGTATGCAGTTCTTCTTGGCCGATCTTCCGACACAATCTGGGCCACTGCCAGCCGTGCGCTTCTTCTGGGAAGCATCCAGTGCCACGGCACTCTTCGGCCAGGTGCTCAAGTCTCCAAAAGCAGCGCTGGACTATCTGTTACAGCGGAAGCGATTTTCTGCCACATCTACGACATCCCAAAGTGAATCCACATGGGACCGGGAGTGGCGCACTGTCCTTTTGTTCCTGGAACTCTACACGTTTGTACTGAGACTCACAGACGATGACGATTTTTTCTCTGGGTTTTCAAGCTCGGCATCTCCTTTCAGAGAGACCAAGAAACAGCCCGGCTCTCGTCTCCGGTCTTCTGCCCTGTCCCTGGATGCGCTCAAGACCCTAACCTCCTTCCTTAAAAATCTGTCATTTACACTCCTGTACAACGCCTCGGATCTGCTGCAAAGCGACTCCTCGGACACTGCTTTCCAGCCGTCCTATTCAACCAAATCCAAGCGGTCTAGCCAAGTTGGCAACTACTTTGTTGTTCCCGGTTTAGACTTTCGCATGTTCAAGACCATTGTCACAACCGCGATCCAGATGCTATACGAGCGAGACTCTCGACGCAAGTTCCTCCCTGCCGGCCACTGGCACATGACGTCGAATTTCGACATGACGCAGTTTGTGCCCGCCGTTGTCTCGGAAGAGCAGAGGCAGCACGACTTGCGGCATGCTGGCGACGGTGGCGAAGACGGGGATGTGGACATGGACGAGGACGACAGCGAGGACGAGATGGAAGAACACACCTACTCGGCGTCTTCCCGCGCGTTCGCCCGGACCTCCCGATACGCCATGCTGGAGAGGATGCGGCGGCAGCGAGAAAAGTCCCAGCGCGAGCGGCTGCTTGCTACGATCGGCCCGAAGCTAGAAATCCTTCGGAACATGCCGTACATTCTCCCATTCGAAGCACGCGTGCGGATCTTCCGCGAGTTTGTCCAGCTCGACAAACTGCGGCGGCGGGAGGGAAACGCCGATCCAGACGCATGGCGCGCACACATTATGGACCGCCACGGCGGTTGGGGCGAAAACAGCCCTGCGCGGACCATCGTTGCGCGGCACAGCGCGCGGATCCGTCGAGACGCAATCTTCGAGTCGGCGTTCAGCCAGTTCTGGGAGCTCGGCGAGGGCCTAAAAGAGCCCATCCAGATCACGTTTATTGACGACTTTGGAAACGAAGAGGCAGGCATCGACGGCGGTGGTGTGACGAAGGAATTTCTCACTTGTGCCCTTATGCAGGTGTTGTCTCCACAAGACGAGATCTTTTCCTCAAACCAGGAGAATGCGATCTACCCCAACCCGATGAAGTTTGACCAGCTCAAGGTGACCTTGCAGAAGCATGGCTACACTGAGGGTTCCGAAGCGTGGGACGAAGAGGTCACGAGTTTGATGCGCCACTACGAGTTCATTGGGCGGATGATTGGCAAGTGCTTGTACGAGGGCATTCTCATTGACTTTGTGTTTGCCGGCTTCTTCCTCCTGAAGTGGGCGCTGTCGGCAACGGACTCTGTGTACCGCGCCAACATCAACGACCTGCGCGAGATGGACGAGGAGCTGTACCAGGGCATGCTGCAGCTGAAGAACTACGACGGCGACGTGGCGGATCTGGATTTGGACTTTACGATCGAGGACCAAGTGTCGCGAAACAAAGAGCAGCTGCAGACGGAGACCCGCAACCTGGTTCCGAACGGCGACAAGCTCCAGGTGACCAACGAGAACCGCCCGCTGTACATTTCGTACGTGGCGCGCCACCGGCTCATGGCGCAGCCGTACCTGGTGACCAAGGCGTTTTTGCGCGGCCTCGGGACCATCATCGACCCGGTGTGGCTGCGCATGTTCAACCAGAACGAGCTGCAGCGGCTGGTCGGCGGCGACTCGTCGGAGATTGACGTCGAGGACCTGCGGCGCAACACGATCTATGGCGGACTCTACGAGATCGGCGACGACCACGAGGAGCACCCGACGGTCAAGCTGTTCTGGGACGTGGTGCAGTCGCTGCCCGACGACGACCGGCGGCTGCTGCTTAAGTACGTGACGTCGACCCCCCGGGCGCCGCTGCTGGGGTTTTCGCAGCTCAGCCCCAAGTTCAGCATCCGCGACGCGGGCAGCGACGAGGCGCGGCTACCGAGCACGAGTACGTGTGTCAACCTGCTGAAGCTGCCGCGGTACTCGACGGAGGCGGCGCTCCGGGAAAAGCTGCTGTATGCAATCCGGTCGAATGCGCGATTCGACCTGAGCTGAGGCGTTCTGAGGTGTTTTTGAGTGCCAGCTGCTTCATGATTGTTATGGTTTATGTCTCGCTCTGTCGATTTATGTGAATTTGTTTTCATGCTGTGTCGTTTCATGCCTGCGTTTCTTGATGCCTGTTGTTTCTTTTCTTTTCCTTTCTTTTCTTCTTTTCTTCTTTTCTTCTTTTCTTCTTTTCTTCTTTCTCACTCATCTTTTTTTTGTCCTCTGGAAATGTACGTAGCGAGCTCAGTTGTCGTCGGCATATAGCGAATAAACTAGAATATATTAAAGGAAGGAGGTAAGAAACGAAGGCCAAGTGAATGTGAAGACGCATGCAGGTATAATAATACGGGCGAGACGGCGTACTTTCGCATATGGCTCTGTACTTTAATAAGCCAAGACCGCTCTTGGTGAGAATCTAAGACCCCTTGACCCCCGAGCCCTTAAAAGACTTTATCCGGCGCGGCGATGACGGCTGCAGACTAGCCACCGCCCAGCGATTACAGCGGGCTTATTAGTGGCAGTCAGCATTGGGGCATGGAGAACGCCATACTCCGTACCGTAGCTCAGTGATCGGCCAAAAAAAGACGTTGGATTGAAATGAAGAACCGGGGTTCTTTTCTCATTTTTTTCAACCTTGAACATTTGACTTTGACCTCTCACTTTAAACGGTTGACGACGACAGACGACATTTCGCAGTCGTGAGGTTATTCATTCACTTTTTACGCGGTGCGGTGGACGACGCCTGTTCGCTCCTGCCTCTGAAGCCCCCTTGTCCTATCGCGACGGGCCTAGAGGTTGCTTTCGCGATTGTCTCCTGCGCTATGATTTTCACGTGAAAGGGGGAAAAAGGCCTAGACGACAACACACGACCATTTGAGACGCATCGACGAGACTCAAACGCAACGCGTTCGGGAAAGACGACACAACGAATCTCGCCAACTGCCACCATGGTCCGTCTTGGAAGGGTTGTTGGCGTGGCTGCAGTGGCCGCAGCAGCCGTAGGCGTGTCGCCTGTCTCGGCGCGGCCTTCCGGCGACGACGACAGCAACACCAACAGCAGTGAAGACACCGCTGCCAGCTGCCCAGACTATACATCCTACGCCACCAGCCGGGACCACCAGCCCTTTTCGGGCGGCCGCTACAACCTGCCGTACCAACGGCCGCCGCCGCAGTGCCGGCGGGTCACGGCGCCCGAGGTCGAGGCGACCATTGACGCGATGCGCAAGCTGGTGCGCGACCCGGACCTGTTCCGGCTATTTGAAAACTGTTTTCCCAACACGCTCGACACGGCGATTGCGTGGCACGGGCTGGGCGCAGGCACGACGGACGAGGAGCTGACGTTTGTGACGACGGGCGACATCAATGCGATGTGGCTGCGCGACAGCGCCAACCAGCTGCAGAGCTACCGGTCGTTGTTGCGGCCGGCGACGGCGGGGAAGGACGGAAAGAACGGAAAGGACGGAAAGGACGGAAAGAAGACGTCGACGCTGGCCTCCCTCTTCCGCGGCACGATCAACCTGCAAGCCCGCTACATCCAGAACTCGCCGCACTGCAACGCGTTCCGGCCGCCGGCGGAGAGCGGGCTGACGGTGACGGGCGGGTTCGGCGGCGGCGACATGGTGTACCCGCCGGTGGCGCACCAGGTGGTGTTTGAGTGCAAGTACGAGCTGGACTCGCTGGCGGCGTTCTTGCAGCTGTCGTACGACTACTACGCAGCGACCCAGGATGGGTCTTTCTTCGGACGGCGATTCAAGCGAGAGGGCGAGGACGACGACGGCGACGACGCCGAGTTCCGCAGCACGTGGGTGCTGGCCGTCGAGGCGATCATGGCGACGGTCGAGGAGATGACCAAGGGCACGTACGGCCCCGACGGGCGCGTGCAGTTTTCGCCGTACCAGTTCCAGCGGCCGACGAGCGTGGCCACGGAGACGCTGCCCAACGGCGGCGCAGGTCCGCCGGTGCAAGGCGGCACGGGCATGGTGCGCAGCGCGTTCCGGCCGTCCGACGACGCCTGCACGCACCAGCTCTTTGTGCCGGCAAACATGATGCTGGCGCGCTACCTGGCCGCGTGCGCGCCGATCATGGCGCAGTTGGGGCGGAGGCACGCGCCAGCGCCAGCAACGCGTGACTCGCTGCGACAGCGCCCGCCGCTCGACGCCGCCGCCGTCGCCGACGACGACTACAGCAACTACCGCCAGGGCCACCGCTCGCGCTACTACCACGAGCTCGCGCTGCGCATGACCGACTTTGCCGAGACCGTTCGCCTGGGCATCGAGCGCCACGGCCGCGTGCACCACCCGGTGTACGGCGACGTCTACGCCTACGAGGTCGACGGTTTCGGCTCGCACAACCTCATGGACGACGCCAACATTCCGTCTCTCCTCAGCGCGCCCCTGCTGGGCTACGTCGACCGCCACGACCCCGTCTACCGCAACACGCGCCGCCTCGTCCTCAGCCGCGCCAACCCTTATTACATGACGGGACCCGTGCTCAACGGCACCGGTGGGCCCCACGTCGGCACCGGCATGGCCTGGCCCATGAGTTTGGTGGTGCAGATCATGACGACCGACGACGACTACGAGATTGTAGCGGCGTTGCGGCAGCTTGTGTCATCAACAGATGGGCTGGGCCTGATGCACGAGTCCGTCAGCAGCCACGACGAGAGCGTCTGGACGCGGCAATGGTTCTCCTGGGCCAACGGCCTGTTTGGGCAGATGCTGCTCGACCTCAGAGACCGCAAGCCGCATCTGCTATCGACGAGTTTCCAATCGTGAGGGGACCGGGTCGCAAGGATGAAGTGAAATCAGAATTAATGAAGAGTCATGGAGTGCAAACGGGGTCGGAAGCAATGGCGTTTTTTGGTGTTAATCATGGGTTTCTTTGTGTTATGTTTGGGTATGTCGTATGTATCTTACACTGCCATATCTACAGCGTGTTTTACAGCGTATCTCACTGTACTTACAGCGGATCTAGTTGAGAGTCTATGAATATATTGTTCGGGTGCCCGCTGGCTGGCCACGGCAATACCAATTCAGCCGCGAGTCGACGAGTTAAATTCCCTTAAATTGCATGTGGCCTCCATCTTTTTCCTCTTTGCTTTTCATCTGAACACTATTGGACAGCGGCAAAGACCCCGACAGCGTCGCTGCCGTTTTCCGCCCCCTATTGCGATCGATTTAAGCATATACCCCTGCACCGCTAGTGATGCTGCATGGGGGCCGGAGTGGAGAGAGGAAAGAGCGACAAAGAGGAAGAAGTCTAAAAGGGAAGGAGCAACAGAGTTGACGTAGGTTCGTTGTAAAGGTTGAATAATGATGGAGAGTACGACAGAAGAAAGAAGAGAGAAGAGACCACACTCCGTACTTGAACAACAACACGACACACTGATCAAACAAGGCCAGACACACAACCCCACTGACAAGGTCGCAATATCGAAAAGTCGACAAGAAGGGTCTTGGCAATCGAACAGCCCGCTGCACCTTGTGCTAGGCTGGTCTCGATCGGTCCGTAGCCAGGGGCTGGCGAGGTTAGAGGCCGAGAACAATTACTCCGCATGGGGTTCGGGACTGCAGGACTCCAGAACTGCTGTATCTGCAAGGGCTCGAGGGCTGTCTGAGGTCAAAGAGGTCGTTTCCCGCCCTCTATGTCTTACCAAGAGGTGGCGTTCCCAAAGGAGACAGCTGCGGCTTCTGTGTGTTCTTTATTGATTTACTCCGCGCCGTAAGGGATTTCTCTCTCACATTTCACTTTCCCGTCGTTCATCTATCCCTGTCCAGAATCGAGAAACACAACTGTCCTTTCTGGATCGTCTGCGCGCGTTGATTGCCAAACGGTTGGCGGCTCTCTTTCCACTCGTCAATTCCTTTTTTAATTCTTTTTTTTAATTGCTCCATTTTCCCATCTCCGTCACTCCTTCCCTCTTTCTTTTCTTCCCCTCTTTCCCCGTGCTTGTGTTGCTGTCCCTTTCGCTCCTTCCTTGTGTACCTGTTCCACGGTCTCCGTGCTCCGCTCCTTCCTACCCCGTCACCTCATATCACCACATCCCTCGTCTCACCCACCCAAGACATGCTCACGTGAACAACGCTTCCCCTTTCCCCCTCCCAACCTCTCCCCTTTGAGGGCATGTCGACGGCGGCGTGACGAGAGCAAGAAACCACAACGACGCGTTCATATCGACGACATCCGCCAGCGACCACCGCCGCCATGTCGCCCATCCGTGTCTTCGGCCGGCGCCGCAGCCGCCTCGCTGGGCTCGTGCTCTTCGCTTTTTGCGTGCTGATGCTGCTCCCGACGCCACGGCATGAGCTCGGCAACGCGCTCTATTTCGCCCTCTTCTCGCCGTCAAGCCATCTGCCGCTGTCGACGCTGTCCTCCTCTTTCGCCTCCTCGTCATCCTTCGACGTCATCCGCTACATCAACCCGCTCATCGGCACCGTCAACGGCGGCCACGTCTTCCCCGGCGCCACCCTGCCCTACGGCATGGCCAAGGCCGTCGCTGACACCAACAGCCCCGCCGAGAACGCCGCCGGCTTCGTGTCCGACTACAGCAAGATCATTGGCTTCTCGCATCTGCACGACTCAGGCACCGGTGGCAGCCCGTCCATGGGCCAGTTCCCGCTGTTCGTGCACCCGGGCTGCCCGCAGGACAACTTTGCCAAGTGCGAGTATCCGGCCTTTCGGCGCGCCGTCGTCCGCCGCAACAACACGGCCCGCGCCAGCCCGGGCTACTTTGCCCTCGAG
Organism: Sporothrix dimorphospora; assembly: GCA_021397985.1. Lineage (NCBI taxonomy): Eukaryota > Fungi > Ascomycota > Sordariomycetes > Ophiostomatales > Ophiostomataceae > Sporothrix > Sporothrix dimorphospora. Next base: position 213,725 of record WOUA01000039.1, read on the forward strand.
CTCAACAACTCGGTCAGCGCCGAGATGACGGCCACGCAGCACGCCGCCCTGTATCGGTTTTCGTTTCCTGATGCCGTAGCTGCGGATGTCGCCGCGGCCAAGGCTCCGAGATCGCCCAGCGCACCCACTTCGCCCCCTTCTCCTCTCCAGCTGTGGTGCGGCGACGCATACGTGCCGTACAGCCCGCTCGTCATGGTCGACTTGTCCGACCTCGGTAACTCGCGCACTGGTGGCGGCATCCAGGTCTACCCCGAGTCGGGCCGCATCATTGGCGACGGCCGCTACCAGCCGTCCTTTGGCATGGGCCAATACTCGGCCTTCTTCTGTGCCGACTTTCGGGGTGCCACCATCCGCAAGACGGGCGTGTTTGCCGGCACGCGTGCGTCGGACGCTGTTAACTTTGTCGGCAACCTGGGCGAGGGTTTTTTCCGGGACCCGCGGGGTGCGGCCGGTGCCTGGATCCAGTTCGAGCCGCCCGCGCCAAGCTCCGACCACACCATCACAGCGCGCGTCGGCGTGTCCTTCATCTCGACCGACCAGGCCTGCGCCAACGCCGAGGCCGAGATCCCCGACTGGGACTTTGACGGCACCGTCCATGCGGCCCAAAACGCCTGGCGCGACAAACTGTCCCCCATCCAAGTCGACGCCACGGGCGTGTCCACGGCCATGCAGACGGCCTTTTGGTCGGGCCTCTACCGCACGCTGCTGTCGCCGCAAAACTACACGGGCGAGAACCAAAAGTGGGACTCGGACGAGCCTTACTACGATTCGTTTTACTGCATTTGGGACTCGTTCCGCGCCCAGCACCCACTGCTCACCATCATCGACCCACCCGCCCAGACCGAGATGGTGCGCGCCCTGCTCGACATCTACCGCCACGACGGCAAGCTGCCCGACTGCCGCATGAGCTTCTGCAAGGGTTACACACAGGGCGGGTCCAACGCCGACGTCGTTGTGGCCGACGCGTTTGTCAAAAACCTGACAGAGGGCATCGACTGGGCGACGGCATACGCGGCGGTGGTGTCGGACGCCGAGGTCGAACCCGGGTTTTGGGGCGTCGAGGGCCGCGGCAGCCTCGAGAGCTACCACGCGCTGGGCTACATCCCCTGGAACGACAACGACATCAACGGCACGGGGCCGATGAGCCGCAGCATCTCGCGGCTGGTCGAGTACGCTTACGACGACTTTGCCATTTCGCTGCTGGCCAAAGGACTGCTGGCAATGGGTGGGATCCAGATCTCGAAGAACGCGCCGACGGGCCAACAGACACTCGGTCAACAGTCGCCGGCGGTGGACCTGGCCCTGACACCGGCGCGCCTGGCAGCCGACGCCGCCAAATACCACGGCCGCGGCGCCAACTGGCGCAACATCTGGAACGCCGAGCAGCGCGACCTGTACCGCGACACACAGGACGAGGTCGTGCAGAGCGACTTTGTCGGCTTCTTGCAGCCGCGCCTCATGAACGGCTCGTGGCGCTACCACAACACACGCCGCTGCAGCCCCGTCTACGACATGCACAGTTGTTATTATGACACCGCCTACGAGACCTACGAGGGCAGCCCTTGGTTGTACTCGTTCTATGCGCCCCAGGACATGCGCACGCTCGTGCGCCTCATGGGCGGGCCAGCCGCGTTTGCACGGCGCCTGCACTATTTCCACGAGTCCGGTATTGCCTACATGGGCAACGAGCAGACGTTTCTGCCGGTGTTCCAGTTTCACTACGCCGGCCGCCCCGCGCTCAGCAGCTACTGGGCGCACCGCTACATTCCGTCGCTCTTCAATGCGACGGTCAACGGCATCCCGGGCAACGACGACTGCGCCATGGGCGCCTTTTCGGCGTTTGTCTATATGGGCTTCTTCCCCGTCGCCGGCCAGAACGTCTATTTTTTGACGGCACCCTTCTTCCGCGAGGTGCGCGTGCGCGCGCGCAACGGCCGCGACGCCGTGTTCCGCGTGCGCAACTTTGACCCGACATACGCGGCGAAATACATCCAGAGCGCGACGCTCGACGGGCGGCCGTACACGCGCAACTGGATCACGCACGACATCTTTTTGACGGGCGGCGTGCTCGAGTACACCGTGGGGCCCGAGGAGAGCGAATGGGGCACGCACGACGAGGACCTGCCGCCGAGCTACTATGGGGACGGCAGTGAGGGGCAGTGAGTGAGAACAGAAAAAAGAAGAGGGCTGACGACGCCGATGATACCACTCTATTTTGTACATTTTGCCATTTACATTGACCATTTATCGTTTACCATTTACCAATGACCATTTTGAAATATGCAAAACAAAGACCAGATATTATACAAAAAGAGAGAAGAGTGTCCAAAGTACCGTACTTAAAAGACAGGTATGGTCAATTTATCCTCCTCGTCCTCTTCCTCTTCCTCTCCGTCTTCTTCGTCGCCCTCCTCTTCTTCGTCCTCTTCTTCTTCACCCCCCTCGCCGTCGTCCTGCTCGCTGTCGGAGTCGTCGCCCGGGTCCGGCCGGACAATGCGGTTCAGATGCGTCACAAAGGGCTCCAGCGTACGCAGCATCGTAATCAGCTGGTCCTGTCCGTCGGCGTCCGTGAACACGCTGTCGGGGATCTTCTTGTGCATGGTAAAGTTGCGCAACTTGAGTAGCTCAATGTCCCGGTGATCGGCACTGAAACCCAGCGGCTTCTTTTTCAGGGCGCCGTCGGCATTGACCTTGGCAAACGCTCGTTTGATGGCCTTTTCGTTGGCCTTGCCCGTCGACACGCCGGAGCCCTTTAGCCACGTCTGCCGCAGCGCCTCGTCTTCGACCAGCACGCGCCGCCACCGCTGCGGCCGCTCGTCGATGCTCGCCCGCAGCAGCCGCAGGGCGTCGTTCTCCGGGTGCCACAGCCCGCCGCCGACAAAGCAGGATCCCGGCTCGCAGTGCACATAGTAGCACGCATAGGGGCCCTTTTTGCCCGTGCGTGACCACGCCGCCGAAAAGTGCGGCTTGTAGGGCCGCTGGTCTTTGCTGAACCGCACGTCGCGGTAGATGCGGAAGACGACGTCCTTGGCCGGCAGCTCGGGTATGGTCTCGTCGGCGTCCGCGGCCAGGCGGATGCCGAGCGTGTCGACGTACGAGAGCCAGTCCTTTTGGGCGCGGCGGAACTCGGCGTCGTTGCCCTTGAGCCACTCGCGGCGGTTGTTGGCCTTGAGGTCCTTGAGAAAGTGCATGGTGACGGGGTGGACGGTTTCGTCGGTGTGGTCGACGCCGCCGAGGTCGTGCAGTTTCTTGTGGGGGATGAAGGTGACCTTGGGGGCCGCGTCGGAGTCGGCGTCAGAGTCGGAGTCGTCCTCCTTGACCTTTTCGTCGAAGTCATCCTCGTCGCCATCACCGTCCTCGTCGCCGCCGTCCTCGTCCTCCTCCTCCTTGTAGGAATCGGCATCGCTGTCGCCGCTGTCGTCGACCTGCCGACGGGCCCCGCTCCGCCCCTTTGTGGTTGCCGCAGTCTTGGCACGCTTCCCGGGCCGCTCGTCGACGTCGGAGTCGTCCGAGTCATCCTCAAAGTACTGGCTCGTCTGGCCCGACAGGCTGATGCGGGTCGACCGTCGCCGGCCAGACGGCTCGGGGGTGAGAGGTGCCTGTCGTTTGCGGGACGGCATGTTCAAGATTTGGAGAGATGGATTCGATGTAATCGATGAATGGAATTGATGATTGTTGATGGAACGAGACGAGTCGTACAGAGTTGGTCGAGATGCCGTCGTCAAGTCGCGAAAGACGACCTTCCGATCTTGAGCCAGCCAGAGGACGCGACAAATCGCGGGGCTAGTCCGTTTCGGGCCACGTCGCTCAACACGCTGTCACGTGCGCAATTAAAGGTCGAGGACCCCAAAGTCAAGGCTGCACTGTCTCCATTTGGCTTTCTAGAGACCCCACCTAATAATACAGGGCGCTTTCATCCTGCTTTGCGCCTGGCTTTCCCCCACCGGATCTCACTTCTAGCGGCTCTCGTTTGGTTCTCTTTTTGGTCCTTCAGTCCATGCGTCGTAGCGCACGCTCCACGGGGCCATGCGCCCGTTAATGGTGCCAGAGACATCAGGCGAGGATTCGCCCTATTACGTCGAACACGTTACATGGGGCCTTTTTTTGGTGGGCAGCTTCCTGCCAGCTCCTTCTGGCACCAGCGCCTTGCACGCCTTTGGCTTGTTAACGTCTCTGGGGTGGATGCTGGATGTAACAATCGACTTTATCGACCATGGACCAACGGCCAAGAACCGACCGTCGTGTTATCGGGCGCCGAACAGTTGGGGTCAGCAAGCGGAGAAGCAAGGAAAGCAAAGAAGCAAAAGCAAAAGCAAAGAAGCAAAGAGGGGAACCTCGGACATGATACGTGGTGGACTTGGATCCTTGGAAGTGTTTGTGTTTAAGAGCATTCTGGGAAGCATAAAGAAGAGGTCATCGTCGCTTCATTCTTGGCATCTGACTTGATCTTCCATCCCCAGATCACCCCAGACACCTTCAACTCAACATCTCCACAAAAGATAACAAAAAAGACAACCTCACACGACAAACTCTCTCCTCCACCACAACCCCCCCTCCCCCCAACATCATGACTGTCTCCGAAGACCCCTACCTCACCAGCCTCAAGGCGGACGGCTTTGTCGTCGTTCGCTCCGTCGTCAGCGGCGACGCTTTGAAGGCGCTGCAGGAGGCGGCGATCCGCACGGCGGACAAGGCACGCGCCGGCGACTGGCCGCACGTGCGCACGGTCGGCAAGCAGTTCCCGCCGTGGGACCGGTGGGACCGCGCCGCGGCTGCAAAGGCCAAGGAGTCGAACGGAACCGAGCAGCCCGGCATCTGGGGCGTACAGCACCTGATGCGGCCCGAGATGGGCGCGCAGGACGCAGGCATCTTCACGCAGTCGTACTTTGCCCAGGACGGCGTGCTCGACGTAGCCAAGCGCGTGCTGGCGTGCGGCGACGACGAGCTGGTGATGGAGCTGTACAACATGCTGGTGCGCCCGGACTACCGGGACTATGAGCTGCGGTGGCACCGGGACGACATTGGGCCCGACGCGACGCCCGAGCAAGAAATGGAGCGGCTGCAGGCGCCCGCGTTCCATGCGCAGTGGAACATGGCGCTGTGGGACGACGCGAGCCTGATTGTGGTGCCCGGGTCGCACAAGCGCGCGCGCACCGAGGGCGAGCGCGCGGCCGACCCGTACGCGGCGACGCTGCCGTGCGACGAAGCCGCGGGCCACCGTCCGCAGCTGACGGTCCTCCTCAACCCCGGCGACGCCGTCTTCTACAACAACAACATTCTGCACCGCGGCGTGTACCAGACGGCGGTGGAGCGGACGACGCTGCACGGGTCGGTGGGCCACGTGAGCGGCAACGCGCTGCGGGCGCGCAACGTGCTGCAGCACGGCGTGGGCGACTGGGTGGAGCGGTGCGACTTTAGTGTGCTGTCCGAAACGGAGCGGGCGCGGGCGGAGGGCATGCGTGCGCGGTTGATCAAGATGGGCCGCGAGAGCGGTCCCGTGGGGTACTCTCTGAAGGATTAGGTAGGAGAGGGTGGTGTGTCCTCTGCTGGTCCCTGCCAAGTCATGATAACGAATAAGATGGACATAAAATTGAAATTAAAATCAAAATGGAAATATATCAATATATAACAAAGGAAACGTCTGAAAAGGGGGATGCATGATCCAACGAACGGAGGGACGAAGAACGAAGAAGAAGATCCAGAAACACCGACCAAACTCATAATAAATCAAAATAAATCAAATACAAAAGTCATCCCAAGAAAGTCGTCCAAGAAACACCAGCCAAGTTCGCATACTCTACTTCACCTCAAACGGCTTTCGCCTAGCCGCTCTGAAACAGAGCAATCGTGTCCGGATACACATTCTCGTTGTCGGCAGCACTAGCCAGCGAGACACCGTCGCGGTCGAGCATGCTGGTGGCGCCAATGGTGTTGAGGTTGTACATGTTGACCGTCGTCGACGATCCTTCGATCGAGGCAATTTTCGCCTGGCACGACTTGCCGGGGATGCACGTCTGGGCGTAGTTGCTGAAGAACGAATAGAGGCCGGCGCCGTACACGAGCACGGTGTCCGAATCCAAAATGCGCACACCCCAGGCCATGGCACAGGTGGCGTCCTGGGCATCGCACCCGCTGAAATCCGGATCGTTGTACGTCGCATTGGCCTCAAAGGGCACGGACGCAACCGGGTTCGGCTGGAAGTAGGGCGTCTCGGTCTGGATCTGGCCCATGAACACGTCGCGCGTGGCTGCCAGCTGGTACTGGTACAGGGTGTGGTGCTCGGCGGCGGTGCCGACGAGCCAGACGGGGCCGGCCGAGGATTCCACATATAGACCGCGGCCGCTGTAGATGGAGATTTGGGTATTGTTCCAGTCGTCCATGTCGTGGTCGGCGGTCCACAGCCAGACGTTCTCGGCGTAGACGGCGGCGGCCGCCTTGGTGACGTGCATGGACAGGAACGCGCCGATGCAGTTGGTGTTGACGGTTGACGATTGCGGGTTCTTGAGACACTCGGCGACCTGCAGGTTGGAGCCCGTGAAGCCGCCGATGCGCGTGTGGACGTCCCACAGGCCGGCGGGCGCGGTCGCGTCCGACGCGTCCAGGTTCCACTCGATGAGAATGGCACCCGCCTGCGCGCCCTGCGTCGCCAGCACAAAGTCGGAGAGCTCGACGGTACCGGGCTGGCCCGAGTAGGCGCCCACCTGGAGCAGCGGCTGCGGGTTGCTGTCGCTGCTGAAGAAGGACGTGCCGCCGGCCAGAAGCACCGGGTAGGCCTCGCCGACGATGCGTGCGCCGGGGGGCACCGTCAGCGTGGAGGTGACGAGGTACAGCCCATAATCGAGGTAGACGACGTTGCCCGTGCGCGTGGCAAAGTCAATCACGTCCTGGAGCGCGGCGGTGTCGTCGGTGACGCCGTCGCCCTTGGCACCGGCCGCGCGGGCGCTCAAAAAGTGGCAGGCGCGCAGGGTCTCGTACTGGGGCTTGGCGCGGGCGTAGTAGGAGCCGGGCACGCCTGCCGCGGCGGCGACCGGGTTGCCCGACGCCAGCAGAGACGCCGGTCGCGCATTCCCGTTGAAGCCGCCCTGCAACGACGTGGGCCCGTTGGGGAGGTACTGGTGGCCCTGGCCCCAGGCAGCGACGGTCACAGCGACACCGCCGGTCAACAGGTTGCCGTCGGGCGTTTGCACGATGACGGGCACCTGGGTGGCGACGATGTTTTCCAGGATGATGCTGCCGGCGGTGGTGGGCTGCGACGTGCCCGGCACGTACGCCGACACAATGGCCACATCCACGCTCGTAAAGGCGCTGTCAAACACGGTGATGGAGCCGACGGACTGCGCGCTGCTGCCGCCGGACGAGACGTTGAGACCGACCGCACAGTTCTTCACATCCAAGCCATAGTAGGTCCAGCCCCAGTCCCACAGCTGGTTGATGGCCGTCACGCAGCTGTCAAACGCCAGGTTGCGCATCGTGAACTGCTGGTTGCCGAGGGACGCGCCAATGGCGCCGCCCTCAAAGCTCAAGTCGGTCATGAAGCCGCCGCTGCCGCTCTCGATAAACAGGCCAATGTGCGCGACACCCGCGGTCGTCGGCATCACAAAACGCACGTTTTGCAAACTCGTCGCCTGGGCGGTGGGCCAGTGGATGCCGTAGGCGAGCGTGGCGGCGTCGATGGCGGTGGTATCCAAGACAAAATTGCGGACCTGGCGGTAGAAGACGTTGGTCGACAGCCAGTTGGGGTCCGGGCTGTTGTAGTAGGGGTCGCCGTCGATGAGACCGAGGCCGGTGAAGGACGAAGAAGCGGCCTTGAGGGTGGGCGGGTTCGTGGCATCGCCGATGAGTTGGGTCATATAGGCCGGCAGAATCGACGACGACAGTAGATACGTGCCGGCGGGGAAGAAGACGACGGCAGGCGTTGTGGTGGACGACTGGCAGCCCTGGCCGCAGCGGTTGCCGTCGGCGATGGCGGCGTTAATGGCGGCCGTGTCGTCGGTCACGCCGTCGCCCTTGGCGCCGTAGTCGAGCACGTTGCGGAAGACGGCATAGCCTTCCTCGGCGTAGGGAGCATATCCTTGGTCTGAGAGAGTGGTGGGGGGGTGATGTTAGCAGACGTCTCGACTTTGTTTATTGAACGTCAGGGGGAGCCCTTACGCGCCACATCAGCCATCCAAAAGGCGTGGATGGAGGCGACAAAGTAGCCCAGCAGGGCCAGCAGCACCAGCGAGGGTGAAGCCGGGATCTTCATGTTGGCGATGGCGGTGGGGTGATGATCATGAAAAGAAAGACGAAGCGAAAGAAGAAAAGACGAGGCGAAAGAAGAACGTAAAGAACGACGCCGGCGATGGAAAGTTGAAAAAGGAGAGACTGTCGCCAGACTATGAAAATATGGGGAAGAAAGAGGGAAGAGAAAGATGAAAAGAAGAAGAGAGAGCAGATAAAAAGGGACACGACGCCCGGCCGAGTCTCTGGTTTTACTTATTAGACATCGCGAGGCGAGTAACGAGTGTGGCGAGGAGAGGCAAAGCGAGAAGAATTCAAAGGAAGAATTCAAAAGAAGAACTCGAATGAAGCAGAAAACCGCCAGAAGAATTCAACGGGTTCAAAAGCGCGACGGACGTTACGGACAGACAGACGTGACGGACGTGACTGGCATTTGGAGACGGAAAGTCATTTTACACGCAGCGCTTGGTATTCGAGAAACGACACGTTATGCCCCTATTAGGCCTGGGGGAAGCAGGGAAATAAAGTCTCGCGTGGTAGTTGGCATGCAATGGACAGCACGCGAGGGAAAGAAAGACCGTAAAAGTAATGAAAACTACGACGTACTCCGTACTCTGTACTGCACTCGAAAGTCAGGGGAAGACGGGAAATACGAAAAGGAGCGGTGGATGCAAGGGATGGAAAAAAGGAGATGACGGTTATTTGGGGATGCAGCAGCTGTCAGTGGGTGCCAGGGCGTACGACGTACGGGTAAAGAGAATTAAAAGACTGTTGAAGCTACAGAATATATTTGTGTATATATGTTCTTGAATTCATTGAGGGAAAGAGAGAAATAAGACTGTAGTTGAATTAAAAGGTCATGTTGAAGGTTGAAGAGATGTCGTTTTTACCCCTATATTTCAGCGGTCTTTTTTTTTCAAGGAATGTAGACGCGACCTGACTCGTGCTTGTCTTTGCGTCTCGGCCTTTTTTGCCCCTCTTACAGCTACGCCGTCCAAATGTCTCACAACACGCACAAACACGCAGCCATAATGGAAAAGGTAAAGGGGAAGAATGAAAACGAACGGGAACGGAGTGAAATAAAACGTTAAAAAAGGTGAAAAGAGAGACGCGCTCCACAAGGATAGGAAGAAAGCAAAGGTAGGAAAAGAAAAGAAAATATAATATAATAAAAATAATAACTGCAGCATATACATTTTAACGGCAGCCTCATTCACTCGCCTTTCCGGTTGAGACACATGCTTCGCCGACCCGACCCGACTGCGACCGACGCCGAGTCTCGAGTGTCGAGTGTCGGGACCTGTCAGGCGAAGAGAGACAAAAGGTCCTTGATGTATGAAAGAATACTTGCTCAAACGATGAATAAAATGGTGCAGATTCCAGTTCAAAAATGAGAGAAAACGATCGAGACCATGAAACTTGCTAAATGAGGCTTTCGCACTTGAATTTACACCAATATTTACATCATTCAACATCACCAACAACTCGACCATTTTCACTCTCTTTCAGCGACAAGCGTTTGACTACTAGCTCTCCATTCGAATCATAAGAGGGGAAAAGGATATGCTCTGCACTGGCCACGCTTGCCTGTGCTATGCGAAATGTACTATTAAATGCTGGAAATACAGGCTCTAAATACAGGGTATACTTTGTACACAAAAGAGACACCACCAACACCACCAACACCACCAACACCACGTCTACTTGTTCACATTTCCTTCATCTCCTTCTCCGTCAGGTAGACCTTGACCTGGGCAGCGGCGTCGGCCTCGGCGCGCTTCTGGGCAAAGAAATGCTCGCCGTAGTAGTGCTCGCTGGGTTGGGGTTGGGGTTGGGGGTGGCGTTCGCGCTCCTTTTCTTTGCCCTTGCCGCGGCCAAACACGCGGCCGAGCCAGCCGCTGCCGCCACTGCTGCTGCTGCCCCCCGTCGTTTCCGACAAGAGCGGCGCCTTGGCGGCGGCGGCTGCCAGGACGGCGTAGGAACGGCGCATCTCGTAGTCGTTGGTGTTGACCGCGCGGCGGTGTTCGTCTTCCTGTTCCGCCAATGCCATCTTTTCCGCCAGCGCGGCGCGGTCCGACGACGAGAGCCCGGCCGACTTTGTCGACAAAGGCGTCGTTGGCGCATGCAGCCGGATCTGCTGGTCCAGCTGGGCGAGCCGCACCCGCTTCTCGGCCAGCTGCACCTCCAGCGCCGCAGCCTGCTGGGACACCTGCCGGCGCAGCTCGCGGAGTATGACCAGGTTGGCCTCGATGTCCCTAGCCTCCTTGGCCTCCTTGGCCTCCTCCGCCGCCCGCTCGTCCGCCGCCCGTTCCTGCTCGGTCATGCGCTGCGCGTGCCGCGCCCGCCGCTCGTCCTTCGTGGTGTGCGTCGCATGGTACGCGCGGTTCTGCTCGTAGTAGCGCTGCCGCTGCTGTGTCAGCTGCTGCTGTGTCTGCTGGCGCGATTGTTCCGCCATCTTGTGCTGGGCCTCCGAGTCTTGTTCGGCGGCGGCCTTGGCCTTGGCTTTCGCCTTGGCCTGCCGCGCGGCCTCGCGGCGGAGGCGTCGCAGCTCGGCGGCGTCGGGTCGTTGCACTTCGCTGGGCACCGACGCGCCCCTGTACACGTACACCTTGCTGTTGGCCCCCCGCTCGGCCTCTTGGCACGGCGAGCAGTAGTGCGCCCAGCGCGTGGTGGAGCCGAAGTGATCCCCCAAACCGTCAATGTACACGGGGTAGCGGCCGTCGGCGCGGAACGGGCGGCGGTCCATGCACGAACAGCAGCGATGCAGGCATGATGTCAGACTGCAGCCGCGGACGGTCCAGTGGGCGCAGCCGCTGAGGCCGGACGACAAGGGCGACGAGGACGAGCCGCCCGAACCGCCTGGCGCGGACCGAAGAGGGCCCCATTCAGACTCCTTCTCCGCCGGGCGATATGGGACGCCACCGTCGGCACCGCTGTGGTTGCCTTGCCCTTCGCCGACCTCACTGCGGCTGCGTCCGGCGTCCCCAGCATCGTACGTCGCCTCGTACGATGGCGGCGACACCTGCGGGTTGCTAGTGTTGTTGTCGTTGTTGTCGTTGTCGTTGTTGTCTTGGTCAATCTCGATCAAGACCTGCGCATCCGCCGCGATAGATGCAGGTGACGCTGCGGCGTCGTCGAAGCCGCAGTGCGCCCGGTACGGCGGCGGTGGTGCGTTGGAGTCGTCGTCGTGCATGTTGGTCAAAAGTGGAGAAGGCGGAGCCGCTGGTCGCTCACTGTCGCTGGAAGCTTGTTGGAAGCCGCTGTAATACACCGAGAGGCTGCTGTAGTCGCTGTAGTCGCTGTAGTCGATAAGTGTCACTAGGGGGAAAGGGACGACGAAAGAAGCCGCAAAGGGGTGATGCTTCGAATAGAAAAGAAACAGTGCCGCCAGAAAGGTGTGACTTGTGACTCGACTTTCTTGTGATTCGAAGAAACTCGACAAGGATAAGGCTACCTTTTGTATCGCGGAGGATGGTCTGCCTGAAATGCCTTGCTTCAAGGCAGAGTATGGTTCTCCATCGTAGGGCGTATTCCTGGGCTTCCCGTCATGGCAGGCTTGGCAGGCGCGGAGGCTGTGCACGCCTGGTCCAGGGCCCCACTTTTAACACCGCCTGCACGAGTCATTCGGCGGATTGGATTGGGTGCTACGAGTACAACATAGCCTGGGCCAACCCGCCGAGTGACTGCGCAGACGCAGAGCCTCCAGAGCGAGGCCAACCATATGACAATGGCAGTATCGCTGGCTCTTTTTCCACTTTCAGGGGTCACACTACGACCGAAGGCAAGGCTGAGGAGAGAGACAGAGGGGGGGAGAGTCGAAGGTCGAAAGTCGAAAATCGACAGTCGACAGTTGAATCGCGAATGACGTATCATTTCCAGACGATACGGTGGCTGCGCGAATCGGACAGAAGGCAATCTGGACTGCCGGAGGGCAGCTGGACAAGATCTCAGTAGAGCAAAATAGACGAGCTCCGTCGAAGACTGCGATGCGGAATCAGAGAAGATGCGGTGACGAGAAAAGTCGAAGAAGTGAGGAAAAGACAAGTTGAAGAGAACAAACAAAAACCGAGAAACAATCAACAGGCAAAGATGGTAAAAGACGAATAAGAAGAATAAGATGAAAAAGGGCAAAAAGGGAAAAGAGAGGATAGTGACTGTATTTGCGTGGTGGCCTCCTACTGCGACAAAGGCCGCTCATTTTGGTGCTGGGCCTTGTTGACTTCCCCTTAGTCCCGGCTCCGCAAAAGTCAACACAACGCTGCAGCCGCGCATCGCAGAATCAGAAGTCGCGATGCACCACAAACAAGGCAGCTGCGTGGCAACAGGTCGAATGCTGCAACGTTGTCTCGACGTTCGATGGTCGTCAATTCGAGTTTTTGAAGAAGAGAAAAAAATCAGACGAGGATACATACATTTTAGAGAAATAAAGGAATAAAAATAACAACAACACTCACTTGTAAAAAAAAAAAACGACAAAAAATTGGTTGTACGGCAGGGGAGGGATTCGAACCCCCGCCCCCGAAGGGTCTGGGTGCCCCCGCAGCCAACAAGTTTCCATGCTCAAGAGAAGAGAAAATCAAAGAAAGAAAAGAAGTCAAAGAAAGCAGAGAAAGCAGAGAAGCAAAGCTGCCCAAACGCCGAAACGCCGAAACGCCTAAACGCCAGCTACATACACAAAGTAAAGGAGAAACGGGACAATCGGAGAAGTGAAGAAAAGTGTACAGGGGAATCAAACGAGAGCACTCCGGTATCGTACACCTTCCTCTCTTCTAGCCCAATGTCGAGGAGACGACTCGGCCATTTCGGGCTCCGTCGATTTGAAAGGTTGATTTTTTTGGGGATTTTGTTGGTTTTCAATTTTTTTTGGTTCCGGCCGGAGATTTTTTGTCTTTTATATATATTTTTTGTTGGTTTGGGTTGCTTTTTTTTCGCCTCATTTGAGTGTTATTCTGTCTAACCGGAGTTCGAAGGAGTACACAATCTGATAACGAAAAGCAACGCAAACTGACAAACAAATAAACGAAACGAAACGAAGGTAATAAGGGACGGACCCTGAAAGAAAAGGAATGACTATTTCTACAAAATACGAAAACCGAGGACAGACGCTTGCGCAAACCGCAAACCCGAAAAAACGAGCGCTGGGAGAACGGCTGCGAGGAAACTTGTTGGCATGCGGGGCCGGACCAGTGCCTTACCACTCGACCACCCTGCCTTTTCGAAAAGAGTATTGCAAAGGGAAGGGCTGCAGCCACATATAAAGCGTATGACGGTGGCTTTTGCCAGGAAGGAAGACGGGGAAGGTGGGGGATGCAAAGGGGTGGTGGGCGAGGAGGGAAGGGGCGATGGTTGGTGATGTTCTGGTGGGTGGCAGGGACGAGTCGAGGGGAGGCAGACCGGGAGTGTATATGCCAGGGCTAGCTCACAAAGAACACACAATAATGACAGCGGAGACAAGAAAAGGGCAAAAGGCGCACTGGTAGCAGCTTTACTTGTTTTGGCTCGGGAGGGGCCGATCGGTGTAACAAAATATATGGGAGTGCAAAAGTCTCTCTTGTCCATAAAACAACGGAATCAATGAAGCGGGAAAATGGTATTCATAAAATAAAGTGTGTACTATGAAGAAGAATAGGGGCAAGACAAAGAAAGAAACAAACACGCTAACACCTGTACAGAGTCCAAATCCAATCATATAAATAAAAAGCCCAAACCAACAACCAACAACCAAAAACCAAAAACCCGGACCACCCCCAAAGTTCACAAACGCCAGAGCTCGTCCGGTCCCCAGAGTAAATACAAGGTTGAAAATTAACAGCAGTAAGAAAAGAATTTGTTAAAAGTAAGGAAAGAGGAAAGACGGAAGACGGACGAGGGCGCCCCGACCCGACTACAGACCCCCTGTGGCGGCAATCCGGGTCAGCGGCGTCCGGTCGCCCGGCTTCTCCAGAATGTCCGCATAGCTCTCGAGGCCCAGACCCATGATGCTGATCACCTCGAAAATGTGCGTGCCCTTGAACGTCTCCGCCCACAGGTGGATCACTGCCGTCGCGAGCTGCCGCAGCTTGGCGCCGTCGCTGCCACCAGCGGCGGCCGACGCCGAGGATGCAGCCCCGCCAGACAGCGATGGGTCAATGGGCACGGCAAACTCCGTCTCGTCCAGCAACCGGCGCACATTGTCGAGCAGCGTCTTCTCCTCGGACGAGATGGGTATGTCGTTGGGGCCGATGGAGGCCAGAGTAATCAGCCACTTGGACAGCAGCAGAGCACACTCCATGTTGCAGACTAGTGATCGTTGTTAGCAAGGTTTCGGGGTCAAACGTTAATAGTAAGATAGGTAGGTTAGTATGTCTCAGACTCACGAGATAGTTGCATGCTCCACTCGAGGGACTTGGTCCGCGCCACGTAATTAACACCGGCCTTGACGAGCATGGCCAGCGCGTGGATCGCCTGCACGACCGCGCGGATCGTGCGCGGGCTGCGCACAAGAAGGGGCACATCGTTGAACGCGTTGGCAATGATGCCGTGGTCGCGCGTCTCCAGCCGCCGGCTCGGGTTGAGGTCCGTGTACAGCCGAATGTACGCCAGGCGCAAGAGGGCCGTCGCATTAAACGCCACCGACCCACTGTGGTAGTTGTCCGCCGGGTTCATGCCCGCCTGCTGGTGCTGGTGTGCGTTCTCGGCCGCCCGCATCTGTCGGTGCTGCTCGAAGCCCATCTGCCACAGCCGAAGACCGTGTGCGATCTCCTCGACATCGTCGATCTTGAGCCCGCGGTGTATGCCGTAGGGCGAGGCAATGCCCACAGACGTCTGTTTTAGCAGGTAAATGTGCTGGATGAAGCAGTGCATCAGAATGTAGTTGCCGAGCGATGACACGTGCGTGAGTGGGGCCTGGGCGTTGCGGTTCAGGATACGGGAGAAGGCCTCCTGCAGCGGCAGCTCGACGCTCCCATATGCCTGGCGCGCTTCCTGCCACTGCCACGCCGTCTCCATTCGCCACAGCCTTGAGGGCTGCGGGAGAACCAAGTTGACCTCGGACGTCAGCAGCAAGGGGGGCGTGTTGTACACGACGCTGCACAGGTTGAAGAAGCAAAACGCAATGAGTTTCGTGCGGGTGCTGCCTTCGACGCGGATCCACGTGTCCCAGTCCGAGACCTGGCTCGACGGTTGTGATTCAAGGCCCTCTTCGCGGACGAGAACGGCCAGCTGGCTCTGCAGAGAGAGCGCTTCGTGCAGAATGGCCTTGGGGCCCCACAGACCGACGGCAAACAGGAGCAGAAGCGCCTGGATAGTCTCTAGCCGGGCTTGTGGCGTGTTCGGAGAGCTGGGGGAAAAGTTAGACTTATACAAAAAAACCAGCGGAAAGAAGGTTGGAACATACTATGGCTCCCGGTGAGTGTCCTGGGTCAACGGGCGGTCATGCTGCACAGAATTGAACGAGTGCCGGTACCCCGTGCTGGGCGATGGGCGTGTCGAGTGTGGACTGTAGGCGGCCGAGGTCGGCAGCAGGCTGTGCACCTCGTGGCTGTGGCGGCGGCGGATTTGCTCGAAAGCAATGGCCTTGGCGGCGTACCACAGCGCGTTACCGCGGTGGCTCTCGAAGCGGTACTGAGCGCCGACCGCCAGGATGGCAAGGATCAGCTCAGGGGAGAGCTCGCCCGGTGACAGGGTCGGCAGATGCAAAAACGGGAGGTGCTCGTGAAAGCCGCTGATGTATCCCTCGAGGAACCGGGTCAAGGTGTGCCGGGACGGGCAGACAAAGTCGGCGGGCAGGACCGACGAGAACTCTTCGAGACGGTTCTTGATCGTGTTGTGGTCGGCCAGCCCGATCCGCCATGCAGGGGCGCGCATCGAGCCCTCGTCTTGCGAACGCTGGGGGCCCGACTCCGAGTGCATGTCGCGAAGGTCGGGCTGCACCGACGGAAACCGCGTGGATGGGAACGATGAGCCGGCCATCTTGGACAGGTTGCTGCCGCCCCGGCCCATCTCGGTTGCCGGTCGGCCCCACATCCCGAAGGGTTGATCGGACTCGAGTGCTGTCGGCAAGAAGTGCGCGGACGAAGTAAAGTCGTCGAGGAACAGATGGTAGTCGTCGAACGAGGCGGCGGGCGGCTGGCCGGCGTAGACTGGCGGAATGGCTTCCTGTGGTGCGGGTACTTCACGGCTGCGGTCGTTGTAGGGTGGCGGCGTTGTGTCAAACGACTTGACCGGCGGGATCGGGCCGGCCGACGACGAGTGGCCGAGGTCTGGCATGATGGGCGGCATCGCGTTGATTTCGGCTGCCGAGGCAAGATGCGTGGCGGCATCGGAGAGCAGGTCCAAGTTGCAGGCCGGTACATTTCGCGACACAAGCCGGGGGTCGGTTGGCGGCGGTGGCGGCAGGGATGCGATAGAATGTGATGGGTGAGGCATATGGGACGGGTGTGATGGTGACGGAACCGGTGGGGGTGCCTGGCCGGGGTATCTGGATGTTGTAGACTGGCGCCGCTGCATGCCCATCATGCTCATGTCGCCGTGGTCGTCCGAGGACATCGTGTGACCGCTACCTGACGACGTTTTCCGGATCCGGCTGGCATCCTTGCCGCCCTCGTTGAGATGAACAAGCTTCTCATGGCGGACTAGAAGATCACTGATGTCCATGTATGAGCATATGTATTATACGTATGGTGTAGAACGGGGGGGTAGAGGTAGGCCGGATGTGCGGGTGTGCACCGGTATGGGGTAGGTGTGTCAGGCAGTACGTGCAGTGAGATGTGTATGAGGGTAACTGAGGGTATGGGTGCGGAGTAAATCAAGGCTAGGTGGTATAGGGAAATCGTGCAGTAAGATGCCGGCAAACTCAGATCAAGATCGCGATGAGAAATACGGAGGAGACTGCCAAAGGGCAGGATAGGAGGGGGGTGAACAGCAAGGAACGGCGGAGACAGGGGACGAGGGAGAGGAAGGCTGAGTGTGCGAGAAAGACCCAACCACGGGTTCGGTCCGTGTTCCGTGATGGTGAAGTGTCCTGTCCGGCTTGGCTGATGCTGTTCGCACTTTGTATGACTCGCAATGCTGATGGTTGACTTGTTTCGGTGTCGACTCTCTTTGCCCCATACAAAATGCAAGCAAATGTCGGTAAACACCAAATGGGGAAAAAGCACTCCGCAGTCTGCGGTAGTCGGCAAACCCCGAAAGTCAAAGACCAAAAGCCAAAAAGCGGAGCTTGTGGAGGTGGTGGAAAGGAGTGAAACGCGGTGGACGCAAAGGCAAGTCGCCGAGGTGATAGAAATATACAATGTGGAAGGGAAGGGCGGGTTTGTGAACATGGATATGAAAGACAGGATGGGCGAAGATGGTATCGAGAGAGTGAATGATAGAAAAGAGAATAGAAAGCAAACAAAAAGGAAACCACAAAAAAAGCAAAGAACAAAAACAAAACACTTGACGGAAGGAGGATGCAAGTTGAGAGTAGTCAAGGAAAGGCGTCAAAGGAAGCTCAAAAAAACTCACCGCCGTCCAAAGGTCTTTCCACAACGGGCCCAGTTGCAGGCAAAAGGCTTCTCCTTGGTATGCGTCCGCTCATGTCTCTGCACATGCTCCACACGCCTAAAAGTGAAAAAGAAAGGAGGTCAATGTAAGCTAATATGCGTCGAAAGCGGAGGTTGGAGCAGGTCATGAAGGGGGGGAGGGAAACGAAACGGAACCGCTCGGGGGCTCATCAAATCAAAGAGCCAAGTCCAAAAGGGACAAAAAAGGTGCATACCTAAACCGTTTGCTGCAGTACTTGCACGGCAGTGTCTTGGGCTTCAACGGCCGGCCCTCTGCACTGTGTTCAGTCATTCCCAAGTTTGAAGGTGCTTCGATGGACTGGATAGCTAGCATGTTCCGTTCTTATTCTCTTTTGTCGTTGCTGTTCTCGTTCGGCAAAGGCCACGGCAGCGGAGGAACGAGCAGCGGACGTCCCTGTGGTCCTTGGCGTGTGCGGAGTAGCAGTTCGAAAGTCGAAAAGTGTTAAGACGCACTTGCGTGTGATCTTCGGGGCCGGGCTGCGGAAGCAAGAAAGTCGCAAGAACTGCTGCGTAAATGCGGTCGATGTATGTGTCGTTGCGGTCGTGTTGCGTGTTTAAGTTGATGCCTGTTCCCTTTTTTTCTGTCGACTTTCCTGCCTTCTTCGATGCTTACTGGTCGCTGATGAGAGGTGGAAAATGTCAGGTGTTTTTTTTTTGCGGAGCGTATGAAGAATCGAGACGGAAAGCCAAAGTCGCACAGCGTAACCGTTGAGTGGGTGGGGGGGAAGCTGGGTATGTTGGGCAGCTGGGTATTGAGGGAAAAGGGAAAGGGAAAGGAGAAGTAAAAGGGAAAATGGTATGATGGCAGAATGGGAGAATGTTGTCGAGAGAGAGGGGGGTGAAGATGAGGAGTAAGGTATGGACGGAGAAGTGGGAGGGAGAAGCAACAAAAAGAGGAAGCGGAAAGAAAGGGGAAAAGTGAAAATAAAAAAAGTGAAAAAGAAGGGGGGAAATTCGGGTTGAAAAATAAAATAAAAAGAGAATCAACACGTCGCCCAACGGCGGACCGTCTTTTTGCGGGGGGGAATAAAAGAAAATGGAGGGTATGGGGAAGGAGGAGACATCAAAAAAGCGGTTCTCCGCTCCCAGGAAAAGGGTGCTGCAGTGGGAACTGTGGATTATGGGGGCGGATCCAAGATGGAAGCTAGGAAATCAAGAGGAGACGGGGAACGGGGAAGGGATAGGAGAGGGGAAGACAAAAAGAAGAGGAGAAGATAAAAAGAAAGAGAAGAAGGAGGATAAACCTGGGGCAGCGTGGAAACCAATTTTTTCTTCTTCTTTCAACACCTTTCCTGATCCTGATGACAGGTGCCTTGATGCTCGATGCTTCTGCAGTCTTCCACGGCGGTGCGAGGGCGGCGTTGCAGGCCGAATTACGCCTCTTTGGGTGGGTGGGGGAGCGAGGTGGGAGAGAAGGACCTGTAGCAGGGAGGTATCCCGTTCTCGCGGTAATATTCTCCGCGCGTTTTGAGTAAGGAAAGCACTGGACCGCACAAGAGCAGGGAAGTGGTGGAGGACGCTCTTTGGCCACTCGTTCTCGGACGGGCCGCCTCAGGCCAAACTCAGATGGGAAGGCTGGGGGGAGAAGGCGTCAGGAGGGTGTGGGTAACCTGGGGACGGCCCCAAATATGCGTGTTCCCAGGATCAGCAGCGCGGAGGATGGGACAGGATAGGGCAGTATGGGACAGACTGCTTCGATGATACAGGGACGATTGGTACTCTGTCTTTCTGAGAACGGCCAGCGTAGTATTTTGTTATGAATGGGTTTATGCTGCCGTGTCAGAACGCTGAAGAGGCAAAGCCGGACCAGCAAGTCGGCGGTGGAGAAAGTGGAGAAAAGACGGGGAGACGACTTGGCGGGAAATGAGAAGTCGAGTGAGGTGAGAGTGACTTAACGTGAGAGGGAAAGGGAGAAGCTGCGACGACGTTGGAAATAAAGAAGTAACAGAGAGAGACTGGAGAAAATCGACAATAGTGAGCCCCGTTATGCTGGCGCGAACAAAGGGCAGCCCCTAGTGATCCCGATAGGTCGGAAAAGCAGACGAGACGAACTCCCTGGCATGGGCCAAAGGCGGGGAAATATTGTGCTAATATCGTGCTTTGAATAAGACCAATATGGCGTGCCCGCCGCGTGTTGGGAATGTCTCGTGTGTGAGCGTCGACGTGCCCAGGCGTGACCAGGTGTGCAAATCGGAATGGGCTTCGCGTGAACGTCTCGCTACGAGTGCAAGTTAGAGCAGACCCGCAGAGTATCTTACTTGGCAGACACAGACGGTGCTTGGACAAAATGACTTGGTTGCGGTGCCGTGCGGTCTGGCAATGGCAAGGGCGGCCGCGGTGGTGGTCGTGGTCAATGCCCTGCGTCTGTCTTTCGTCTCTTGTCTCCCTCGTCTTGGTGCTGCCGATAGGACGGTAGATCGGTTTTATCGAGTGTCTGCCAGATGCTTCTCTGTGCCATGCAGATGTGCCGGGGCGGGAATAGCAAAAAGTCTGGGGAGCAGATATTGCGGAGAGGAAAGAGAGAGGGAGGGGGGGACGGGATCTTCGTCACAAGGAAATTTGGAGAAGGTAGCCTTTCAAGATACACGGCGTTTGTACTCCGTGAGCCGTCTTCGTTTCTTGTCTGGGCTGAGGGTGACCGGGTACATTAAAGTACAAGCTAGATAGCTAGATACTCGCTAGTATCTTATGTTGTCGAAGCTCTGTAGTTTTGATAGATTGGTTAGAAAACGGTGGTTCATCGGCAGGATGAAGAGAACAGCAACACTGTGCGCCTGAGACTCAAGACAAAGTACTATTCGGAGACAAGCATGACTGGCTAGCTCCCAAGCAATGTGGAGGTACACAAGGAAGAAGAACACACTACTGACGCATCTAGGGGGAAAGGAGCGAGGAGCGCAGGCGCGGGGGAGGCGTGTAAGGGTACGTGAGATAGGTGAGATAGAGAGAATATCTTGGAGATAGCGTCTGCAGCGGCAAGCGGTGACGATGATGGGCCTGGGGACAGGGGCGCGTACTCCGTGAAGAAGGGGTACTTGAAAGATACAGAAAGGGAAACGGGGCGGGGAACGCGACGATCTCCAGTTGGACAGAAGGGAAGGGCGGAAGATTGGAGGATATACAATAAACGGAGTAAAGGACAGAGCGGGGAGGAGGAGAAGGAGAAAGAGGAGAAGAAAAGCAGCAGGGGAAGGCTACTTCTGTTGGCTTTGTCTCTTGTTCTTGTTTGCCTCTGGTGTCCCTTGTTGTCCAGTTGGTTTTTTGGCATTCTGATGCCTTTTTTCTTTTGCATGTGCCAGCTGTTGAGGGTTTCTTTCTCTCTCTCTCTCTCTCTCTCTCTCTCTCTCTCTCTTTCTTCTGCTGTTCGGATTCTTACCTGCTTCTTTGGAACACGCTCTTCCTGTCGCCGCGATCTGGTTCGTAATGAGAAACACTCGGTTGGTCCACCGGGCCGTCGAGGTGTGCTGTGAACGACTGAGTACTCCGTACAAGGGCCCAGGGTGGAAATTCTCCATGCAGGGAGGAGACAGGAGAAAAGTGGCTTGGCCTGGGACAACTTGGGGGAGCTGGCAGGGTAGGGGAAATGCTCGGTGGGCGGAAGATGAGGCAGTGGACTTCCCGGGCGAGCCTGTCGCAAGCGCACGAGAAGGAAAAGGGAAAACGGGAAAAGGAAAAGAAGGAAAAATTGACTAACAAAAGACAAAAAGAGTGGGGATGGGGGAATGGGATGGGGAGACAAGATGGGGGTAAAAAAGTGTAAAAAACGATGCGATAGGGCGGAGAGAGAGGAGAAAGCGACAGCTGGGCTTGAAGAGGAACTTTGCGGCTGTCACAAGTAAATCGAATGAGGAGGCGAGCGGCGTAGTACACTGCGCGCGGGAGGCAGCAGGGACGTGGTTGAGTTGGCAGTGGCCAGCGCACAAAGGCACAAAGAAGAAGGAAAAGCAAAACAAAAAAGTTGAGGCTTTTCGATGTGATTGTTGGAAGGGGATCAATGCATTCCCCTTCGCTCTTTCCTTCTTCTTCTACCTTCTTCCCCATCTCCTTCCCCCATTCCCCCCTTTTCCTAATGAGCGTCCAAAGATCCATTGCTCCTTCCTCCAAAATCGTTATTTCCTAGAGCATGTCCTCAGCCACAATAGCAGTCTCCAAGACTGAATGATTCATTACGGAGTAACACACTAAAGTTGCTGGAAGATGGGCTCAGGCACGTATTACTTACTCCGTATACAGTGCAAGGAGCAACGACTCCTTTGGTG
This sequence comes from Sporothrix dimorphospora, assembly GCA_021397985.1. Lineage (NCBI taxonomy): Eukaryota > Fungi > Ascomycota > Sordariomycetes > Ophiostomatales > Ophiostomataceae > Sporothrix > Sporothrix dimorphospora. The sequence continues at coordinate 235,749 of WOUA01000039.1, forward strand.
AGCTTGCTGGGCTCTCGGAGTTCTGGATGTGCGGAGAGGGGAAATGGGCCCGACGACAAAAAGAGGAAGGTACGTTTTCATGATAGTCGGCGAAAGTGTTGGCTGCTCCGCAAGCGAGCGCCGTCGTTCCCCCCAGGAAGGAGCGACTAACGCGGAGATGCTCCGCCGCAGAGTGGGTTCTCAGTTCAGAGCGACAAATCTTTTGGTGTCAAGTCCACTTCTCTTTTCCCCTTCCTGTGTGAGCTTGTCCAGGGAAGGAACTCGATGCGTTGCACCAAGTTTCCCCGACTCAGTTTCGTCAGTTTTCCTGTTCGTCGCGACACGACTCGTCTGGCTTCGTGTGGGTTCGTGTCGAGTGGCCGTGGCATCTTCGTTCTAATTTCGTTCCCTCCCATGAAAGCCTCTTCTTTTTCCGTTTCGGTTTCTCGCATGTTAGCGATTTGCTCTTGCCCAGTGCTCTTGCCCATCGTGCCAGCATATTCGCATGGAATGTTTCACAGCCCACAGCTGCCCTGTTAGGAAGGCGCGACGGACTTGTCAGGCCAGTCAGGCCAGTCAGGTCAGACCCAGCCTGACCATACATGACAAAAGTCCAGCGTAAAGATGCGGTTCCGCCCTGAATGTTGCTTATTTTTTACAGTGCTTTCTGCTTCTCTTGTACGAAATACGGAGCAGTCGTACGGATTAGTCCGTACTTGTAATCGTCTTTTTTATATTGTCTCTTGCGAAGACGATTTCGCCTTTGTCTCCTTTTCCAATTGGAGAGACGCCCCCCAAATTACCGTTCGTTCCTCCCCCAACTTTTTTCATGTGCGCCTTCTCGCTCCTACCCACCGCTGTGTTGTGCCCTTCCTCGCGGAAGGCGCTAGCGACCTCGTTTTGCGGAGACGAGGGGTTTGGGCGGGGGGCAGGGACGAGCGAGACGAAAGAGGAGAGGAGGGATGGGGAATGGGGGAAAAAAGAGGATGCCCCCACTTGTCGGCTTCCTTTCTCCTCCCCTCCTTTTTCCCTTTTCCTGCCTCTCGCTTTTTCCCTTTTTTGCTGTGACTTTTCGCTCTCTCCTTAGGTGGCTCCGCTCTTTTGTACAGGGTGTCATGACTTCCCAAAGTGCGGAGATACAGTGCGGTCCCCACAGTGTGTAGCGCGGACCGAGTTGCGACTGAAGGAACGTGAGGAGGTAGGTGCGTCCGCGGAGAATCTACGACCGGTGACCGTCGACCGTCGCAGACTCTTTCCTCTTCTTGCGACAGTCGTTCTACCTGTTTTGCAACAGTAATGTTTTCGTTTGTGCAATATGTAAGATACTTACAAGTATGAGTGCAGCGTCAAATACGGGCATCGACAGACGGGCATCGTATTTCTTGATGTCAACATTTTTGTGTTTTGAATCCTTCTCGTCGATCCTCGCCCAACCTCGCCAACCTCTCCAATAAAACAGTGTCCTCACTTCATTTTCTTGATTCCTCGCTGACTCGCTGACTCGCCTGTGCAGTGTTAGTGCCCAGGTGCCGCCTAGCTGGCCATCAGCGGTGGGGGGAATGAGAGACGAGAGACGAGAGACGAGATGGAGAGACGGGGAAGCCAGGAGACAAGACGGGCGCAAAGCGCCAGCTAACGATGTCCGGAAAAGACATCATGAGGCACGGTGGTCTCTCCCGTGCGTTGAGGTAGGGCACGGCATAGGAGGTATCGTGAGACCAGAGGGAAGAATGAATAAGAAAAGGGCACACGGGGATGTTCTTTCTCCGCATTGAGCCCCTGACCTGGGACCTGGAGACCTGGAACCTGAAGCCCTGCGACAGACACAGTGGAAAGGGAAAGACTGCCGCGACCTGGACCGCACCTGGCTCGGGATTCGGTCAGCCAGCTTGGCAAAGATGCCGAGATCCGCGTCAAGTCGTGTCAGGGAGAGGCGGTCAAGGGGAGGAGGGAGTGAGGAAGAAAATACTCCGTAAGGAGAAATGGTCCATCCACGGAACAGCACCCTGTTATTTCTCTCCTTCTTGGAGCTCTCCCCATACGACGTACTCTCCACAGTCTGCCCAGCGCCAGTTCTGCTCTGTTCTCCATATCTTGATACATATCTAAGACTGGTGGATCTGTGAGATCGAGTATCGGAGCGATTGTTGTAGATGATGGCACGATCACAGGGAAAACACGCTGCGTGCAGTATGTTATGCTGCCTTACTACGACCTTATAAATCAGAAAGAAACTTGGGCCTCCCTTTCTGGAAAGCATTGAAAGACGAATCTGAGCCGCATGCAAGTGCGCACACGCAACTGACACACACGCAACTGGCGGTCAGTGCCCATTGCCATGGCGCACATTTCATACGTGTCTTTTTTTCGGCTTCTTCTTTTTGACGGCATATGTTATTTTTGTATTTTTTATTTCTTTTTCCTTTCTTTTTCCTTTGTCTTTCCACCCGGCCGTGAGCACATCGAAAGGCGTCTTTGATGATCTTTTGATTTTTACACTCTGGCCAACGCCTCACGCCCCTGTGTGAGAAGTTAGAATAGCTTATCTTCTTTGCTTCTCTCAAGCCCGGGCCTGTCATCGTTGGGGGCACGGGCATGTCAACCGAAGGATCTCTGGTTCCCAATCCCACTAGACCTCGAACGCACTTTGGCCCCCAAAACCACCCACGCAACTCGACCATCCAAACACTGTGTCCCGGATACTGCCTTGCCGCTGGGCGGGACACGCCCCCAAGACGGACAGGGGGCCGCAATTGAATATCCGCCCCTGTGGACATCGTCGGTGTCCAATCCCGCACCGCACACCTTGAGAGTGAAAGCCCACCCCGGACTCTGATTTACGTGCCCGCTCATTGATGACCCGACTATTCCAGAAGGAAAAAATAGGAGAACTTGGAAGAACAGGTGAGAGTTTTGGGGTATCTTACTGTTTACGACGTCTCCTCCAATGTGCGATGAATTCGGAGTATCTTTGTTGTGGGAATATGGAGACAAGTGAAAAGAAAAGAAAAACAAACAGAGCAAACACAATGCCCCGAACCCTACGACGTAAATCGTCGCTGATAATCAAAATGGATCTGGGGGTCTTTTTGCGTAGTACGACTATTGTCTTGTCAATGGGTTTAAAAGACGAGCAGCTATCCTTTTTGGAACAGTCAATAGTCTACGGAGTATTTTACAAACAAAGTCGCGACCTACTGGAAGAGGAAAACAATAGGATAATACCCCGTATTACTCCCTGGAAAGACAAGAGGCTGCTCATGCCAGCTCATACCAAGACAGATGGGGATGCGGAGAACAGCCACACAAGGCAGAGAGGCGGAGAATGTCCTGATATCATGAAAACAGGGTCCGCCCAGATCTTCGGGTGGGATTCATTGTCCACTTTGTGCCTTACGTCTTTCCTTCTTCCGTGACTCACGATAGTGTTGGAAGCTGTCCTTTTTGTAGACAAAGACAAACACACTGAGAAAAACTCCAGTGTGGTTGTGACTCACGATGTCCGAGATGAGATCTCGGGAGTGGTCTGTGTCGTCTGCTTTTGTTGACGGGAAATCTCCATGTCTGGCGTGCCTCCCCTGACGCCTTGGCCCCAAGATGAGCGGGCTACTGTTTTGGGGAAAGGAGACAAGACGCGGTGCCCCCGGTCAGGACGAAGGACGAATCTGAGTTGTCTCACTGCCGGCAGTGCCGACTTTATTATGTCATGGCTGGGTTGTCTCGCAGCTCACAACGGTGAGCACAGCCTTTTGTAACGACTGCTGCAAAAGTGAGCTCCATAAAGCAAGAAGACGCAAAATGGTATCGTAAACTGGGGCTTCTACGTCGACTCTTCTTCCTCCTCCTCCTACAAATTCGCCTTGGCACGCTGCTCCTCCGCAGCCCACCGCGTATTGATCCGCCCGTTCTGCCAGTACGTGTACGCCGCCACCGCCAGCCCCAGCGGTGGGCACACCAACAACAAATTGTGCCACCACGCCGGGCTCGCCGCCCGGATTTGGGCCATGGCCGCCTCCACTTGCGCTGCAAGCTCCGCCTTGTCGCCGTCATTCCAAAGGACGACCCCAAGCGCCTTCTTCTTCTCAGAGGCATTGGCATTCCTCGCCTCCGCCCTTCTTGCTTTGTCTCGCACATCCCCCTGGCTGCGCACACGGTTGGCCGCGTCCTCGGCCGTCAGGTGCGGGTCGCGCGCGCGCAGACGGGCCATCTGGACGGCCGGATCGCGGACGGCCACCACCAGCACGGTACCACAAAGCACGTCGAGGCGGCTCTCAAACAGCAGGGGCACATCGAGAACGACGGCCCAGTGGCCCTTGATGTAGGCAGACGCCAGGCTGCGGTACATGGCGGCGCGGACGGCGGGGTGGACGATGCTGTTGAGGACCGCGCGGTCGGCGCGGCGGTCGGGGTCGTCGCCAAACACGCGGCGGCCCAATGCGGCGCGGTTGAGGGGCGACCCGGGGGTGGCCTCCTGTAGTAGGTCGGGGGTCGTCGGCCCAAAGTGAGCGACAATCTTCTTGTAGGCCGGCCGACCCGGCTCGACGACCTGTCGGGCGAGCTTGTCGGCGTCGATAACGGGCAGGCAGTAGGGCGGGGCGCCCAACAACGACGAAACAGTGGATTTGCCCGTGGCAATGGAGCCCGTGAGGCCGATGAGAAGCATGGCGGGGGGTGGGCCGAGGGGGGGAAGGCGAATCGCGGGGGACTGCCCGGTGGGGGACAGGTAAGGAAGTTCGGGCCGCGGGGAAGATCGCGGGGAAGGTCTGTGCTCAACGGTGGCGTGCAGAAATGCAGAAATGCAAAAATGTCGTTCCAGGGATGGTCTGTGCTGTCTGTGCTGTCTATTGTCCCGCAGGATCAGCGGTCAGCGGTCAGCAGTGTCAGCTTCTGCGCTGTCACAATCGTCTGCTATGACACAGGTAGATATGTTGGATGGGTTGTTGGTGGATGCTGAACTTTAACCTGAGCGGCAGACCTCGGAAGAGAGAGTGTTGCGCGTTCAAAGCGTATGCACCGCAGACTTCTTGATGCTAGACGACAGAGGGGAGAAGCAAAGAGAGCGAAAGCAAAACGGTATCGTGAGACTTTACGAAAGCATGTCGAGGCTGCAATGTGCGCGAGCAGATATTTGATGGAGAAGAAGAAGGACCAGCTAGTACGAAATACCGGAAGGAGGGAAGGTTTTAAGCGGCTGGCGTGTGGCTTGTGAAAGCCATGCGCCAGTGGCTCAAAACCGATACACGTGACCGTCAATCCTCCTGTGATTGCCTGTGTGTATCAACACGCTTTCAACGTGTAGTAATGTTTTAGATCAAATATTTTATTACTACTTTTATTACTACGAATAAACAAATTAAAATAAAAGATTTTATAATTTTTGACAACAATTTATTATTATTTTTTGGTTTTTTTTTTTTCTGCATCTTTGAAAATTCGATTAGTTCTCAAAAATGGCAAAGTCTATGAGAATCATCAGTATTGTCTGCAACCCTCATGTTTCTCGTGAGAATAAAAAATGTGCGGTTGAAAGGCGAACAGTTTGTAGCTGATGACGAAGCTGTGGACTATTTTGTTTAGTACAACATACGGACAAGGGAGCTGGGGCAGTCCAGAAGAGTGTGCGCTCGTCACGCTCGTTAAAAGCCTGTCTGAGGAGAGCAGTTTCCACAACCAGATATTAAACACTGTGTAGCGTCACCAGCGTGCCGTTGCCTGCCTATTCATTATCGGCCTCCTATGGCGCCGACTTCTGGCAACCTAAACAGCCTCTGTAAGATTCACAAGAGACACATGGGGCATGTCGATGGCAAAAACAGGCTTTGCTATTATCAGTGGCGGCTTCATGTCATTATTCACTCTCATTACATCAGACAAGCTACGCTGTGGTGTAGCTAGCTACAGTCATTGATGACGCCGGTGGCGGCAGGTCAGGGCTGCTGGATTATTAAATACAGCGATAACTTAGCCACGTATGGCTTGCAACTGACAACCATCACACAAGAGGAGAATGAAAGGGAAAAGGCGACCAGGCAGGTTGGGAATGTAAGCTTTTATGATGTCAACGAACGCACTGGCGGTGGAAACCTCTTGGGGAGTAGCACACAGTTGGAGAAGCGGCGGACTGGCCCTCTCGCCGTCACAATGTGATTGAGGATTGTCGCTGGTACGTGACTAGAGTTTTTGATCGCCTCGAATGGCCCTCGTTTTTTGTAAGCCGTGGCCGGTTGTCGAACTTTAAAGACTAATAGCCCCGGTGTTGGTGGCGGCAAGGGGTTTCGAAAAGAAAGTATAAATAGAAGAAGAGGTCAGCTAAAAGCCGGTGCATCCCGCCTCACATACTAGCTTTCTTCACAGCGCGGGCTCAGATGGGTTTAGATTTACAGATTATTGGGTTGGGACGCACCTTTTGATTGACCGGGATCACAAGGATCGGGGGCAATTGTTAATGCTAATGATGAGCTGTCACCTTCGAGTGGCAGCAGAATACTGAAGCAAAAAGAAACAAAAAGAGAAGAAGAAGCAGGTCGAAACTGCCCAGTGGTCTGTTTCTGTGAGGCTCAATCGTCAGTCGTGGGGTTTAAAGCCATCTCCCAAGAAATGGCATGCATCACCGTCAAAACTCGAGGTTGAGCGGGAAGTTGGAGCAACAACAAGTCTTGGTGGTGCCTGAGGGTCGTCGGTAGTAGAGAGCGAACAAGAAGGGAAGAGAGCTAAAGAACAAATACAACGACGAAAAACAAGAGGTATCATGATGGAAAGGGGGGAGACGAGAGGAGAGAGGACAAAAGGAGAGAGAGCTGCAAGAAAAGGGCAACAAGAAAACAAAACAGGGGAACGAGTTGGCGAAGGAAACAAAGGCACTGACAGAAGTCCCGTTTCTATGGTTTCCCTGCTGCCATGGCCGAAGCAGCTTGCTCTTTCCTCAGTCAACTTCAAGACGGGAAGTTGCGATCATAACAAGGCACCACAAGGTTCCTTCCTCTTGCATCTAGCGAGTGCTTGATAAGGGAAGGAGCCAGGACTCTATCAAAATAAACCTGCCATACTGGCGCTCTATTCCTTCCATTTTGGACGAGTGGGGATAGTGGTTCCTTCTGTCGAGATATACTCTCATCGTCTGTATCATGGAGAGCACTTTGCATTTACGTTTACTGGTGGAAGTCGCACACGCATCGTAACCATTGTGATTTCCCTGTGGCTTGTGGCAGGAGGCATAAGTGAAGACAACATAGACGTTATTTCAAATGATGTATTTGTTGTAGGCCATCTTATTTTGCGTCAAAAATTATGGGGCTGTTCTCAAGTCTTTTTTTTTTTAATTGCCGAGTTAAACGTAAACATGGAAAATGTACAATGCCGCAATGTGTAGTAAAATCGTCGTGAGGCTGGGTATTTGTCCCCAATGGTAGCTACTCGCGCTCTTATGTTTAGTTTCATACACTTACGCCTATGGAGACTCTTCCACAGAATACACAGGTACGACGACAATAAGATATCATGTACAGTTACTACTATATAATAATCGACCGAAACCCGCAGCCTTGTTATCACCACCTCGGTTTTAAATATCGCGGGTGAGAACGTTTTAATGTGGCCCAGCGTATAAAAGCTACGCGTGCGTACCCGCGTCAACCAGTCGGCGAGCGTACGGTTGTCGATCCGCAACAACTCCACATGCTTGGTGGCGGAGGTCAGCGATGCGAGGCTGAGGTCTGCCTCGTACAGCGTGGTGGTGGGCGCGTTCTCGGCGCAGATGACCTGGCCAGCGAGGACGAGGACGGTGGACGGTAGGATCTCGGCCCGGTCCGCCATAAATATGTGCGGGATCTCGGTGGAGGCATTTTGATTATGGACGGTCGGTCCGGCGTTTCCCCTTAGCTGTGTCGTGGGAGACGGGTGACGTAGACGCGGACGCCGCGGTAAGCGGACTTGTAGTTACGATGGGGCCACTTCCGTTGTCTCCGATGCGGCCTCCAACGCGGTGGACTATAAAGGACGGCTCTTACCTGGGTAACGTCTCCGTGTTTGGATCGGGGTGTGCTATGATGGACGAGAAAGACGGCGAGGATAAAAGCGATGAGGAAAACGATTACGAAAAAGGGTCATTATACTATTTTATGCCAAGCTATGCTGATAACCGGAGTCTTGATATTAACATCCCTGGGCTTGTCTTGGTCAAGTACCTCATTGACCACGAGCTGCCGATGCACTCAAGCGCGGCCTGGTGTTTTTTTTTTTTTTTTTCAAAAGACTAAGACTAGACTACTGTTACGAAAATGGCCCCCCACGAGGCCGTAACAACGGGCCAGACAACCAGGCACACAACTCCGCATAAGGAACAATAAAGACGCGAGTAATAAAGAAAGCAAAATGGCACGAATATGGTTAGAGGGTGTGGCACACACGCAAGACAACTTGATTAGACAGAAGATATTTCATATGGGAAATAACCTATAGAATAAAATACGAATGAAGGAAACCTTATTTTATACTAGGGAAAAAATAAGGAAAGAGATACGAATAAAGTACATTAGATATATAAGACTGAGGCTTCCTCCCAGTACACTAAATGGAAGACTCAGTCGCTACCGATTGTCTGAAATATAAACCTATGCAGACCCATTTTCCTGTGCCCTTATTGTATACAATCATCACAGCTATCACCTCCGTTATTGTGTTGACTATTGTTCAACCGTTACACCTTCTCACCGTTCTTATCGAACAAGACCCCCTCCCTAGCCTGATCACCTAGTAGAGACTCTCTCCCTTGGGAAGTGCCTTTGTAACAAGTACGGTTTGCCAAGCACTTTGTGCTCTTCTTTTCTCCTAGAAGCCAAGCCTTTCACCATCGTTTTGGATGCAGTAGACGAATGTGCCATGACCGAGTTTGAGGGCGTGGTTTAGAATGTGGAGAGCTGGTTCTCTACCAATACACCGTTTATTTTGGTAGCTTGGCTATATGATCTGCTAAATAAAAGAACTGGTAGTTTAGATGGTAATTTTTTATGGTCTTTTTTTAAAAAAAAAAAAAAAAAACAAAAGGGTCATAAAACTAATCAACTAATGGACCATCTCAAGTAAAATAAATAGGAAATCTATAAAAACATCACATCGCAGGGAATCAAGCCCAGGCCATGTCGATATAGAAAAGGTACTCCGTACTTAACTCACTAACTTAACCGCAGACATCACAACAAGCAAGGAAGCTTAATAAGCGTCGGTGGTTTAGTGGTAAAATCTGTCGTTGCCATGTGCAAAATTCGACAGGCCCCGGGTTCGATTCCCGGCCGACGCAATTTTTTGTCGATTTCGACAAGATGTTTCTTTTTGCCAGCTTCAGCCCGCCCATAAAGCGTGCCTGTACACGCCCGCGGGTGTATATGTACCCTCAAGGTGTATACCTGGGCAGGGCCTTGCCTGCCCTCATACCCGTGGCCCCTGGCCGTCACATGTGACGCATTGTTCAGGAATACGGTTTATAAAACCTCATGCGGGAATGTTTCCTCCCAGTGACGTAGGTAGAAGACTTGGCCGCTACCGATTGTCTGAAATACAAACCTTCATAAACGGTATTCCTGTATATTAACCAAGGAGCAGATGGCGAACAGTAGCGCCTGGCCAGTGGACAGCAGATGCGCTCGCTATGTCAGCGCTAGAACACCGCCAACACAGCGCCTGTCCACTGTCGTCTGTAAGTTAGCCTGGGGCGACGACGTTACCTGCATGATCGCAGGCGGCCAAGTCGCTATCGCCCACCATGGCTTATGGTCGTGGGGCTGTCACTCACACGTGGAAGGAGGAAGGAGCTGGGGTAACGTGTTACTCTCACAAATGGGAGCATACAGCACTCGAATCAAATGGTTTTCATACGATGGAGATGCGGTTGCGGAATTTGCCGTCCACGCGCATACCCTTTGCACCGTTGTCTGCTGTCTGCTGTCTGTCACACAAACGTCCATGTTAAGATACAGACAGCCAAATGCTGTGAAGCAGAGTTATGGATCTCTCCGAAAATCGGACAAGCACATTCTCGCAGACATATGTACAAAGTAACTCATCTGTTTGTGGTCTTTCATGCATAAAGGGTGGACAGTGAGAGATGTAGTCCTACGACGTATTAACGACGTATTAGCGACCGTAGTAAAGTGGTCAAGGTAAGGCCCGCGATTTCAAGGTGAAAGTGGGGTCAATTGACGGTAGCAGACTTTTACGTTTTAAACGTTTTCACCTTTTTACGTTTTTTTTTTCACGACCAACGACTGGGCATGAGCGACAATTGCGATTGATAACGTTACAATACGGAAGGACGACATTATAGGAGAACAAAAAGGACTAGCAAAAAAAGAAAAGACACACACAACCACCATGGGCAAAGACCGGCCAAAGGACGCCCACGAGGACCACCACGAGGATGTCTCCGACGAGGTCTCCGACGACGGCAATTTGGACAGCCTCTTTGCCGACCCGCCGGACTACTACCCGCCCTCCCCGCCGCCCACCACCGAGCAGCACGCCCTCGGCCGCAGCGGCGTCCAGCTGACCCTGCACCTCGTCGGGCACAGCGTGCTGGAGGCGCACCGCCTGTGGAACGGCAGCCGCGTCTTGGCGGACTATCTCGAGGAGCAGGAGGCGCAAGGCCAGCATGTGATTCGCGACAAGACCGTGCTGGAGCTTGGGGCGGGCGCCGGCCTGCCGGGGATCGTGTGCGGGCTGGTGCTGGGCGCGCGCAAGGTCGTGGTGACGGACTACCCGGACCCGGACCTGGTGGCGACCATACAGCAAAACATTGACGAGGCCGAGGCGGGGGCGGCCAAGTCGAGTCAGCTGGCGGCCTACATTCCGGGCACGGTGGTGGCGGACGGCTACATCTGGGGCGGCGATCCAGCGCCGATGTTGGCCCATCTCGTCGCAGCGAGCAATGCGAGCAGCGACACCGCGAGCGGCGACACTGCGAGCGGCGAGGCAGCGAGCGACAGCGAGGAAAAGAATGCGAGCGACGACGACGGGGAAAAAAAGTACGACGTCGTCCTCCTGGCCGACCTGCTCTTCCGCCACGCCGAGCACAGCAAGCTGGCCTACAGCGTGGCCCAGACACTGCGCAAAAGCCCCGACAGCCGCGCCTACGTCTTCTTCACGAGCTACCGGCCGTGGCTGCGGCACAAGGACCTGGCCTTTTTCGAGCACGCGTGTGCCGCGGGGCTCGTGGTCGAGCACCTGCTCGAAAAACGCCTGGAGAAGCCGCCGCTGTTTTTCGAAAACGACCCGGGCGACGTGAGCGTGCGCTCCACCGTGTCGGGCTATTTGCTGCGGTGGCCGGTCCCAGAAAAGAAAGAGGACCCGGCTGCGTTCTGGCCGCCGCCGGGGGCATCCGTGGAGGTACCCGTGGGGGCGGAGTCGAGACAGGCCGAGGCTGAGGCATGAGCTTTGTTGTTTGATTTCCTGATTCATAAGAGCATAGAATACCATAACATGATTGTAACCCCACCGCCGTCTGAACGCCTCGCTGTCGCTCGTCCTCGTCTTCGTCTCCTATCCAAACCGCTGCCGCGCCAGCTCCCGCAGCATGTCCATCGTCTCCGCCTCCCGCGCCCGGTACTGCGACCGCCGTTCGGCGAGCTCGTCGTCCCGCGCCCGCTGCTCCTCCTCTCGCCGCAGCTGCCAAAACGTTCGTTTTGCGGCCGCCTCTTCCGCCTCCTTCTTTTTGTCTTGCGCCGAGCGCTTGTTTCCCCCACCCTCCTCCCCCATCAGCTCGTCGTCCCCCACTTCACCCCCGGGCGACCGCTCCCGGAACCCGCGCATCTTGTCGTTGAGCGCGCGCTTCTTCTCCAGCTGCCGCTCCCGCGTGCCCGCCGCCGCCCGCGGCACGAGCTCCTCCAAACGTTCGCGCTGCTCGACGCGGTCCGCGCGGCGGGCTAGTTTGAGGGCAGCACGCTCGGCTTCGCGGTCGTCGTCATCGAGCGCGCGGCGCTCGTCCAGGTCCGCGCGGCTGGGGATGGCCGGGCCGGGCGCGCCGAGGTGACGGCTTCTGCGGGCCAGTGTGCCGGCAGGGGGGCCACCCTCTGCCGGTGGTAATGCCGGACCGTAGTCGCTGTCGTCGCTGTCGCCCTCTTCCTCGTCGTCCTCGTCCTCGTCGTTCTCCTCCACTCGCTCCGTCTTTGTCTCCACCACCACGGGCTGGTCCCTCGCCCGCACAGCACGTAGAAACAGCTGCGGCTCGTACCACCGGTCGGCCAGCTCGTGGCTGTTCCACTTGTCCACGAACCGCCGCCAGCGGCTCTGCACCTCGCGCTCTTTCTTGACGTCTGTCTTGGCCGCCGACTCTAAATCGGCCAGCCGGAGGTGCTTCTCCTGCGACAGGTAGAGGGCAAACAGCGGCGAAAACTTGCTGTAGTCGGCACGGGCGACCAACGGTCGAGCAGCGTGGGGGAGGGGCACTGAATCTCTCTCCTTATCTTTGTCTCTGTGGTGATGGTGGTGTCGCCTTGATCGGTGGCCGTCCTTGTCCTCTCTGCGGTCGTCATGGCTTGTCTTTTGGTGTTTGTGGGCGCGCGGTGACCGCGATCGCGACCGCGATCTGGACCGACGATGCTCGCGGTGACGATGCTTCTCCCGCCTCCCAGGGCTGGACTTGTGAGCTCTGTCTGCGTCTTCCATCTTGGCGAATGTGGGAATGCTGCTTCAATGCTCTGGCCTAGAAGGTTGAGAGGTGCGGTTGAAAGTGGATGGTTGTCTGCGAATGGCCAAAATAGGAACATTGAAAATTAGTGGGGTTGGAGCTTCGGGGTGGCCAATCGGCGATCAGGCGCGGTTGACAAACTTGCTACACAGAGCACACGTTCATGCAGCAAGGAAAAAGATGTAAAATAAAAAAATGATACAAAAAACATCAAATGCATATTTTACATCAAAATAAGATAAAAAGAGGTAGTCAATTTAGCATGTAAAAATGGAGTGAAATAAAGTGGAGAGAAAAGTGAAGAGAAAAAGAAAAAGAAAACCCAGAAGAAAACGTGTACAAAAAGCAATGGCAATCCTGAAAAAAATGCTGAAAAAAAGAAGAAAAAAATGTAAACCAAACCAAGCCAAAACGTAAACTGGCCAAGAGAGTAAAAAGATCCCTGCCAAACAATATGACACAATGTGCCGCCCTGGGTATTCGGAATTGTCCCCCGATATTTCATCCTTCGTCCGCTCATCCTCCCATCAAAAAGGTCGTCATCGGACAAGATAAGGAGACGCTGTTGGAGCTCTTCCCTGCGTCCTTTCTTGTCGTCACCAACTCCGCCATTGTGTATCAGCCTAACGTACAGCCCGCACCCTACAGGGTATTGTTGTGGATCGTGCACCCGACGCACTGGCAGTCGTCGCCGCACGGGCACGTCAGCCCCTCGCCGTCGCACCCCATCACCGAGTAGCTGACAAACAAAAAGTCGCCCGCCGGCAGCGACACCTGGTCGTCGCTCACGCCCGACGTGTCGGAGGCGGAGGGTGTGAAGACTTGCTGGGAGGGGGACGTGGAGTCGACTGTCGTCTGGGCTGGCAACGTTGTCGTGACAGTGGCCGTCCGTGTACTGGAGGTACTCGACGAGTCGTCCATCATGCTCCACACCGACCGCACCGTGTCGCGTGTCGCATTGTTGTATGGGTGTGCAACGCAGCCGACGCACTCGCAGCCATCGCCGCACGAGCACATGTGCATGTCGTCGTCGTCCACCAGGTTGCCATTGTGCACCGCGAATGGGTGTTGCGGCTGCTGGTGCTGTTGGTGTTGCTGTATTGTTGCGGCGTCGTAGCTTTGGTGGCTCTGCTGCATGGCGTTGAACATATTCGCGTCAGGCCCGGCCGTGATCGTCAGGCTCGACCGCCACTGCGATGGCTGCAGAGGCGCCGTCACTGTGCCGTACTCAGGCGGGTAGCGATACCACGCTGGTGCGCCATGGGCTTGGTGTTGGTGTTGCTGGTGTTGCTGGCCCTGCTGTGCAAAGCCCGGGTAGACCTGCTGACCAACGAGTGGCACACCGTGTTGTTGTTGCAACGCGGCTGTGGCAGCATACTGGTCGACGTGGCCATTGGCCATCGGCGGCTTCACGTCGCCATTGCCACCAGTACTTCCCGAAGTCGAAGCGCGGGGGATGGCCGACAGCGACACAGACCCTGGCCGGCCGCCAACGCTGCTTTCCGACTTGAGCATCGTGTGCTGCTGTTGCTGCTGTTGTTGCGACGAGGAGGACGATGCCGACACTGGTGACCCTGAACAGCAACTCTTGGTGTTGGCTGTAGTACCGCTACCGCTGCCGCCGTTGCTGGCCAAGGAGTTTGTGCTCGACGTGGGTGTGTGCCGCGCTGATTCGGTCGCCAAGTGTTGCGGTTGTGTCGCTGGTGCACAGCATGAGCCCTTTGTCGTGGCAGCGGGTGGTGCTTGTGGTGGTGGTGGTGGTGGTGCGTGTGATGTCTGGAACTGAAGGTCGTGGAACCCGTTCATTTGACTCGTTCGTGGGTTTAGGTTGAGACCAAAGCCATCCAGACCGGAATTTTCGTTACCACCGCCGAGGTGCATCTCACCCAACGGTGCTGACATGCCCATGCCGTTGCCGAAAAAGGCGTTAAAGTCGTCGTGGCCGCCATTGGCGTACATGTGTTCGCTTCCTGGGTCTTGGATCGGATAACCGTGTTGGGCGTACGCGCCCGGCGCGCCGGGAGGCGGGAACATGGCCGACGGCTCGCCTTGGCCGCCAAAAAAGGCCATGGACTCGCCCGGGAGCATGAATGCACCGCCGTTGGGGTGGCCAGACCCGGCGAGGGACAGGTCGTCGATGCTGGATGGCGGGTGCCCGTTGGACGGCCAGCCGCTCGTACCGGGTGGTGGGGCGTGGATGTTCATCTGGCTGACGTCGGTGCGGTCAAGGGCGCTCGGGTCGATGCGGCTGCGTGCCAGAGACTTGGGTGACGTGGGCGGCTTGAAGAACGCACGCTTCGATGGCGATCGTGGTGCCTTGGAGGAACTGGAGGCGCTGCCGTTGCCGCTGGCACCGTTCACGCCAGCAGCACCGCCAGCCGATTTGGACCCGCAGCCGCACTTGCGCGAGCGCGGGAGGGCGGCCGTAACGGTGGCACATGAACAGCCGTTGTTGGGCGGATGCGGGCAGATACTCAACGGCCGGCCCGGTTTCCGGACCGGGAGCATCACGCGCTCGCTTGCGTGGTTGCATTTTGTTGAACGATGTCCGCGAATGCAAGGCTCGCTGGCGTTTTTGTTAATCAAGGTGTAAACCAAAGCGAGAGACAAGAAAAGAAGAGAAGGAAAAGACTGCTGGCGCACATGCGCTCGTTTCGTGTAAATTTCTCTCGTCCCGCATGCTCACACGATCCCTCTCATCCGGCCCATCCGCTCTTGTTTCGCTGTGCCACCGATCTTACGACGTGGCCGGAAGATGGAGCAGGTATAAGAAGTCGCCGTCATACCATCATAATCCAAGCTAGAAGACAAGAGGACTGGCACGGGTGCTGCCAAGGTATGGAACGGAGAGGTAGAGAGAAGATTCTTCCCCGAGAGAACGCTGGGCGGATGCGGAAAGCAGAGAGAGGGAGAAAACAGGAAATGCGAGTGGAGAGAAAAACGAGCGCAAACAGAGCCCCCAAGATGCAAGTGAGAAAAAAACGAGGTGAGAGGATGCTGAGAGAATACAAAAGAAAAAAAAACTTACCAGGCCATCTTGACGCCGTCTATCATCGGCATATTGGGCGGTTGTGCAGTGTTGACTTTTCTGTAATGGGGTGTAAAGGGCGAAAAGAGGTAACTTTTGAGAGGGGGTTAGAAGATGAGCTGTGATCGGGGCGGTTCGAATGCGGAGACTCCCAGTGGTTCAAAACACTAAAAAGAGGGAGAAGATGGGGGCCCCTGAGCAGATTTACAAAACAACCTGGGCCAAAACACGGGACGTGGGGTTTGGCCAAGGCGTGGGATGTACTTTGTAATAGGGAAAATCGGGTAATCAAGCGGTGTTCTAATCAGATACTGAGGTAATCAGGCTCGCAATGCACATACTATTGTGGGTAAGGGGCGGTTGGAGGTTGGTCGTTGGTAGTTGGTTGGTGACGGATAGATTGACCTAGGCGTTTGCCGCGCCGATGTATGTTGCTGCGAGGCTGAGAAAATGATAGGTAGGCCCCGGCGGGAGGTGTAGATCTACCGTGGGCACACTGGATTGAGCAATAAAGAGGTGTGGGAAGGGTGAAGCTGCAAGGCCGAGAGAAACCAGACACAGAATTTGCGATTAAGTAAAGTGGCGATGACGATGGCCGTGTAAGATGACAGCACTAGATAAAGTGAGGAGGAAAACAAGGAAACGACAAAAAGGTGACCAGATGGCGATGTAAGCCGGAGGAGAAAGAGAAGAGTGCCGACGATGTAAGTAAGAAGGGAGGGACAAGGTCGTATCCGGAGTCCGTTCGTGCCAACGGAAAGCGTCCAAGGCTGCTTTATTCTGCGGACCTGCTGCGCGAGGAAGAAAATGCGCAAGTATACGTGCGAGTCTGCACCTGTGATGAGGTGTAAAATGTTCTCACACCCCTCTAGTCTTTCGTATTTTTCGCCGTCTTAGTCGTTTCTTTTGCGATTTTTTTTCGGTCTTCGGAAAGGCCGCTGTCGTGCAGGAGATGGAGAGAGAGAAAGAAAAAGAAAAAGAAAAAGAATAAAAAGACGAAAAAACGAAACCGGCGTCTTGCTTTGTTTTTCTCGGCCGCGGCGGGTTTTGGCCAAGTTGGTCACGTTTCTGTGCCTTGTGTTGGAGGCCTGCGGGAGAATGTGATCAAGATAAAGCTGGAGGGATGCCCACCACGGTCGCTGTTTTGTTGTCGGATCGAAGGTGAGGAAGAGAGTGAGAAAGAAAGAGAGAGACTGGACGTGCGCTCGTTTTTATTCTTTTCGTTGTCTTCTGTTTTGTCTTTGTTTCTGCTGTTCGTCGGGTTCCAATATAGAAAAGGGGCCAACCTCCTTGCAGTGCTTCCCTTTTAATAAAAGAAAAACACAACAAAGTTCTGTCCGTCCACCGTTGGTTCGTCGATACCCGGGATCGGAGGTTGAGGCTCAGGCCTAGGCTCAAGTTTGGGCTCGACAAAATGAAATATTCGCAAGTTTCCAAGACAGGGAAAGGGGGAAGCCACGTTCGACCTCCAAAGAAAGAGACCGAGAAAGCAAACTCGAGCAAGAAAAAGACGGCAGCTGATCGGGACGCCAACGGAACCTCTTCGGACAAGGAAAGCTTATATATGAGAAGTATATATATGCCCGGGTTTGCCAGATTCGTTCCCCCCAGCACGTTCCGATTCTTCAGCAAAAAGCACCGAGATTATGGAGCTGTGCTCTCGTTTTGTGTGTGTCTTTCTTAGATGTCGTCGTCTTCGTCCTGCTTCTTTCAGCACGTCACATCAACAAACACCCGGGCAAGGAGGCAAGGAACAATGCCTTTTGTGGCGGTTTAGGCGAATAAAGAGGGGTGACAGCAGCAAAAGACGAAGCGTGATGACGAAGGTATGTCCGCCACCCGAAAGGAGACAAGAGACAAGAGACAAGAGAGAGGAGGGGAGGGGCGTGCGTGTGTATCAATCACAATATTGGCAACGATGGCTTGCCCGAAATGGCAGCCAGTTGAAACATGGACGAGAGGGCAAAGGCAAGATCGCGATGCGGCGGGCAGGCGGCTGACCCGTTGTGGTCTTAGTCGTCGGTGCTGGGATGGAGGATGGAGGATAGGAGTAGCTTGGTCCCGGTGGTCGGTGTCGATATAGGCCCTTTTTGAAAGCAGGGGGGGTTGTGGTGTGGTGTGGAGTGGCGTGGGAGGCGAGGAGCCGTCAGGCGAGACCCGAGAGAATGACGGGTTGGGACAGGGCTAGATGGCTCGGCAGATGGACAGCAAGACAGCAAGATAGCAAGACAGCGTGAGCCTGAAGGAGAAGTCGAGACAAGTCAACACAACAACACAAGGCTACTGCGTGTCTTGGCTGCGGTCGTACGTCGTATTCAGGTTTGTCAAGCGGCCGTTCGGGGAGGACATGCAGCAAGCGTGCAGTGCAGCAGGCAGGCGTTCGCCGCGGTAGACACACGTCCGTTTGAGCTGTCGAGGGCGAGCGAGAGAAGACTCTGGGGGTGGGGAGGCTTTGAGAGGCTTGTGGCTTGGCTAGTCTGGGAGTATGCCTGTCCGATTTGGGAGCAACCTGGGAAGCAGAGCAGCGGTCTCTTGGTCTCTGGGGTGTTGATTCAGCGCCACGTTTCTGCCCGTGACTCGTCGCGTCGTTGTAGTCGGTGCAGCCGGTGGTGCAGTCGTCGCGTTGCAGCCGCGGGAGGGGCAGAGGGGCAGAAGGTGCGGGTAGTCACAAGAGAGGAGCCGCTTCCGACGATCGAGACAGACACCCGTCGTCCCGCTTGGAGGTTGGAAGCAAGGTACCGATGGTAACGATCAGCCTTTTTTAGCTATTAGCTCGCGGCCTTGGCCCTCGTGGCGTCCTCGTTCGGCTCGTGCTCTTGCGGTCACCTCGTTCTCGGGTAAGGCTGCTAGCAAGCTGGACTGCCAGGGCTGTAGGACCCCCAAGGGACTAGGGACCTATGGCCTCTGGCTCTTAAAGATGGACGTCCTCGCGTCTTCGCTGGGTTTGCCGGCCTCGATGATTGGCTCGAGGACAAGGCAACGAACGAAAAGGGAACGCAGTTGCAGCAGACTGGTGCAGACAGTGCAGACAGTGCAGACAGCAGATGGTGCAGAAACTTGCTCAACCCAAAGAGTGGGCTGTCAAGGTGAGGCAGTTTTCCATGCAGACGATGCAGGTTGCAGGTGAAAAAAAGCAGCGCGTGAAATGAATGAGCGGCTCGAGTGGTGGGTGTCGTTTAAGTCGTTAAAGCGGGTGGCGGCAATATACAGAAGGGAGCCAATATATATAAGTAGGGCGTGTTACAGAAAAGAACCACGACCGAGTAGGGAGGAAGGCTATAACGTGCAAGTAAGGGAGGAGGGGCGCTGACAAAAAAGAAGAATGAGAGAGTGGGAGAGAGAAAGACAGATACTGAGCTGGGCGCACACGAGGAAACGGCCAGCGGCTGAAAGACGTCTTCCTGTGAGAGGGCTAGCAAAGACAGAAAGAGAGAGAGGCTGTGAGTTGTGAGAGCGTGCGCCGACGGAGTGAGAAGAGGTGGAGGGTGGGAGGCAGGCCAGGGTGGGATGCGGGATGAAGAGACGGAAAGAGCTTGCAGCGGCGGTGCGAACTGTGGAGGTGAGGAAGACAAGTGCCAGGCCCAGGGATTGGCGTCCGTTCAGAGATGGTCGGTGGGTGAGATGTGGGTGAGGGTGAGGACGAAGACAAGGACGAAGACAAGGATACGGATATGGATGTGATATGAATGTGGTCGTGGGCAACGTCGGGTTGAGGAGGTACAGGACGCGTGCAGGCGGTACACACGGCGTGCGTAGTCGTGAATCGAGGAGTATGAGTCGTTGAGGGCGCGGTGCGATTGGCGGCTGGCGGGTCGACGGGCAGCACAGCACAAGCCTTGGGAGAAGTTGAAAAAAAAAAACCCAAAAAGACGTCACCGGCGAGAAGTCGAGAGGACGTGGTTGAAAGTCGTTAAAAATCGAGGAAAAGTCGACGAGGCCGGACGAGTCGGAAAAGGCCAAGGAATGTTGAGAGGAGCGAAAAGAACAAAAGAACAAAAGAACAAAACGTCGAGGTCGAGGAAATTCGAGAACAAGGTTAAAGCACGGGAAAAGTGAGGGCAGGTCAGGACCCTTGTTCGTCTCTAGTTTCTCGTTTCTGGTGCCAAAAGGGCGTCCGTGCAACAGCAACCCCCTTCGTCTGTTTCTGAATGTTTCGACCAGCGACAAAAGCAGACAAGGCGATGGCCAGTGAGAGGGTGGATGCGCGCAGCCGGGGCGGAGGGGTGAGGCGGAGGACGAGGAGGAGAGAATCGTCGTGGGTTGATGTCCGAAGACTCGAGAGGAGTGAGAAAATGCAAGAGGTTAAAGAAAGACGCCGGTTGAGTGTCGGCCGCTGTAAATTTTTACCGTTTTTGGTCTGTCAGCCGTCCGAAACAGGAAACCGCAAACACGCCATATCGCCGCGTCGCTCTTTCACTTTCGCAACCGCTACGAGTACGCGCCCGCCGCCCACTAAAAAGCTACGTCAGGAAATGGATGAAGTATTTTTTACTGTAACAATTTACAGTGTTCGGATACAGCAGGAGCCAGGAGGACCAATAGTGTTCCGGTACTTTTAGCAGCGCACGTCGGGAAGGAGCGACCTTTGCCTCGCACGACATGGATTCATTGATACGATGGAGAGGCAGGCACAACCAGCACCGCTCCCTGGAGGAAACGTGCCTAACAAAAGCACAGGAAAGAACAATCTGCCCAGCCGCCCACTACCGGCGGAGGTTCGGAGCAGCTCCTTGGAGGGTTGTGATGGCGACATGGCTGGGCCCAGCCAGGGCCCTGGACTCGAACGGGGCCGAGGGGGACCTCGACACGACCTGCTTTTGATGTGTATCTGTGCCCTCGGAGCTTGTCCTACGGAACAGTGTCGAGGAAGCTTTCCAATCAGCGGCAGCGCATACCAAAACAGCACAGGAACTAGAACAGGCAGGAGCAGCAGTTCCTTCCTTTGCCAAATACCCAAAATTGTTGTTTCGCTCCTTCCACAAAATCCTGTGCGGCGTGGAAAAGGAAAGAATGTGTAAAAAACCAATTGTCCCTTGCCTTCGAACTATTGTCTCTTGCCTTTCAAAGGTGTCTGGGCGTTCCTGTCCTTGATCTCCAAACTTTTTTCTTCGATGGTGGGGTGCTGTGGTGTGGTGCAGCGGTGCTGCCACCTGCGGCATGTGTGTTGCGCATCCCACGGCGGCGGCGTGCTTTCGTGTTCAACGGGCCCCGGCCCCTCGCTGAGGATTGGGGGAAGGAGAGGGAGGGGAAGAGCAGGAAGGGAAAGAAGGGGTCCACATCAGTATGAGCAAGTTTCCATTGGCCCAGACGGCTTAGAAAAGGTGGGGAACGGAGCCCAAGCCTTTTTTTTGCCTGTGGATTGGCAAGTGCGACCCGCGGCCGGCGCAAAAACCCAGTGGGAAATCGGCTAGCGTTGGCTCTTTCTTCCTGGAAAAGCCGTTGCCCGCAGCCGCCCCTGGGGCCTGGGCTACTGTGGGCCAAACCAGGCCAAGGTGGGAAAGAGCAAGCGCTGTAATCATGACAAAGGGTGGTTGTTGATATCAGAGGAGGCAACTGCATACGAGTTGAAGGGTGGAACAACTGCATTTCGAAAATAAGAATGGCTACGAGTACAAAACAAAAACTTGCTGATCCATGCAGCTTGCCGAATGAACAGACAATTCGAAAATATAGGAAATAGAAGATACAAAACAGGATCAAGACAGCAATTGGACGACATGCTGGGTACAAAAACCAAGCAGCAGAGCTGGGAGACGGCCTGTCCAGGTTGTCGGATTTGCAACGACACGCTCGACCGCTTTTTCGTTTCTCTCCCTCTATTATTTCCTTGACTCGGTTTTATCTGTCTGTTATCTCCTTTCGTATTTTTCTTGGTTTTTCCTGGATCTCTATTCTCTTCAATTTTATCCTCCACCGGCTCAAGGACACCAGGGAGCCGAGACGACGACGAAAGGTGACAGAAAACGAATGTGAAATAAATAAATAATAGGCTCCCAGGATTGATCTCGCTGTCCCGTCTCCCTCATCGTTCCCCCTCGCCTCCTCTCGCGGTAGCCGGTTCGGACACCCCCCTTTTGACGTGTCCCAGTCACCGGCCGCCTTGTCCTGCATGATATATGACAGACAATGCGACCGGCCGGCGTCACAGTCCCAAGGACAAGATAGTTGGCAAGAGGTCTCACTTCTAGGTACTTTGTTTTCTCTCTCCTCTTCTTTTCAGTCTATTATCTTCTATGGCTTCTTCGTTTGTTCGTCCATTTGTTACTTGCTCTCCCCTTTCCTTCCCCTGGATCCGGCCTCTTGGGCTAACAGTTGTACGCCTCGTTCTGTTTCCTTTTTCTTTCTTCTTTGCTACCTCCTTTCTCTATGTATATCCAACTCGCAAAAGTACGTCGTACGTAATACAAACCTGGCGGACGAGACAGGTGAGGCCCAGAAAAAAAAAGAGATACACCAGAAAAAGACCCAAGAGACCTAAGAGACCCAAGGGACACAAGAGCCAAGCCATGTCTCGTGGGGAAGAGAGTGCATGCATCCGTCTCTGCTTCCTGATCCCCTGTATTCTTTTCTTGTCTCCTTTTCTGCTGCATCCTGGACCAACCAACTCGGTTCTCGGCGTGACGCATCTGGAAGTGAAAGGAGTGAAAACGAGGAATAGGGAGGGAAGGTGCCTGGGTTGTTGTTTCTCTGCCATCCATTACCGCATTTTGTTTTCTTTTGCTTTTCTTTCTAACGATCATTGTATGCCAACTTCCCGCCCCCATCCTCATCCTCCTCCTCAATCCTACCATCCCCACGCCCCGCCCCGTGTTGATGTTGCATACCATGCCGGCACCGCGCAAGACTTCGTAGCTGAAGACACCTAATATTGATTTCTTTTGCATAATGGCATAATGGCCGTCCATCAGCTGGCGCTTATATCGGGAAAGCGGTGCAAGAGAGGCAATGGCCGCGCCTTCGCCCCAAGGTGGCGGCACCCGCGTGGCCCCCCGCCCCAAATAGAGCGGGATGATGCGAGTATATGGGGTAGGTTGGAGTGGGATATGGGAGGCATATCGGATGGGCAGAGCGTATGCTACCCTTGACCGCGTCAAGAAGGATGTGCATGCTGCAGCCTCCCGAGTGTCTCGTTTTGTTTTGTCTTCTGTCAGTTTTATTGTCATTTTCTTATTTATCCTCGGCTTGATTTTGATATTTTGCTCTCTCCGTACTGCCCAGCGGACTCGCCGCCTAAGACGACACACAGCCTGTTCACGGTTCACAATTCCCTCCCCCAGCCCTGTACTTTGTGTACTGCTCGTAAGGTCGTTCGACGAGGGGGGCAATGTGGCGATGGCCTGGTCAGTGGGGTTTGAGGGATGGGGCACAAAGGGGCAAAGAAAAGCCCTTGTACATGAGACGGACTGGTTCGTTCGTGACCATCATCATGGCCTGTCTGGTCCTCTTGGCCTGTACCGGCCTGCCGCGTCTGGCATCCGGCCGCTCTTGGCCGTCATCCCTCCTGCTCACCGTCCTTTAAATTTATTTTGACTTGTTTCCTTCCCTATCCTTTTCTCTCATCCTTACCTGTTTCTTCGTTCTCTCGCGCGTCTTGTGCCACCTGTGATCTCTCGCTGCAAGATCGAGCAGGGGGGGAAGGAACATATAAAAAGAAAGTCAACAATGGCCACATAAATACAATGCATCCAAAACAAACTGCATCACGACGTCATCGACGGCCTTGCCATCAATACCTCCCCTCTCTTGTCTCCCCCCCTTGCACCCTGTTTGCCTCGTTCGGCTCTTGTCTCTCTCGTTCTCCCGTTTTGGTTGTGACTCTCTCTCTCAAGCAAAAAAAATAAAAAATACTGGGGTATCATGTTGTTTTAGTTGTTGTTTGTCTTACAAGAAAAAAAATCAAAAGAGGTTCTTGTCCCACGTTGTACAAAAAATAAGACACATGTACTAGACTGTACGCACACACGCGTACACCCCCTTGTCTCTCCCTCTCTCTCCTAGTCTTGTCACCTTCTTTGTTACTCTTTAAATTTCTGATATTGTCTCGCTCTCCCCCCCTCTTCCTGTCTGCCTGTCTTCCTGTCTTCCTGCTTCTGCTTGCCCCGGGCAGCATCGGCCTGCCTCTCTCGGCCTAGTAAGGCTCGCCACGCCCACTTCGCTGGTGTTCCACGAGGCCTCGCCCTGCTCGCCCTGCTCGCCCAGTCTGCTCGTTGGTCACGCCTTGCCCTCGTCGTCCGAGTCGTCAAACATATCAGCGGCTCGCATGCGTTTCCGCGGCGGAAACGCCGACGAGGCGGAGGAGGCGGTGGACGACCCGAGCCGCATGCGAACGGGTGCAGGTGGTGACTGTGGTGGTGCCCGCACCTGCATGGGGGATGCCTGCTCGGATGATGCCTGCACGGCTGACGATCCGGAAGGGGCCGAGGGGATGCTGGGGATCCCGGTCGGCCTGGATGCCGGCCTGAACGGTGGTTCGGTTGGGTCGATTGTGTCGGCTGGCTTGGTCAGGCGTGCCGTGGTGTGCGCGGGTTGTTCCTTCTGCGGGTTTTCCTGTTTCGCCTCGCTTGTCGTAGTCGTAGCCGTTGCCTCTCGTGAACGTGGACCAGACAGAGGCGCATCGTGCATTGCAACGTCACGTCCGTGGCCACCCTGGACGTCGCGCTCGACGCCATTATTGTCATAGCCACCGTCTTCATTATCGCTCTCACTCAGAGAAGACAGACCGGACATGCCGTAGGCCTCGTAGTCGTCGTCGTCGTCGTCGATGTCGTCGTCGTCGTCTGTCGCAATCTCGCCCTCTTCGCTCATCTCGTCCATGTCGCCGACCAGTGCGCGGATCTCGTCGGCCGTCAGAGGAAGGCCGTCGAGCAGACGGCTGTGGCCCTCGCCGCGACCCGTGTCTTCCTCCTCCAAAGGCTCGCCATCAATGTCCTCATCATCCATGCAGGCCAGATCGAGCGCCTCGTCGTCGGTGTAGTCAGAGCGGTAGGCCCACTCGTCGTCTTCGTCGTCGTTGCTGGCGTTCTCCATTTTGTCGCCGATATCACGATCGCCATCCACAACCATCTTGTCGCCAGCATTGGTGCCACCGCTGTCCACAAGACGGAACCCGGATGCAGACAGTCCTTGGTCGGCGGACGTGGGGGCGGTCGTGTCGACTGTCCGCCAGCGGCTTTTCTTTGTGGATGTGGCGGTGTCGTTTGCTGCTGCGGATGGTGGTGGTGGTTCGTCGCCTGCTACTGTCTTATCGCCAGCGGCACTGCCGGCGGCGGCTGGCGGGTTCTCAAAGCTCGAGACCAAAAAGGCCTGCGTCTCGGCCGAGAAGACGGACCAGCCCTCCCAGTGGCCCAGAACCAACCCAATGCTGCGCTTCCACTTCTCGGCGCGCAGGCGGCCCCATTGAAACTTGTCGGCCAGCCTGCCCAGGCTGGCAAAGACGTTGCGGCGGCGCAGGGCGGCGTCAAAGAGCTGGCGGAAGCGCCAGGCGTGGCGGATGCCGCTGGTGGCGGAGGACGATAAAATGTCGCTGACGACGTAGACGGCGATCAGCTGGGCGCCGCTGGTGTCAACCGTATCGTCGGCGTTTTCGTCGGATTGCTTGCCGCCATATGTTGGATTCGCCGCTGTGTAGGCTAGCGGACGCTCGACGTTGGCGACAATGAGGTCGACAATCTCGTTGGCGCCGCGGCTGGCGTGGGTAATGGCAAAGGCGGTGACGCGGGCGATGTCACCTTTGCGCAGCTTGGAGAGCGTCGTCGGCAGGCGCGCGAGGAGGTGGGTGAGGCGGGCCTTTTCGAGGGGGTTGAGGAATGTCTCCTTGTCGTCGTCGGTGACCCCGGTCGTACCGACCTCGGCCTCTGCCTCGGAGTCGTCGGACGAGTTGTAGTCCGAGTCGCTGACCAGCTCGGCGAGGCTCGTGTCGAATTCGTACGGCAGCGAGTTGTCGGGCGTCTTCCAGGCGTGGCTGCCCTCGAACAGGGGAACGTATTTGCCGCCTTTTGCTTGACCCGCGCTTCGTTCGCGATGCGCGTGGAGCCCCGTCACCGTCTCCCACAGGCGGTAGCGGTACCACACGCCGGCCTCACACCGGGCATCCCACAGCCACGCCCACTTCTCCTCGAGCTGCACTTCGGGGCGGCTCATAAGCAGTGCCTCGAACTCGGGGCCCTGGTCGAGCACGTGCTCGATGACCTTGTGGATCATGCGCAGCTTCTTGATGTCGCGCGGCGCGCGCACAGGCACATGGAGAATGCCCTCGCGGCTGGGCGCACCGGAGGGCGCACTGTTGTACGTAGAGGGTGGCGGGATGCCCATGCCCATGCCCATGCCGCGCCCTTGGCCCTGGAAGTGTCGTCCTCCCCCCCCATGGAAGGAGCTAGGCGGCGCAAAGCCCGTAATAGGAACGCTGTCTGCTTTTGCTTTGGATGCCGGAGGAACGGGCCGAGCGCCAAAGGGCTGCGCAGTGGCACCGCTCGCCGCCCCTGCGGCCATGGCCGTTGACGACGCCGCCACGACGGCCGAAGACAGATGGCGGTGCAGGTTGAGGTAGTAGCCGAAGCCGAGGTAGCGGTTCTGCATGGCGCTGACGGCGGCGTCAATGTCGCTGGCCGCGGTCTCGGCCGCCAGCGTAACGATCGCCGCGACCGACTTACGGTCTGTTGTAGCGGCCATGGTATTTGTGGACGGAAGAATGCGGACGGCGTCCACGGTCAGACGGCTGCTGCCAACCACCAGGGCCTTGACGGCCGCGGGCGACATGCCGGGCGGCATGCTGGCGAGGCGTATGGTCGGCTTGGAAGTCGCTTTCTCTTCGGCCCGGTCGACGATGGCCGCGGCGCTCTTTCGTAGCCCGTCGTCCTCGACGATCTGGCCCTCTTCCTCGCTGTCACCGCCTTTCCTGTTGTCTTCGACGTCGTCGTCGCCGCCATCGTCGTCGTCGTCGTCGTCACCAAACGCAAGGCGGGTGCGTACATCGCTCAATCGACTGGGCCGTCCATCGCGGGATCGCTGGTCTGGGTGCCGGCTGTTGCTGTTGCCACCGCCTAAGCTGCCTGGCCCGCTGTTGCGGTGGCCCCCGTGCCCGGACGAGGGTATGCTAAAGTGCCTTCTCCCGCCCGTGGCACCGACGGTCGAGCCACCCTTGGGCTGGGGTATGGAGGAGGAGAAGGGCTGCTGGTGCTGGTGCTGGTGCTGGTGCTGATGCTGCTGATGCTGTGACGCAGCAGCCGTTGTAGACGAGCTGCTGCCGCCATCGTCGAAGCTCTTGACAAAGTCCTCGTATATGGCGGCCGTCTCCGCCGCTTCCCGCTGGCGTTTCGCCTCGGCCTCGGTGCGCTGCCGTTCAAAGATGGACTTTTTCGCAGACTGTTTCGCCGGGAAGCGGACGTTGAAGGTGTTGTTGTTGGACATGGTGCGATCGTGGGTAGCGCTCGTGGGTGAGGGCGCGTCAAGGGGGTCCTGCAGGCGCACAGCCGTTCACTGTCGCTGCCATTGAAATAAAGGTCGCTATAACACGGAGTGCATCGCGGTGTTGTCGTGGATGTGTCGTCGTTGCTGGCAAACTGCGCTGGCTGAATTGAAGCTCTCGTTTTGCGGGCGATGTTGCGAAACCGCGATTCGCTATTTTAGGAGGCACTACGCGCACTTGGCGTGCCTGCCGTTTTGCTGTGGTCGACGAGGCCGTGCAGAGGGCCCTGTAAGTTTCGGGAAGGAACCCTGGAGGACAGCTTTTTAGTGGACCTCCTGCCCCAACGGTTAGAAGCGGCCAGGCGAGGCCAAGCACGTCAATCCACTGCGGGGCTTCTGTATCTTGCAAGTGAGCCCACAGTTGCACCAATTGCACCAAAACGGCGCTCATCCGAGAGGGGGACGATCGCTTGCAGCACCTTGGGACTGGGACGTTAGCTCCCGATATCGACGGCATCTTCTCGAAGCATGGCCTCCTTTGAAAGAGTGGGTTTGCTTCTCGTGAAGGACATCTGGCCGTGGGTATAAAGGGTCATGGTGCCCTCAATGTTGAAGAGTTGAGAAGACAACCAAGTTAAGATACGAAAGAAGACGAAAGAAAGAAGACGAACGAAAGAACAACAAAGAATACGACGGAACGACTTCGAACGACACGACAGGCCCACTTATCGTCAAAAACGACATCCTATACGCAACCTGCAGTCCACGCCCTTACAATGACATTCTCACCACCTGCGTCCGTCCTGATCCTGGGGAGTGGCGTGTTTGGCCTGGGCACGGCCGACGCCCTCAGCCGACGGCCTGAGTTTGCCAACACGGCCATTACTGTAGTGGACCGTGGTTCGGGTGAAGAGGGACAAGGGGACGACACCAAACACTTCCCGGCCCGCGACGCCGCCAGCATCGACTCGTCGCGCATCATCCGCGCAGACTATGCCGACCCGGCGTATGCCGCACTGGCCGACGAGGCGCAGGCCTACTGGCGGGGGGCCAAGCGGCCCGAGGATGCCGTTGATGGCGACGACTACATTGGCGGCGGCGGCCGGTACCGCGAGAGTGGACTCGTTGTGGTGGCGGACGCCTCCGACGGTGCCGACACTGCCAGTGGTGTGGCCGACCCCTCGACGCCCAAGAAAAAGTCCGGCATGGACTATGTCCGCGAGAGCTGGGCCAATGTGCAAGCCCTGGCCGCCAAGGACGCCTACCTAGCCAGCAAGCTCCAAGAGCTGCCGAGCCCCGAGGCCATCCGTGCCGTCGTCGGTACGGGCGGCACCACGGGCGACTGGGGCTACCTCAACGGTGCGAGCGGCTGGGCCGACGCGGCTGCCAGCATGGCCTGGCTCCAGCGGCGCGTGCAAACGGCGGGGCGCGTCAAGTTTGTGCGCGGCCGGGTGGCCTCGCTCGAGACGGAGGAGACTGGCACAGGGACCAAAAGAGTCGTCGGCGTGCGGCTCGAGGACGGCCGGCGGCTGACGGCCGACCTGACAATCACCGCGACGGGCGCCTGGACCGAATCCTTGGTGGGCGGGACATCCCTGGCTGGATCACTGGCGGCCACGGGGCATGTGCTCGGGTACGTGCCACTGGTCAGCGAGGAGGAGCACGCGCGCGTCGCCGCCATGCCCGTGGTGCTCAACCTGACGACGGGCCTGTTTGTGATCCCGCCAGCGCCCGACAGCCGCGAGCTCAAGGTGGCGCGGCACGCGTATGGCTACATCAACCCGACCGCGCCCAGCGAGGCCGGCAGCGCGTCCAAACCTCTTACACACCTCGACAACCCGCAGCTCAACATCCCCGCGGAAGGTGCCGCCGATCTGCGCCGCGGCCTGCGCCAGATGGTGCCGCTACCCGGGCTGGTTGACCGCCCGTTTGCAAAGACGCGCATCTGCTGGTACACGGACACGCCGACGGGCGATTTCCTCGTGGACTACCACCCGGGCTTCGAGGGCCTATTTGTGGCCACCGGCGGCAGCGGACACGCCTTCAAGTTCTTGCCGGTCCTCGGCGACAAGGTGGCGGACTGTGTCGTCGGCCAGCGGCCGGCTACCTTTACAGACAAGTGGGCGTGGCGGCAGGCCGCCCAGGACACGACCGGCCTCGGCTGGGCGACGGTGGTCACGGAGGACGGCAGCCGCGGCGGCAAGCCGGGTCTCCAGCTACAGGACGAGCTTGCAAAGGGCTCGGCATAGACGTCATACATTGTACATATCGCATATACGGGCGCACATTTGCAATTTGTAGTAGACGGACTATTGAATGTGTATTTCAAGCCAAGCTTCATGTATCGACGTTGAATTCCCATACGGTACAGTAACAGCTGCAGCTTGTGTTGTCCCCCTTAACACTATGTATGAAGTGAAGATGTTGCATCTGCCGATAGCCCATCTCTATCGACCGAAACGTGGAAGAAAGAAGAAAGCAGTAAATTAAAACGGACGTAAAACCAACCTCATGTATGTCATAAACCTTTCCTTTCCGTAACTCCATTCGTGTGCACATCCTACCAACGCCAAGGCCATGTGTGTGTATGTCGTAAAAAAACAGGCAAATAATAGCAGAAAATAAAAGGGTTGAAACGTAGAATCGTCGAAGCGATAAAACCATCGAAACGGCAAAACGTCGAGCTGTGTGTGGCAAGGTACGTTTACACCTTCCGGAAGTCTTGCAACACCGGGTAGATCATCTCGAACGCCTGGTAGATTTCCTCGCGGACCTTGGCGCCCGTGAGCACCGTCTTGCCGCTGACAAAGATGAGGAGCACGACCTTGGGCTTGATCATGCGGTAGATCAGGCCCGGGAAGAGCTCGGGTTCGTACGAGCTGAAGTTGTGGTGCCGCGAAGCCAGGCCCTCGAGCCGGACTGGGAACTTGATGTCGCATGAGCCGACAATGTTCTGGATCTTGAAGTCGGTGAACTTGGCGTCGAAGCCGAGCTTCTGGATGATCCGCGCGTACTTGCGCGACGCCAGCTTGCTGTCGTCTTCGGATTTCGCACCGGTGACGACCATCTTACCACTGGCAAAGATGAGGGCCGTCGTCTTGGGTTCGCGGATCCGCATAATGACAGCCGCAAAACGCTGTATCGCGTTAGTAACAGAGAAAGGTCATGTGCCTCGCAATGAGCTCCGGCCGTACCTTTGGGTTATATTCTGCATTCCGCGCGTGCAGAGCGATGGTCTTGAGGTCCAGCCGGCAGTCCAGGTTGACCGTAGCGACGATATTCCTTGCAGGTGAGCACAACTGTTTGCCTCCCGTTTAATAGCAATAACAACGCAATACTGATACTTACTGTAGTACCGGCACCAGGCCGCTCCCGCTCGTCACCGCAGACGGCGTCGCTGCCGGCGTGGCCGGCGTCACGACGCCGCTTCCTGCTGCACCACCATCCGAGCCGCCGGCCCCAAACGAACTATCCGCGGACCCTGGCTGTGTCGTTGTCGCCGTCTTTTGACTGCTGTCGCCTGCTGATCCGTCAAATGAGTCGTGTGGTGGTGTGAGCTCGGCATGGCCGCCGGGAAACGAGAGCGACCCGGGCGCCGTGAACGCCATCGCCTGCAGCGCGTTCACGGGATGTGTGTGAATTGCTTCCATATTGAAAGTGCGGGTGGGAGATGTGAGGAGGGGGTGTGAGAGCGAAAAGGAGAATTTGTAGAACGAGATCTGTGAAACCATAAAGTGTTAACAGCAGGTACTCGAATTGTTATATTCCAGCAAATGTGGCGTGGCCGAGGGGCGCGGAGGCGAGACCTCTCCAGGTTCGAAGGTGGCAAAAATCTAGCGAGGCAACGAACGCTCCTCACAACATAGGATGGTGATAGCTTGGCCAGCTCGGCCATCACTCGCAGCAGTGACGAAACTGGAAAAAGCATCCGAATGCGAAAGCGAATAGCACGGAATGAGAGCTTACCAAAAAAAAAAATGTGGGAGATAAACAAGTCAATGTCTCTCCCAGCAGCGTAGCTCGCTTTCAGGGTCGGCAGATCGGGCGGCAGGATATCGGAGATCGATCAGATGAGCCACAAAAGTCAAGAGATGCGATGAGGCGCGTTGGTTGTATGCTTATTCGAGAAGAGAGTATCTCGCTGAGCGAGAAAAGCAAAATGACGATAGAGAAAGAAAACTTCGGGATCACTTCAACAGAACATGCACGAGCTTCACTTTTGTTTTGCTTCTCGCTCCCGTTCTACTTTTGGAGGCCCTGCTGCAAATCGAAGGTGGGGAGGCGGATAGACGAAGTGCAGTTGTAGGGGAAAGAAATGAGAAGACGAGAGGGTGGGAGGTGGAAGCCGATGTCTCTTATGTCAGGTGTGCTTGAGTGACGAGGAGAGAGAGAGGAAGAGATGTGCGGCAGGAGAAGGCGAAGTGGGGAGGAAGGTGAAAGGCTCTTGTTTTGTTGACGTCGTTTGCAAAAAAGGGAAGGAGCGACTGTCGTCGTTGGCTGTTGCTTTTCGATTTGGGGAGGTGCAGCTTCCGTGTAAGAGGGACTGGGAATCGGTGAGGGACGGTGAGGACGAGGAAGGTGCGTCCCGGTGTGAGGAGGCTGTGAGGAAGTGTCGAACCACGTGGGCGAATTAGAATATTAGAATGGGATGAAGAAGATTGACCCAACTGCGCAAACAAAAAAAAAAAACAAAAAAAAGTTACGTCAATGAGGGCCTAGATGGATAGCTCTCGACAGCTTATCGCAAAGCTCCATTCGAAGCCAGGGCGTGGCGGCGAGCCGAGTGGGAGCTGTGTTGCTCTTATGTACGCCGTTTGCCTTGTGAGATACGTTTTAAGGCAGGTGCAAGTTGCTGTCAGTGTGAGAGCGACCCAAAACATAGGGCCGTTTGGACGTCTCCTAAAAACCGAATTAAATAAAATACAAGAAAAATGCAAAAATGGCTGGGAAAGGCAGGGGTGAGAGAAAAGGTGTGGGTTGCTGTGGCAGGGGCCCACTTTGGGGGTGGTTGTGCTCTTTCCCTTTTGTTGTGATGGAGGGCCGTCGCATCCGCTGATTGGCCTAGGGGCTGGTTTGATCCAGACAAGCTTGCGCACCCAATCAGACAATGCGCAGTCTCCCTCTCTCTTTCTCTCCTTTTCTCGTGAGAGCTGCTGCCTGGACGACGCCGTCGCCTGCGACGGCAGGGGAGGGATGCAAAAGGGGTGCTCCTTACCATTTGGGGGTGCATAAGTGTCCTATTTTGTACGACGTACGTCGTACCGGTACCTCCTTCCTCGAGCCTTGCATTGTGTGCTCGTATCACGGACGCTCTTTCCCTAGAAACTGCTATCGCGAAGACGCTATTGTGTGATGAATGGTGGGCGAAAATGGAAAAGGGGCAGTCGCTCTCGAGCAACATCCGTATGGTGTGGCTGGTGTTTTCATCTGCGACAACATCCTTCATCAATGCGTCATTCTCTTTTCTCTCTTTTCATCTTTTCTTTAAACTCTCACTCACCCTCTTCTCACCTTCTTTCTTTTTTCTCTCAGCACCAGACATCACAATGCCGTCCGCGTCGCCTCGACGTGTCTTTTACGATATATTTGCTTTCTGCCTGCAGCGCCCACAGCATCCTGTTTTTTTCGTTTTTTTCTTTTTATTCCCACTCTATCACAGTCTTTTTCTCTTTCTTGTCGCCCTTTTCTATTCTGTTTTTTTTTTACTTTCACCCCCTCATGGTTCTCTTCTCTTTCCTCTTTTTTTCGTCATGCCCCCTTTTCCTCATCCCTTATCACGAAAAAAGGGGTGAGTGGTGGTCACAGTCAACATCCCCAGGATCCTTCACCCCTTGAATGTACATGTACTTTTCATGCTGGCTGCCGCACACCTGCACACACCCGAGGCTCTGTGCCGATGGAGCTGCAAGCCCCTTGTCTGCAGCACTGACTTTCCTTGCATTTTCGCATCCCACCCCTCCAACCTTTTTTTCATCCCAGCCTTGCTTTCAACCCTTTTATGCGGAAGACGAAAGTCCTGCATCGTGACTCATTCCGTGCTTGCAGCCTCTTTGCTTATGTGTGTGCGCTCCTCTTGATTTGTTCTCGTTTTCCCATTCGTGTCTTCGTACCAGCGTTTTTGTCTTGGAAAGAAGCTCAAAACCTGTTGAACAAACTGACTGCTGTCTTCTAATCCTTACAGACCCTGAGCAAACAAAAAGACAGCTGCAAAATCAACTACCGCAGCTGGCAAACGAGAAGTCATTCTCCCCCCACCACGCGCAAACGAGCATCGACAACTCTCAAAGTTGACCAACTGCCCACTGTGGCTGGCGGCTGGCACCAGACGAAGACGAACCAATACCTACCACCCAATAGGCAGCGACATTGCATCCAGCAAACGGCGGTGGCGGGGCAGTTGTTGTTTCTTGTTTCTTCTGTCTGTTTAACGGCTGGACGCGGCTACCTGCAGTGGGAGGGGCGAGAGGCGAGAGAGACGGCTGGCCAGGTTAAACCTGCCATTTCTTCGCCATTCGTGGCCCTTGGTCTTCTCACAGGAAGACAGCAAGCACCTACCAAACGAGCCAGCGGTCCAAGGAGACCGTTTCATTTGCCGCCACCGCCTCTCCTTTTACTTTCTTCTTTTTACGACGTACAAGCACGGAGTACGAGCGGAGTCCTGCGAGTCGCCCCGCGTACTGTTTGTGTCACCAACGGACCGACGTTTCGATTTCGGCTCTCGTTCTTTTCCTTCCATTCCTCTTCGGCTTGTATCGGTTCGTCTCACCAGAAGTTGCTTGTGCTTTTCGACCAGGCATTTGTTGAACAAAGTGTTTGACGTTGCCCGTTTGAAGTCAAACGTCTGCCTGGAGAGAAAGCATCTCTATCAATCCAGGTCATACCAGGTTACACCACGTTATTGTAGGTCTTCTGCTTCAGGCTTCAGGAGCGGCAATGAGTGTGAACGTATATTTTTTTCCATTTCTATCAAAACAGGCACCCAACCCCGTTGTCTCCAGGTATGCAGTAAACAAAAACGGCAAACAAAACAACGCATAGTACCCCTCCTCACTCTTCACCTTTTACTTTTGTTTCTTATGTCATGTAGTACTTGGGGCCCTCGCCGCCCTGGGGCACCTGCCAGTTGATGTCCTGCTTGGGCGCCTTGATGTCGCACGTCTTGCAGTGAATGCAGCTGGGGATGTTAGTGTTGTTCTCTGCCATAGCCATTCGAAATGGGGTGGTGAACTTACTTTTGCGAGTTGATCTGGAAGCGGACGCCCTCGGGCTTGGTGTTGTCCTCAATGTACTCGTACACGCCGGCCGGGCAGAAGCGGTTCTCCAGACCCTGGAACTCGGGGTACGTCTCGGCGGTGTGCTTCTCCCAGTCCTTGACCTGCAGGTGAACGGGCTGGTCCTCCTCGTGGTTCGTGCCCGTGCGCGACACGCTCGTCAGAATGTCAAATGTAATCTCGCCATCCGGCTTGGGGTAGTCGATCTTCTTGTACTGGCTGGCAGGCTTGGTGGTCTCGTGGTCGCTGTGGCGGTGGTGCAGGGTCCAGGGCATGCGGCCCTTGAGGACAATGGCCTCGATGCCCGAGTACAAGACGCCGCCGAACATGCCGAGCGGGGTCTGGAAGGAGGGCCGCATGTTGCGCACCTCGTGCAGCTCCTTCCAGATCTTGGACTTGCGCAGGGCCTCTTCGTATTCGTACAAAAACACGGTGTCGCCGCGCACCTGGCCGTCTTCGTCCTCGCCGTTTTGGTCCTCGGCGGCCGCCTCGACATCCGCCTCCTCCTTGCCTGCCGTGTTCAGCGCGTTCCAGGCGGCCTCGGCCGCCAGCATGCCCGACCGCATCGCATTGTGCGTGCCCTTGATCTTGGGCACATTGACAAAACCGGCCGAGTCGCCAATGATGGCACCACCGGGGAATGCGACCTTGGGGATGGACTGCAGCCCGCCCTCGACGATAGCGCGCGCGCCGTACGAGATGCACTTGCCGCCCTCGAGCACGGACCGGAACAGCGGGTGCTGCTTCATGCGCTGGAACTCGTTGTAGGGCGACAGCCAGGGGTTCTTGTAGTCGAGCGACGTGACCAGTCCCAAGGTCACGAGGTTGTCGCCAAAGTGGTACATGAAGCCGCCCCCGTACAGATCGTACGGCAGCGGGTAGCCCATGGCGTGCACGATCTTGCCCTTTTCAAAGACCTCGGGCCGCACCTCCCAGACCTCCTTAATGCCCAGGCCATAGGTCTGGGGGTCGCTGTCGCGGCGCAGGTCAAACTTCTTGATGACCTGCTTGGTCAGGCTGCCGTGGCAGCCCTCGCCAAAGAGCGTGACGCGCGCGTGGAACTCCATGCCGCGCTCAAAGGACTCCTTGGGCTTGCCGTCGCGGCCAATGCCGACGTCGTTGGTGGCCACGCCCGACACGCTGCCGTCGGCGGCGTACAGCACCTCGGACGCCGCGAAGCCCGGGTACACTTCGACGCCCGCCTCCTCGGCGCGCGCGCCCAGCCAGCTAACGTACTGGTTCAAGCTGACAATGTAGTTGCCGTGGTTGTGCATCTGGGGCGGGATGGGCAGCGGGAAGGCCTTGGTCTTGGTCAGGAACTTCATGCTGTCGCTGCCGGCGGGCGTCGCGTACTCGAAGCGGTCCGGGTTGTCCTCGTCGAGCCAGTTGGGGATCAGGTCGTTGATGGCGTCGGGCTGGATGACGGCGCCGGACATGGTGTGCGCGCCGATCTCGCCGGCCTTTTCGAGCAACAGCACCCGAAAGTCCTCGTTGCCGGCCTCGGTGGCCAGCTGCTTGAGGCGGATGGCGGCGCTCAGGCCGGCGGGGCCGCCGCCGATGATGCACACGTCCACCATGTCGCTCTCGCGCTCAATGCTCTGGGGGTCGAAGCTGTCCTCGTCCTCGACGACGTCGGCCATGTGCCGCCGCCGGCTCTCGGAGAAGAATCGTGTCTGTGCGTAGTAGGGGGTGGGAGTGGTGGGGTTGTTGTTGTTGTAGGAAGCCGTTGCGAGGCGCGGCCGCCTTGACGGCTGTTGGCTGTTGTGGCTGTAGCGGGAAGAGGCGTGGCACCGGCGCGGGGAATGCGAGGGCGTCGTCGCCGGGTTGGCTGTGCGTCGTAGCGCGCTGCTATTCCACCGGACTGCGCCGTTCGGGGCCGGGGCCGGGGCCGGGCCCGAGGCCGAGCGCTGTGGGGCGGCGACTGGCGTCGCGCCGGCGACATGCATGGTCGAGAGGACAGCTCTGCGGCCGCCTGCCGTCCAGCAGACGCGCACCGCGACGGCAGGGCCGCTAGATGCCGAAGCTGCTGTGAACATGGTTGTGTTGTTCCTCGGGTATTGCGACTGGTGGGTGTGTCGAGAAGCGGGAGTCCCCAGGATGTCGTCTGTGCCGGCGAAAAAGCTTTCGGAAACGCCCGTTGTGCGTGAGAAAACTTCAACGGTGCAATGCGAACAACAAAAGAAAAGAAAGAATCGAGTCAGAATGCAAATGCAAATTTATTGCATGGCCGCCCGTTTCTCCTATTCGGGACTTGGTCTTTGTGTCTCCTCTCGGTGGGCGAGGAGCCGGAATGTGCCAAAGTGGAAGAACCCTGTCCACACTTGTCCACACTTGTCCACACTTAACCACTCCGAACCATGGGCCGAAGAGGCCAATGAGATCGCAGACGAAAAGCGACAGCTCGACGAGCTTCAAAAATGGAGCTTTCTCCCGTATTCCCACTTCTTGTCTTGATCGCTTGTTCGTTCTCGCGACACTGGCACCAGGAACAGCTTCAATTGATAGCGTAGATAGCTTCCAAAGGGCAATTGGGACGAAGGAAGGACCCGTTTCACGATCTGGCGATTCGATGCTGTCGGGTTGGGAGCGAGAGTTCGCACGGGGGACGAGGGTGGATGAGGGTGGTGACGTCTTTATTTCTTTTTTTTCCGGTGGTGGTCGTTCTGCTGCGCGGAACACGCTGCGACCCCGGCCGCGTAGGGAGCGAAAAGCGAAAAATTAGCAGACGCAGGGCAAGCAGAGAACCCGAGACCACAGGGCCTGGGGCCTGCTAGTTTTCTTCTCAGAACCGAGGCCAGTCTGTGGGCCTTGTCCCAGCCAATCGTAGGAAACGTTTTACCGAAGCAAGCCGTCATGGTGGCGGGGAGTGATGGGCGAAGCCGAGAAGGGTCACGTGTGCATGGCGCGTGGTGCACCGGTTTGGCAATCTTTTGACAGCTGAAAGTGTCGCGCTGACTTGCTCAACCCTGTCAGCATGTCCTCTCCCCTTTTCGTCCGACCGCGCGAACACCCCGACGGTCGGCGCACGTCGTTCGCTCTGGTCCGTTCGTCGGAAGGTTCTCCCGGAATAAGAATCCCGAAGGTAACGATCAAACGGTCAAACGGGGCATGCGTGGAAGAGAAGCCAAGGCACAGCCAAGATCCGAATTGAGACTAGAAATATGGAAAAAAAAAAGGGGGGGAAGATGAAAAGAAGAAGGAGAAAGCTGACGGAGTAGAGCGCATCCAAATAACAACCGGGAAGAAATTGGACTTTTGTTTACGTCAAACACCGACAAAGGCATCGTGAAGATCCCACCAATGTCCCAACATCGCCGGCCCACGCTGATAAACAGAGACATGACAAACATTGACGTTGAAAAGAAAGAAGTCAAGAAAAAGAAAAGACACAATCTCACAGCCCATCAAATCAACGCTGCAACGACAGGCTGACAATCGATCCCTGCAATGCCAAATACTCGTGGCTTTGCAACAGGTTCGACCACACAATTAAACTGTCCAAGCTCATCCATGTGGAAGTCTCCAATGTAACTGACTCCCTCGGGAGGTATGCCAAAGCCTTGTGGCTGTCCAGATTCCGCCGATGGGAGCGGAGGTGTTACCTGCACGTCGGAAAGGTTGCCAGACCCAAGTCCTGCTCCGTCTCCGCTCCCAGGCTGACGCCCAAGCTGCTAGAGGGACTGTTCCTGACCACCAAAGGAATGACACGGCACCGCAAGGCTGTTATGATGCTGTCTTCGCGCAATTGTCGCGTTTTCCTCGGCGTGGAGAGGCAGCTGCAAACCAACGCCCTTTGACGTCTGTGTGCCGTGAGATGTCCGGCCTCTCCGTGGACAAGTGCTCAAGCATCTCCAGGGCGGCGCTCATGCAGTCAAGAACCTCGGTCCGGTGTACGAGCGTTCGGTGAGGATCGTTCATGGCAGCCTGGCACAGAATTGTTGCCGCCCTAGACACCACAGAGAACACAAAGTTGTGTTTGACACTCTCCACACATAGAGGGCCAACCAGTCCCTGGTTCATTCGTATAAAACTGATGGCGGTTTCGATGCTTCGTTTGCCAGTGACATTTCTTCTGGCACTTGACAGGAGACCGCCTTGACGGTCAATGGCTTCAGGACGTTGAGGATAATGACGTATGGAGAAAGACTCTATGTGCTTGGTATCCAGTTCCAAGTGCAGACTATGCATGTCCGCAGCATCTGGTGGTAGGAAGAAAACACAGTTGGTTGGTCTGAGAGAGGGGTCTGCAGGAATCTCTGTACCGCCAGCAGAGAATGGTCTTTTTTTTTGTGAACCTTTTTGCATTCACGAATAATATACCCTTATTCACGCCACCGTCGTCTCCGCGACCCAGACGTGCTTCCTTTTTCTGGGGCCAGCTTTGCTTCACCTTATCTTTTCACATCATCTGTCTCTCAACTTGTCTGCACATCGTCTGCACAACATAATGGCTGCAGTTGGTAGGAGGTCTCACACACCATTCGTGCAATAGGAAAACAAATTCGACTTGAGAAGATGGAGTTGAAATAAGAGAAAATAATTCAATCTAGCACAATTTCAGGGCTATCAAGGTAAGTTGTATGTTCGCTCCTTCTTTCTATCCCAGATTTCATCGCAATCGCTCCTTCCCGCACCTGAGACTGCCCCTTTTTAGCAAAAGTTAAAAAGGAAAGAGAGAAGCACGTTGCACCTGCCACGAGTATTGCAGTTTTGCCATTCTATGAGGAAAGAGCGATGTAAGCAGCCTGTATTCTCGCCTTGTGCCTCTTACGAGAACGTTTCAACTCTGCACATTGTATTTCCTTCACGATCGTGGCAATCACATTCTTTTCCATATGTCAGCCGTTTACCAACCCTTCTCAACAAGACACCCGCAGCCTTTGGACAGAACCATGCAATACCAGGAGCGAGAAACGGTCCAGGCCAATCTATGGCAGGCGTGTCGACAGAAGTAGGTAAAGCAAAGAAAATAGCAGATCCCTTGCTTTCACCACAAGCACGCTGATCGCGGCAGGCAAGTCCGTGTCCGCGGCTCAACAATTATTTCTGGGAGCAGAAACAGACCCTCGAATCGGGGCAGATGAATGATACAGGACCTCTTTTGCTCGAAATCCGACTCAGTGGTCCGTTTCGCGGCCTTTTCTTTTTTGCACCTGAACCACGTCTTTTTTGTCTGAAGCGGCACAAACCGGTGTGTTGCAATTGATGCATGGGAGACAAGCTTTCATATCCCGAAATCCGGACCCGGCGCCCTGGGACGGTATGTAGTATTCTGTATTCGTACATCATACGACTTGGAGGAGAAGAGGGGGTGGTATCGCCCCATGTATGATGCGACTCAAATCGGCCGCAATATCGATTTTGCCAACCACAGCGGCGACAGTAGTTCTCACGTCTCCGTCCGCCTGAGGGCCAGAATATCTTTGAGCTTGACAGCACCCTTGGCGCCCCAGCCGGAGGGGCCAGCGTCGACGTCTGGCCGGACAGCCACATACCAGCCCCAGGCCCGGCGGTCCAGCTCGGCCGCCGTGATGTGGTCTGCCCAGCTGTCATAGACCATGCGCAGGGCCCCCAGGAGCAGCCCCAGATTCTCTTCCTTCTCAGCGTCCATGGCCTTGACCGTCTTTTTCTTTTTTGTCGGTGTCGTCTCAGGTGCCGCACCACCACCGGCCTGTCCAGAATCCTCGGCCGATGCGAAACTCCGCATGAGATAGTGCCGAGCCCCCTCGGGCCGGTGGATGGGCATGCCCACGACAGACGTCAGGCCGGAGCTGGGGCCGTGCTTGAACCGAGAGGCGGCACTGTTGCTACTTCCACCGCCACCACTGCCAGCCTCCTGCTGCTCGCGCATCGCCTCAAGATCAAGACCCCAGGCCGCCTCACCGCCCAGGGCCACATCGGCACCCGTCCTGCGCAGCCGCTCCGCCATGACTCCCGTCACGCAGTTTCGCATGAGCCGCCAGCGGTCTGGCCCCAGCATGGTGCCGCCGAACCAGCGCGTCAGCACGACCAGCGTGTCTACGGCGCCGAGCTCGTGCAGGACGCGCAGCATCAAGTCGCCGCAGCCGGTCTCGCCGTCGTCGTACGAGTCCTGGCGCACGCTGTTGGCGTAGTCGCTGTTGGCGTTCCGTACGCGGTACGCCCAGGCATTGTGCGTGGCAGTGAGCAGCTTGGGGTGCGTCTCCATGAGCGAGCGAAGAAGGCCCGCGCGCTGCGCCGGATCGGTGATTGTGGTCGCCCGCGCGACAAACGTCGAGTCTTTCAAGGAGATGGTCTGGCTGGTCGACCAGATGCCGGCGGTGGGCTGTGACATGGCATTGTGGACTTGCGGTGTGCTTTCCGGCGCTGGCTCTGGGATCTTCTCGGCGTTTTCATCTTGAGGCGTCTGTGCAGTTGCTTCGCCTGTCACAGGCTCCTTGTCCTTGTCGTCACCGTCCTCCTCCTCTTCATCACCCTTCCAGGTGTACCCGCTGCGCTTGAGCACGGCCACTTCGCGACCCAGAATGCGCACGCGCGGCTGGCCCTGGCCCCAGCCGGCGTCGTCCGCACTGGGCCCGCGCGCCCACTCCATGCCGAGACTCGTGGCCTTGGACCGCGAATTGGCACTGACGACGGCCTGGGCCAGGCTGAGGCGGCTCGACACGGGCTGCTCTGGCATGGTGTAGCGGAGCAGCTCGACGGCAAACGCCAGGACAAGCGGGGCGCGGTTGGTCAAGAGAACCGTGGACGCGATGCGTGCCTCGTCTTCTTCTTCGTCTGCCGGCACAAACACAGGCAGCTCGAGGGAGCGCTCCAGCTCGGCGGCGGTCATCGGATCGGGGCCCAGAAACAAGTTGCTGCTGCTCGAGGCGGCGGCCGTGCCGTCCAGTTGCCTGGCTCGCTTGGACGATGCCGACCCGGCTGAAGACGCCGGCCGTTTGCTCCCGGCCGCGCTGCCTCCTGCGGCCATCTTCTTAAGGGCCGTCTTGCAGCTGGTCTGCAGCGACTTGGCGGCTGCGGCATCCTTGATGGCGTCCTTGACGACATCCGCCGGCGCTTCGGCAATTTGTTGGATGCTACATTGTATGTTAGCATACGCCGTTACGGAGGGTCCTATCGGTTTATCTCGCTACTCGGAACGGGCTCACCTTCGTAAATTGGCTGCCTGCAGCGCCTTCACCTGCGTCATCGCCTGCAAGATGGGCAGCTTCCGCGTTGTTGTCAGCAGGCGCAGGAGCTCCTGCAGGTCCTTTTCCGACGGAGCGGATGCCATTTTCACGGTCGTTGAATTATCTCGTCGCCGTCACTCGTCGAATGATCGCGTCAACAGTACGCGGGTGGTCGTGAATTCCCCAGAATGACGGGTCGGTTGTTAGTGGGAAAGTTAGGTGGATTGCTCGCGAAGTCACAGGTTTCGGCGATACCTGTGCGAGTGTTCAGCAGAGAGGTTCAGGCGAGCCCCACTTTTCCCAATTCGAGATCGACGATTGGGGAAAAGACCTCAAAAACCTTTGACGACTGAAGCAAGCTTTGGCGGGGAGAACAGACGATTCGCTATTGCAAGAGACGAAGCGCGCCCAACTGAAGCCGCGAAAGAAAATATACGACACCAGTTCGCAGGTCCACAGAGAAACAAAAGCATCCACTGGACGGCAGCTGGCGAAAATCTCACGAGAAGAAAGACGGGCTTCATAAGTCGTCTTCAAATGGCGAGCATCTCCGGCTCAAGGACCGCTATTATGGTGGTCCGGGGCTGGAAAGGCAGCTATCAGGCTACCCTGAGACTGGCCTCTGTGCCCAGGTCGGGGCATGGTTATGTCGCTGCCAGTGGCTGCAGACGGACTCTGTTCCAAGCAACAACACCTCGACTGAAGCGGCCACCCAAAGGACCAGGGGCAGCTCCCGGGCAAAACGCAGCCTCAAAACCGCCACACGCAGAGCCTATCCCGTCTTCATCACCGCCACAAATCAATAAAGAAAAGGCTGCCCGCATCCCTCAAGCTCGCGCAGCGCCGTTGCCATACCGGCCATCACCGTTCGCCTCGACGGAGCAGAGCAAGCAGCAGCAGGAGCAACAGCAAGAACAAAAACAGCAAGGGAAGAAGGAGAAGCCCGAGGCCCTTGACAGTCTCTTTTCGCAGCGAAAGCTTCCCCTCGTGGGCGCGGCTCTCGCCGCCGGCGTCCTTGGCTTCTACATCATGCCCTTGCTCGTAACCTACCTGACGGGCGGCTGCCGCGAAGACCACCAGCACGCCGCCGAGGTCTCTCCTGATGCCGTGCCCACGGGGCTTCCGCCCGTAGGCGCCGCAGCCTTTGACGCCTCGCTGGATGTGCCGGAGCGCATCATGGGCATCAAGAACGAGCGCAAGAAGCTGGCCAGCGGGTCGTCTGGTGCCGTGCTAGAAGTGGCCGTCGGCACCGGCCGAAACGTGGCCTACTACCTCTGGGACCCGGCCGTGTTCACCCCGGACTACATCAAGTCTTCGACCGCGACGGCCGACCTACTGAATGGCAACAAGGAGCGGCCCAACATCACATCGTTTACGGGTGTCGACCTGTCCGGCGAGGCTCTCGGCATTGCCCGGACACAACTTCGCGTCACCGTCCCCGCCGTGGCCGCCGTTATCCCCAAGAAGGCACCAGCGATTGACGACAGTGTCAGCAGCGGTACCGAGGTGGTCAATGTCCTCGACGGCAAGGTCCGCCTCTTCCGGGGCGACGCCATGCAGCCTCTGCCGCCACCGCCGCCGCCGCCGCCGTCTACGTCTGCTTCAAAGTCAAAGGCCGCCGCCACCGCCCACTACGACACCGTCGTCCAGACGTTTGGCCTGTGCTCCGTGGCCGACCCCGTCGTGCTGATCGCCAACATGGCCGCCGTCGTCAAGCCCGAGACGGGCCGCATTGTGCTGCTGGAGCACGGCCGCGGCGGGTGGTCCGTCGTCAACTCGCTGCTGGACCAGTACGCGGGCCGCCATTTCGCGCGCTTTGGCTGCTGGTGGAACCGGGACATGGCCTCGATTGTGGCCAAGGCCCAAGAGACCGTGCCCGGCCTCGAGGTGGTGTCGGTGAAGCGGCCCGGGTGGCTGCAGTTTGGGACGCTGTGGCGGATCGAGCTACGGGTGCGGGAGGTGGCAGGGAAGAAGTGAGGTCATGTGGTGGAGAGACAAAAATTTATCATGGTTAAATAATGAATATGACCGCTTTTTGAATGTATGTAGAAAAGAAATGTTCTCCCACTCGTCGTGTATTTTTGTTGAACAAATATCCAGCATATAACATGGAATATAAGCAGTGTAGACAAATTGGGGGTTTTTAATAGAATTTTAAAAAACTTGTGAAAAATAAAGTATATAATGTAAGTAAATAAATTCAAACGTTTTTCAACTAACGAAACGAGC
Source organism: Sporothrix dimorphospora (assembly GCA_021397985.1). Classification (NCBI taxonomy): domain Eukaryota; kingdom Fungi; phylum Ascomycota; class Sordariomycetes; order Ophiostomatales; family Ophiostomataceae; genus Sporothrix; species Sporothrix dimorphospora. The sequence goes on from WOUA01000039.1 coordinate 279,483, forward strand.
ATAAATACAAATAAAAACAGACCGAAATAAGAACCTGCCCTTTCTCGTTCTCCCGCTATCAAAGATGCTATTTTTCTCCAACATACTTTCTATTCCCTGGCCCCCTATTATATCAACAGACAGTAGCCCTTCTAACGAAGAAAGGAAGAGCGTATCGTACAGGAGAAGGCAAAGAGACAACAATAGCAGAGAAAGCAACACGTCTGACGTAAGAATAAGATACATTGTAAGAAAGTAAGAAAGGACAAACACCTTTTGTGTAGAACCATTTCCCCCCCGGTAATTTCTCTATCCTTTTAGAGTCTCCGTCGTTTTTAAAGTTCCCATCCACCTCTAGGCGGAGTTCTTAATCTAATCCTTTTGTTTTGCCTACCCGCACTCATACAGGAAAGAGAAATTGTGAACACGACGAAACGTAGTAGAAAAGAAGACAACTTAAACAGAACAGGTGGTCAACAACGCAAGAGAGGAGAGAAAGTAAGGGGAGGCGATGGAGATGAGAGAAGATACCCGGACGCTCAAAAGAGCAAGCCCGGGGAGAAAAAATAAGAGAGTTTTCATAGTAGAGAATAGGAGAGAGAAAGCAAACGTAGAAGACAAAAGTGACAGGAAAAGACAAACAAAAACAGACCCAAACTGCCCAATAAATCGCACAGTCCAAATTTGACGCCGTTTCATCCCCAATTGAAAAAACCACACGAAGTCCCAAGAATGCCCAGATTTTAAAAACCGCCGGAACCCCTCAAAATAGCAAAATCAAATCGCGACAGAAAGAACATAAATCGTTACACCGCTTTTTGTGTATCCCACCCCAGACACAAAGAAATGGAAAGAGAAGAGAGGAAATATGTCTCTGAAAGGAGAGGAGAAGAAAGGAGAGGAGTGGAGAGGAGAGAGATCAAAACTCGTCCAGAAGACCGTCAAGCTCATCGAGCTCAATGTTCTCCGGGCACCGGTCCCAGTCGGTGACCATGCTGTCGAGCTTGGCCCAGTTCTCGGCCTCGTGGTCCCTCTTAGGGCCCAGCGAGAACATGGGGCGCATGGTCGGGCTCGTCATGAGCGTAAAGTGCTCAATGTGGCGCGTCGACGTCATCGACAACGGCTCCGACCCAAACAGCAGCGACTCGTCGCGGGCCGCGTCGTCCAAGAACATGCCGTTGTTGTGCGCATGCGCAGCGGCGGCCGAGGGCGGCGCAGCCTGGGCAGCGATGGCGGCGGGCGACAGCAGGAAGCGGCTGCCAGCGTGCTTCTGCTTTTGCAGGCCCTCAGCGGTCTGCGTAAACTCCTTCTCGTCCTTTTCGAGGGGGGGCGAAGCGCCGCGGTGGTTGCGCGACGAGTACGAGCTGGACGAGCGTTGGTGGTGGTGGTAACGCGAGAAGCGCGAGTACCGGGGGTAGCGGTGGGACAGGTGCGCGACCGGCGTGCCCGGCATCGGGATGTCGTCGTCTAGGTCGTCGAACTCGGGCGACGACAGGTCGACTTCGGGCGACGGGCTCAGCTCGCGGCGGCGCTCCTCTTCAGTGGCCTCGGAACCAGACGCCGCGCTCGACAGCGGCGGTGTGACGATGCTGGTCCGCGGCACAATAAAGTGCACGGACGAGGCATCGGGCAGCGGCAGGTGCGGGCAGGTGGTCAAGAAGTAGTACGTGCGCCGGGGGTGGATGTTCTCGAGCTCCTTGGTCAGAGGGCAGTTTTTCGAGGCGGACCAGCAGGCGCGCTTCATGTAGGACGCGAGACGGGAGGAGATGATGGCGCAGGGATTTGCCGACCTGTGGAGAGGGGAGGAGCCATGCTGTTAGTAGATGCGCCTAAAAGGGGAAATACGAAAAGGCGCTAAAAGCTGAGAGCGCGATAAAAAAAAATGCAGGTACGAGAAAAAGGGAAAAAACTGGAAAAGCAATGGAATCGGGGGAAACGGGGGGAAGGGAAGGATCGTACTGTTGAACGGATTTGAGCTGCTGCATCAGGATGGCTGACAGCTCCTTGATCAAGTGCGGGCGGTTGCCGGTGGACTTGAGCTGGATGATGACGGCCTCGACAATGTCGTCGTTGACCTCGTCCATGTCAATCTCGACCTCCTCGGCGTCGTCGGACGAGTCCATCTCGACAGAGGCATGGCGTTTTGGTGACTGCGGGGGCGTCGCAACGGCCGCGGATTTTGTGGTCGAAGAAGGAGCATCGCCGTGGCTGCGCTTAGCCCGTTTGCTCGAGGGTTGTTGTGCATCCGAGGCAGAGGAGGTGCGCTTCGGCGAGGCGGACGAAGAAGGTGTGGTAGCAGGCGGTGCCATGTTGGTCGCAGAGTCGGAGACGGGTGTGAGTTGCCGTTGTTGGGCGGAGGAGGATTTGTTGGATGCAGAAGTTGAGGAGGATGTCGCAGAGGCGGAGACTGGCGATGCGGCAGTGTTGGGGGTGGTTGGCTTGGTTGCGGCGGCAGCAACGGCGGCGGCGGCAGCAGCAGCGCGAGCGGCGTGCGTAACAGGAACGTGGATGCCCAGCGACGGCAGCGAGAGCGATTTGCGACGAGTATTGTACGGCATGATGAGTAGGGGAAGCAGCCGCTAATATTCGTGTCGTTGGAACGATAATCGGGCGATCACAAGGGACCGATCAAGGGGATGATAAAAAGGGAGGGATAAATGAATAAAAAGGAAATAAGAAAAAAAGCGGAAAAGGTACAAAACAGGGAAAACGGAGATATGTGAGACGAGGAGATAAAAAAAGGAGGGAAAAAGGGAAAAAAGAGTAGAGGGAAAAGAGGGAAAAAGACGAGGGATCTCCGGATCTCTCTGCCTATGCGCCAAAAGCGTTTGTACGTCTCTTTTCGATTGCTTTGTTGCGAAACGGACCGTTTGCTGTGCGATGCAGGGGCGGAATGCAGGGAAATAAAATGCGTCCAGCTGTATCGTAGTTTGGCGATGCAAGTTCGCTAGCAATGTTTTATTTCGATTCTTGGGGGAAGAGAGAGAGCGGAGCGCGCGGACGATGGGGACGGATGGTTGGTGATGTTTGAGCACGGGCGGCGAGGAATGCTTCTTTCAAGGTTGGGTGGAAGAAAAGAGAAAACGAAGCAGAAGCGGATGGGGGGAAAGGCGGAAGGAGGCTGATGGATGGGGGATGCTTCAAACAAAAAAAAGGTTGCTGGTGTTTCGTCGTTTGTCGTACGTACACCCCAGCTCCTTCTTTTTTGGGCGGGCTGAGTTTTAATGCGGACGATCGTTCTTGTCTTATTTGTTGGGTTGCCCTGTTTGGAGGAGCAACGGGGGGAAGGCGAGGACGGTGAACAACAAAGGGGCAGGTGCCGTTTGCGTTGGCGAGAAGCGTGTCGGGTCGTTCTTTCCTTGTGTGAAGATGTTCTTATTTTGTTTTGTTTGTTTTTGTTGGATGCGGGTCGTAGGGAAAGGGAGAAAAGGGAAGGAGCAACGAGAGCAACAGGAAGGGGCAGAAAAAGGGCAGGCAGAAAGGGGAAGGGGGGGGCCAGCGAGGGAAGGGAGATGGAGCACAGAGAGCAAGTAGAGACGGTGTGAAAGTGGTACGGCGATGAACTCAGCGGTGGCAACGGACGGGCGAGGTGCAGGCAGAAGGGGGACCACTTCTGGGCTAAAACGAGAAGAGCTAAAAGAACAAGAAGAAAAAAAAAAAGTAAAAAAAACGAGCCAAGGGAGAGGAGATTTACAAGCGTCACTGTTGGTCGCTCGGGGCGGGCGGTAAGGCAGCTAGGCGGGCGTGCAGCAAGAAGGTGTTGCAGGAGTGTGGAAAAGGGGACAAGGGGGGTGTGGGTGGATTGGATGGGAAGAAAGAAAAGAAAAAAAGATGAAGGAGCGACAGAGTGAGTGAGAGAAGGCCTCACACGAGCGGCGGGAGAGCGATGGACGGCAAAAAGGCCGAGGCAGGAAAGGAAGGGGCCGGGAATTTCTTCACGCGGGCGCTCTTTCCTGTCGAGAGCGATGTGCACCAGGTGCCACCTTTGCTTTTACACTTTTACTCGGGCAGGCGATGCAGGCTGCTACAGACGATGATCGTTGTACCCATTGCTCTTTCCTCCGAGGATACAAGCAGGCTACTACAGACGATGCTCGTTGTTCCCATTGCTCTTTCCTCCGAGGATACGTCTCTAGAAAGAGAAGGAACGAAGGAAAGAAAAAAAAAATCTGTCCGGTGGATGCCGGGTGGACATGGGAGAGGAAGCACGAATGGCGGCCGCCCAAAAGTAATCTGAAATGTAAATGTAAATGTAAGGGAATTCCGAGCATCGCCTGTTTTTGTCGGGTGTCCCTCTGTTTTTTTTTTTTTCGTCTTCCTTTCCGTCTGGATCTCTTGCGGCGTATTTTCTTTTCTGGGTTTTATTCTGGGCCTTTTCCTGGGCCTTTTCTGGGCCTGGGCCGCCATGGGGCGAGCGACGGGGGCTCCTGCCAGCAAACAGCGACGGGGGTACAAAGTTTTTTGCCCGCGTGCCTGCGTTTGTCCATACAAATGTGCCTGCATGACTTGTCTCTTTTCCGTCTGCCTCCTCGGGCCTCCTCCGCTTCCCTCCCACTGCTCTTTCCTCTTTTTCTTCCCTTTTTCTCGGGCATGTGGGTCCTGATTCCTTCTTTTCTTCTTCGGTGCCATAATTTCCTTACGAGAAAAGTGTCTGGGATAGACCCGAAACGACCAACGGAACGACGCTAGTGGACCAGACTTTTTTTTGCGCTCACCCCCCCTGTCGCATGCGCGAGCCGTGCAAAAGTGCAGAGGCAAAAAAAGGCAAAAGAAGGCAAAAGAGCCTGGAGAAGACGCAGGCGACAGAAGAGCGTACAGAAAGAAAAAAAGAAGCAGTTGTCAAAAGTAAATAAAAGGCTCCCTCGCTCCGTATCAAACAGGCAACAGGTGCCACCGACAGGCACCACCGGTCGACGGTTGCTCTTTCTCTCTTGGTGGCCTGTTTGAAGCAAGGTCGCACGAGCAAGCATCTCTCCCCGTTGAGTGTTTTTTTTTGGGCAGGCACGAAGCACAAGGCACGAAGCACGAGGCACGAGGTATGGAGAGCACGGCACAAAACACAACGCTGTTTAGACAGAAAGAGGAAAGAGGATCCAAGGATATGTTTTTTCAGGGTCAAGGCTTCCTCGCACGGGCACCACAGCGCACGATCCATCATCCCTTCCGTTGGACTCTTGCCCGCCGAAGCGCCAGATTATCATCATTCTCACGTCGTTCATTCTGTTACGCCCCGAGCAATCTGCCGCTCAGCAGGTGCTCGTCATTCAGCGACCCTGACGTAAGGGAGAGGAGAGATATACGAAGGAGATTTGCGAGAAAGTACGACATACGGAGTACGGGGGGAAAGAGCTTGTGAAGAAAGGGAGGAAGGAGCTCACGAGCAGCAAGGTCGAACGAGCAGGAAGGAGCAGGCAGGAAAAAAGCAGGCTAGGCAGAAAAAGAAAAGTGGTTGGGTGGGGTACCAGTAATAAGTCCGGCCAAAGAGAGGGTGACAAAAAAAAGGCGGTGTCGCTTTTTGGGGGGTGATATGCAAGGTTGCTGCAGCCGCTTCTGCTCTTTGGATGGGGTCGGATGCAGGGCGGACAGGCGAGAGGATTGGATGGTGAGAACAGCTGTAAAAAAAAAAACGAAGGGAAAAAAGGGAAAAAAGAAGGCGGTGGGCAAGGAGAAAAGGGGGGGTGTGCGACGTAAAAAGTGGCACCGGCGGCATGTGCAGGCCCGATTTGGGGAGAGGGGGGCGGGCAGGCAGGGCAGGCACGAAGGAGGACCAAACAAAACAGGAGAGGCAAGCAACGCAGGCGAGGCAGGTGCACATCAGATGTGCGCAAACAGTGAGGCGCAACGCAAGTCATCTCCTCGCAGCGGTGGAGATGCGATGCCGATGAAGATGGAAAAATAAATTCGGAAATGCATCGCATTTATCGACTTTCGTAACGTCGTAGGAGCGATTTTCTGGCCCCCGAGGAGTCCTAGAGTCTGTGATATCATCGAGCCAGGGGAGCGACGTAAAGACAGTGCGAAATACGGGGCGCACGGATATATGGGTCCCTCGGCTTACAGCTTCTCACCCGCTGTCAGGGAGCTCAGGGAGTTGGATGATTTCATCAGGCGTTGGCGCTTCGAAGATCGGTCGCCGTCTGTAAGATACAAGTATACAGAAAACGGAGAACGATTCCCAGCTCCCGAAGAGCGAAAATACACTGAGATTGTAGTCTTTCTCGCCTTTCTGCCTTTCTACTACTGGCGTTGCCCAACTGGATAATGGATTGACCGACGCCGATCCGTGAGAAGATTGACTGTCAGAGTTGCGGTTGCTACACAGCTACAGTAGAGTGCTGTGGTCGGGCGCTGTAAGAACACAGTGCTTGAGACGGCGGCCGTTGCTGGGGCGCACTATGTTCGAAACAGGCATTTTCCTGCTTTTACGTCCCCAACCAATCACAGAACACGAAATTGCGATTTGCCCCGGTCCACCGATCTGGGCATCGTCTTGGGCCTTGGGGGGAAAACGATGTAAGTCTCTTCGGGTACAGTGTCTGCAGGTGCCGGGAGGCAATATCGCGTGCAAGTATCTTACGAACGTGATGTTTTGATGGTTTGCACGATGAATTACCGGCCTGTGCACGTTTCTTGTGCTCGTTTGTTTGTATTCTGCCACGGGAGCTGGGCATACCCTGGTCCAGTGCAAATCTATCTCAGACGTCGTACGGATTACAAGTAAGGGAAACAGCGAGGGGTAGTGGAAAAGAGCGAAAGCGAGCACATACGTTAAACAGTAAAAAAAAAGTCAAAAACAGCAGCCAAAAATACCCGGCCGTTGAAGAGAGCGCTTTCCTCTCTTCGGCCTAACAGGTTAGGACTCCATTTTATCCTTTTGGCTAGCCTGCAGGGACGTCATAAGCCGAAGGGGAAGAACGCCCAAGGTTAAGGGGAAAGAGGAAAAGAGAAAAAGGGAAAAAGAGAAAAAAGAATGGAAGTAGCAGAAATAGCAGCAAGAAAGCATACGACGTTGTAGGGTGATCAGCACCAGAACGACGGGAACAAAGCTCTAGCTGCTCGCCGGTGCTAAGAAAACTCTGCGCTCTTAGTAGGCCGCGACTCTTCTTATTCATTTCAAATTGCCCCGTGAGAATCCCGGGTGGACGTCGCATGGCGTACAAAGAGCCGAGAGGACGGGAGGAAGAGAGAGAATAAGAAGAGAATAAGAGAAGAGAATTGCGACGGATAGTGAATGCTACCGGGTGTGGTCACGGGTATTAATTAATTACGGAGTCCAAGCCTACCATTTTCTTTGCTTTCTGTATCGAAAGGGAAGGAGTAAAGTAGGTGAAGGTAGGAAGCGAATGCTGCAGAAGTAAGATACTTATAAGATGCGATATTCCATAGCAATTAAAACACAACCGAGAAAAGGGAAGGTACGGAGGTGCAAAAGTGTTGCCACGAGGCAGGAGGTAAGGCACAAGTGAAAACGGGGCGAAATTGCACGCGAGAGTGGGGGACAGAGAAAACGGCGAAAGCAACAGAAAAACAGTGCAAGTACGTCGTTCGTCGTGCCTCGTACGTGGGATACATGAAAAAGCTTTCTCTTCCGAGGCGTGATGGTGGCTACGGCGCTCGGGAGTCGCAGTTCGCTGCGACGGAATACCCGCCGGGCGGCGCTTTGTACGTAACAGTCGAGCTGAGAGGAAAGAGCGAGAGAGGCAATTGGAAGGCGAGAAGAGAGAGGCGACCTCAGGACCCTGTAAATACACCTGCCCACTTGTCCACTCTTTTTTCTCTTTGGACCGAGTATGGGCACTGGGCATACGCGCGGAAGGCGCTCTCTTTCAAATCTCAATTGAAGAAAGTTTTTTCTTTTCTTCTTCGTCAGGTTCTCTCCGGCAGAGGTTCCGCTCCTTCCCTCACCCTCGGCTGCCCTTGCATGCAGGTTGTCGCCTTTTGCTCCGTACCACTTTTTTTTTCTCTTCATTTTTTTTTGGTCTCTCCATCGTCTTCCCCAAATGCATGCAATGCGACGCTCTCCAAAGTTACGTAATCCTTCATTGGGCCACAGTTGGGGGTTCTCACGACTCTCTCTTGCTGCAGGAGAAACGAGGAAGGGGCAGGGGGTGGCACCGGCGTATGCGCCTGCCGGGTTGGGGTGCAGTTACGACGGGGCCATCGCTTTTTATGGAGTAGCTTCCCTCTTTTCTCGTCTTTTTTTTTTTTTTTTTGGTAGGATTCGCTGCAGCATTGCATTGCATTGGAAACAAAGGCGGTGAACAAACATATCCCCAGTTCGAGCCCAGTTCTTAATGCGGCGATGCAACAACACTTGTAGGTTTATTTTGGGTATTTTTGACTGTCTTTGACCTCCCTCCCTGCAACTTTGGAGTCGCATGCGGCGCAAAGGAATCAATGTGTCGCATCCTACAAGATGGGCGCCGTCCTTTTGTGTTTTGCGCTGAGAAGGAGCAAACGGCACCGGGTCTGCCGGCTGCCGGTCGCGTTGCTTACTCCTCCAATTGAAATGGAAGGAGGTTAAGAGTCGTAGCTCCTTCCCCTACTGAGCCCTCTTACTCCAGATGCGCTACTGGGTGCACATCACAAGCTTGCGCGCGCAAAATGGCTCTCCAAAACGGATAGCGACCCAGCGTGTTATTGGTTCGAGCCGCGCGGGTGCTCCTATTTGCTGTTTGCTATTCGAGCGGTGAGGCAGAGTGAGCAGCACAAAGAAGCACGGCATTTTCCACGGGCGATGCTGGTTGTCCCTTTAATGGTTTCTACTTTTCCATTGCAAGGTAATTAACATATCACGGACTTGTTTGCTGATTGGAGTTTTGGCTCGATGTTGTTGTTTTGGTTGTTTGAAGCCGCTTCTATATTGATATAAAGAAGGTAATAAAATAAGAGAAAAAGGCAACAATAAGAGACGGTATACGTGAAAGCAAAGCCCAAAACAAACCAGCCGCTCAGTAGAAAGATAAGCAGAGGAAAGAAAACAACAAACATAGCTGTGTAGCGACAAACGAAAGTAAATAGAGAGTGAAGGCGCCTGTTCGTCCCTTGCTGCTTTCGACACCGAGATATCAAGGACGGGAACACAAAGCAAAGAGGACGTACCAAACCTGAAAAAAAGAGCCATGTGTGATATTCTCTCTCGCAGTCTCGAATGGCTCCAATATCCCAAATGCTATTTCTCGCGCAACACTTGAAATCATGGAAGAAAGAGAAGATTATACAGTACACAGTTCATTTTTGGGATCCCATCTATCGCAGCCGCCGTATCGAAAATGGAGAATAAAAAGGACAGAAGAAGAAGGGAATAGCAGAAATACAAGTAAAACGAATCAATATAAACGCATAACAGAAAAAGTAAAAAGAAAGTAAAACAATAAAACGCCAGGTTTGTGCTCGCTCTCTCTCCGTCTCGTTTTTTCTCCTCCCTTGCCCATGACAACTCAGTTCCCCTTGTCCGTTCATTACTTCCAACACGAAAAAAAACAAAGAATATTAAAAATATTCACCGTTCCTCCTTTGATTTTCCCACACCCCCCTCGTCGTCGCGTCCCTTCCTGAAATACTGCGCATGGGGGCACTGTCTTTTCGTTCCCCCTCCATTTTGTCATCGATTTGGCTCGTATCCAGCAGGTTGCAAAAATAAACAAAGCCAAGGAGGCCGCCCCCTTTTTTTTCCCTTTCCCCCTGCACAAACCAGAAGAAGAAGAATGATAAAATGATACAAGAATAAGAAACATGTCAAAACCAAAGCCCCCAAACTCCCCTAAAATTCGATGAAAAAAAAGACAATGAGCAAAAACACAAAACAGATCCGTTTGGCGCCCCATTTCCCAATGCCGCTGGTGTTTTGACGGAAAATAAGATTTTATAAACGTAAAGGATAAATTTGTGGGAGTGGATGTTGGCGGATGCGTTGTGTGTGGGTGTGTGAGAGAGGTAAAAGGTCGTTCGATATATATAGAGACGGGTGAATCATTAGGATGGAGCCCGAGGGCTACATCTAGGCCCGGTTGGCCACAGCGGCGAACCGCTCCGACACGTCGGGCGCAATCTTGATGAACGGCAGGTCAAAGAAAAAGAACTTTTCGTTCTTGACCAGCTCGGCAATCACCGCCAGCAGGCCCCACGGCTGCGGCCAGTAGTTAACGATGCGCTCAAACAGCACCCGGCAAATCTGCTGCCGGATGTCCGTCTCCTCCGGGTCCGACATGTCGTGGCCAAAGATCTCCAGCAGCGCCAGCGCGAAAAAGTTGGTGTGCGCGTTGGGGAACCGCAGCTGGTTGACGATGCTGCAGATCAGGTAGTAGCGGCCCTCCGCCGACAGCTCGTGCAGAATCATCGACAGCGTCGCCACATCGGGGCCGCCCGCCGTGAACACGGGTCCACCGCTCGACACGCGTGCCGCCACGTGGTTGGCAATGTACGCCACGACGGCGTCGACGACCGGCACGTTGGTCGCAATCGGCACGCGACTCCATGTCGTGCCAGCGCTCTTGGCCTCCGTCTTGCTCATTGCATACTTGACGTGCGCCACCACCTCCTCCGACGGGCCGGACTCCAGCGCCCGGTCGAGCAGCGCCGTCAGGCCCATAGACGAGAGCAGCGGGCCCGGTTGGTAGCGGCCGTTGGGCACGACGCTGGCCTCCTCCATCTGGTCCAGGCGCAGGCCGGGCAGGGTCGGGTCGGGCGGCTTAGGCATCGACGTTGGGTTCGCAAACAGCACAATGTTGAGCGGCTGCACCAGGTACGGCGGCAGGCTCTGGCAGAGCTCGACGTGGTTGGCCGCCAGGTAGTCGGGGAAATCGTGATAGATGATCAGGATCAGCTTCAGCGCCGCCCGCGACAGCTCGCGCGCCATGTTGGAGCTCTCGGGCACCTTGAGCTGCTCGCTTGTGTAGGACAGCAGCTGCTTCAGGATCTTGGTGAAGGACGCCCAGCCGTCGTTTCCGGCCGCGCGCAGCAGCGACGGCATGAAGATTCTGTGCTTGATGAGCTCCACCCAGGCGTACACAAAGAAGGGGAACGTCGCCGGGCCCAGGTCGTTGAAGCGCGTCGCAAACCGGCGCAGGATCTCGTTGCGGTCCGTGTCCGACAGGTGCTCCGACACGTTGTTAATCGAGACCAGCAGCATCGAGAAGAAGCGGAAGAAGACCCGTTGGTTGTACAGCTCGCCGCGCTGCACATAATGGTGGTTGAGGATCATCGTGCCCAGCGCCAGGATTGAGTCGAGCAGCTCCGCACGCGGCGAGCGGCCCTCGGGCACCGCCGCATCGCCCTCGGTGCCACAAGCCTGCACAAAGATGGCAATGAGCTTGGCCACGGAGTCGATGGCGGCAAAACCGTCGCTAACGCTCTCGCCCGCCTGCGCGCTGACCTCGCACCGCTCTACTGACCGATCGATGGCGATGCGCGTGAAGAGAAACAGGTCCTCGCGGTTCGCAATGATGCCGCGAGCCCGCATCTGCTCCACGAAGATAAAGGGGATGTTCTCAGGGATGCCGGGCTTCTGGCACAGCAGGACCCATTCATCAAAGACGTATTCAATCTGGTCCTTTCTCTGGGCCGTCAGGGCGCCGGGGTGACCCTCTGCGTCGGGCAGCGGTGACTGTGCACCTTGTGTGAGGATCTTGGTCTTGAACTCCTGGCCACCTGGCACCTCGGGTTCCTCTTGCACCCACGCCCAAGCTTCTGCTAGGCTGTTGATAAACTGGGCGTAGTAAAGGACCTGCGGGGAGTCGCGGATGAGGGTGAGCTCAAGGAGGCGCAGGAAGAAGATGATGGAGTTCTCCTTTCTCTGCTTCAGGGTCACGGCCATGGCATTGTCGATAATGGACCAGTCCAGGAGGCCCGTGGGCAGCAGCGCTGAGATGAGCGGCAGGCGAAGGAACGCTTGGCCGGGCTGCGCCTGGTAGAACTGGGCAATGCGGTTGGTAATGGGAATTCCGACAATCTTGCGCAGCGACTCCAGGACGTGAACCAAGCTCTCGAGGGCCAGGCTGTCCTCCAGCGAGGGGTTGAACAGCAGCGGGCAGATCTGGTCGGCCGCGTAGACAGCAAAGTCCTCGACGGACTGTTGGGCCTTGATAATAGTCTGGATCAGAGCGTCAATGATGTCTAGCACGGGGTGCGGCCGGGGCAGCTCCGAGAAGTGCTCCTCCATGGCGTCCGTGGCGGAACGCTGTAGTTCCATGACGAGCTTGTTAACGCGCTCGAGAAGAGCCCGCACATCCACGTTGGGGCCGGCCTGTCTGCCGCCATTCATCAGGCCGCCGCTGACACCACCGGCCACATTGGCACCGTGGATCTGGGGGTAGCCCTGCAGCTGCGAGCCAACTGACGCGACCGACGGGGTCTCGGCAGCAGACGGGATGCTAGCAAGCGAGCTGTACTGGTCCTGAAGGACGTCGTTGGCAAGCGACCGCGTGGTGTCGGATGCCGAGGCAACGTGCGCGGCCGAGGCCGCCGAAGTAGCGGTCGGCCGCGGGTGGCGAGCAAAGTCGTCGTAGATGGCCATCTGGTCGCTGTTGAGGCCGTTGACGCTCGGGTTGAGCTTGTAGGGGCTCGGTATGGTCATAGCCCACCGGCTCAGGCCGGAGTCGACGTACGGCTCGTTCGGACGCTGCATGCGGTGGCGTCTGCGCGCCTCAACCTCGGGCTCGATCATGTCCTCGATCTCGTAGGCGGCGCGCTCCTCAGTGGCCTTCTCGATGACGCTCGAGGCGTAGTCCAGGTTGGAATTGACACACATGATGATCGTACCTTCGGGAAGGCCCTGCGGGAGGTCGCTGGAGAGCGTGCGCATGTAGTTGGTAAAGTTGGCACGCAGAGGCTCCTTGGACGTAACGAGGGCGAGGCTGCCCGCGGTAGCCTTGGCCATACTCACCGCAGAGGTGCGGAGGCGGTTCTCGTCGGGCTCCGTGGCGAAATCTTTGTGGATCATCTGCTGTGTAGCAATAGCAGCAATGGCAACCGACCGGTCGACGACCTGCTGAATGATGTCCTGGAGAGCCTGGACAAGCGCGTTGCGCACAATCTCCTCGAGGCGGGTCTGGCTGACCACCATCTCGCTGACCGGCGGCACATGGACCTTTGTGATGCGCTCGGGGATCATCGCAACCATGCTGTTAGAAACGACGCCCGGCACCAAGCCGTGGCCGGCAAGACCACCGGTAGCACCGATACCGGCGTGGCCGAGGCCGTTGAGCGAGAGGCTTTCAAAGGTGTCGAGGCCGTCGGGCGCCATGTCGGTTGGCACCTCCATGGAGACGCGGTTGAGAATCTCGCCAGAGGGCTCAATGCTCTTGTGGTCGATGCTCAGGGTCTGGCAGAGGACCTCGATTTCGAACTTGAGGTTCAGCTTGAGCTCGGCGTTATGGTACAGGTCGATCAGGAAGTGGATGATATCCATCAACCATGGATTCGGCGGCTTGAACACATTCGAATGCTCGCCCTGGCTGAGGACTTTGCAGACGAAGGGGATGACCACAATAAGGCGCTTGGTGTCGTGAGCCTCAATGAGCAGCTGCTTGAAGGCAATGTTGCGGTGGCGGATGGGCTTGTCGCGGGCGAGCGTGAGGAGACCCAGCCAGCCACCGAGGTTCTTGAGGTGCGTGCGCTCCGTGGAGTTTTGCATCGTCGCCTCCGAGTTGAGCATACGCGCCACGCTAACATAGGTCTCGCGGAGCACCTCGGCCCAGAGCACCCGGTCCTCAAAGTGGCTCACAAGCTGCAAGTACACCTTGTGGTAGTTGGGCTGCATCTTGGCCCGCTCCTCGACGAGATGGCTGGCAAACCACTGCTGGTGCTTAAAATCGAGCATGGGGCGAATCTCCAGGAACATGGACTGCAGGGTGCTCGCAGTGATATTGTTGAGCACGAACTGAATCTTGCCCTGGGCTTCCGGATCGGGATCTTCGAAGGGGATGTTGGGCGGCGGGGGGTCGACGTTGAGGGAGACAAAGGGCGGCTGCTCCGAGCCGTTGCCGTCGTCGCCGTTGCCGTTTGTGAGAGCCTCGTCACCACCGGCAAGGTGACCGCCCGCACCACGTGCTTCTTCTTCGGCCTCGCGAACCACATCGCTCGCCTTCTTCCAAGCCTCCGTGCCCTGCAGACTCTTGCACTGCAGAAGCTGGCGACAGAAACCAGGCCACTCGCGGAAGCGGGAGTAGAGCTGCATCAGCGCCTGCATGCCAAACTTGAACATCGGGTGCTCCTGCTGGTGGTCGCGGACGGCCTCCAGGATCATGCCGAGGCCGACCTTGAGGGGCAAGTCGGAAATGAGCTTGTGCGACATGAGGCCACCAAAAAGCACGGCCGTCGTAGCCAGGGCCTCGAGGGGGTAGTCGCCAAAGTGGCTGTACTCCTCGAACAGGCTGTTGATCATGCACGCAAAGATGTCCTGCTCAAGACGGTCGCGCGAGTGCTTGTAGTGCTCCATGATGCGGACCACTTCGCGGACCTCGATCTCGTTGCTGTACATCTTCTTGAAATGCTCCTCCATTTTCGTATTTGCCTCCTGTGGGAGTGCATGGCCGACCTTCTCGCTCTCCTCGATAATGTCGTCGAAGCCCTCGCCGTAGTTGATAAGGCGAGGGTAGACGGCAATGCACTGGCGCTGGAGGATGACCAGCTCGGGGTTGGGGCTCGTCGTCGGATAGTAGTCCTCGAGAATGCCCAACAGCGCCGACACGGTCTGGACCTTCAAGGGGACGTTCACCTTGGGGAGAATTTGCTGGCCGTCGGGCCGCTGCGCCTCGAGCTCCGACTTGATCACGAGGAACTGCATCAGTGGCCGGGCAATGTCAGCGTTCCGCTCTGCGTTGTTCTTGGCCCACTCCGCCAATTCGACAAAGCCCCGACCATGGGCGTATGCGACCAGGTCGAGACCGAAGCCGTTGGGCAGGTAAATAAGATCATTCAACCACCCGTGCTTAGCACAGTGCTCGAAGATCTCCGGGAGGTCGCCAGGATGCAGGGCGTGGGCGTTGATAAGCTGCTCCGTAACCAGTTGTCTGTCCTTCCTCCAGAGGCTGTCAAAGACAAAGTCCCAGTTGGCAGTCTTCTTGTACAAGAAGCCCTCAAAAAGTGAGTTGAACGTCTCGGCGGCGGTAAGCGGCCACGGCTTCGGAACCACCGAGGCTGACACAACAAAGATATCGAGATTCGGGATCACCACAGCCTGGAACAGCCTCCGCGCCTCAACATTAATGGACGCGTGCTGGGAGGCAAGGGCGATATGGACGATGGCGGAGACGGCGGCGAGCGAGACAAGGGGGTGTTTGGCGGCCACCGCAGCGCGTTCGCGAATCTCGGGGGCCGCGTCGGCGTATTCTTCGATTGTGAACGTGGAGCGGATGTTGGGGATGGTCGTGGCATCCAGTTGGTCTGGCGACTGGGAAGTATAGGCGTAGACAAAGGAGAGCTGGGAGTCGGGGTTCTCCCAGTTTCCACCCCACAGACGCTCGATGTTGATCTTTTCATCGTCGCGGGCGATGAGGGCGAGCGCGTTGTAGAGGCGGAGGAATTGGGGTGTGGAGATACGTGCGCCAGGCTGGTCAAACCGGTTGATCACGTCCTGCCACTGGAAAGAAGATGGCACGAAACGCCGCAGCGCAGCGACGAGGACGGACGGGTTGTACGCGTACGTTTGACTGACGGTCGTGTATGTCAACGCATTGGCCACCTGCTCTTCAGTGGTCTGCCCCTGGCGGTTCTGAAGGTAAGATACAGCCGCGTCCTCGTCGCGGGTGAAGTCGGCACCGGTCTTATGGATGAAGTTGGCAAGCGAGTTGGCGGGCCGGTCGGCCAATACACGCATCAGATCGAGGGCGGCCAGGACTGCAGGCGGCGGGCCCAGCTCCTCGCCCTCGTATCGTTGGGAGACTTTTAAGGACAGCTCGGACTTGGCGGCGGAGGTAAAGTTGGGAGGATGGAGCTGGATGAATCGGTCGACTATGAGGGAGACAAAGCTGGGGTCGATGTCTGCATGGTCGCCGCCGGGTCTGGACAAGATGTTGACAAACGTGGAGAAGTTTGTGGAGAGAATGGCGTCGGCTGGGGTAAGGTTGTTAGTATTTACGTCTTCAGGGAGCTGCACATAGCCGTATAAAAAGGAAATGAGTGGAAGATGGTCCTTACCCTTTGTTTTGAGATCGGAGCGGGAGCCAAGCTTGAAGGCCAGGGCTAGTGTGGTCTTCTCGAGGGCATCGAGCTTGAAATGCTCCATGAACGTCGACAGGTCGAAGTCACGGAAGATCTCCTCGGTGCCAATCTCGATGGACTCGGCAATGTTCCGAGCCTGTTCTGGCTTGTGTGAGATCTTTTGCATTTCCGTAGTCAAGAGCTGGTAGGATCCCGCACTACCCCCCGGCCGATTAAAGCCGGGGAATATTTGGGATGCACTACTGGCTACAAGACGGGCAAAGTATTTGGTAAACACGTCCATGCCGTTCTCATCGATAAGCTGGGGAGGTTAGTGGTGGGCACGTAGTAATGGGAAAGGATCGGAGAGAAGGACAGACGCACCTTTCGAAGCTGTTCCCACTTTGACGGGTCGTCTTTTTCCTCCTTGATGCTGCTCAGGAGCACAAACACCTGAGCAATGACAATCTTGGAGACAGTATTCGTCCCGGTCGGACTGCCGGTGACGGGACTGCCACCCAAGGCCGCGTTCTGGGACGGGTGCGGAGAGTGGCTGGAACCCGTATGTAGGGATTGGGCAGGACTCGGAGAAAAAGTTCCCGCTCGAGCTGGTGGGACCATGGGGGAGGTCTGGCGAGGGTGTGTAGGGAAGATATGCTACTATCCAACGGCCGGACAGGAGCCACTTCCTCACCCGACGGGAGAGAGAAAAGAGAGGAGAAGGGGGCGGCGGGAGGGCGGCGGCGGCGGCGAAGAGAAAGATCGAGGCGCGACGGAGGTGTCGAACATGGACCGGTGGAGCAGCCGAGAAAAAAGAGACGTAATGGTCACAGAGAGAAGAGATGAAGTAGAGAGAGTATGAGAGAGGATGGAGATGAGGGATGAGACGATGCAATGAACGGAGGTGCCAACGCGGCGGCGAGATGGTGATGATGATGATCGAGATGAGGACGACGGACCAGCGCGAAAAGAGTGCAGGTCGCGGGTGTGCGATTGGGCAGGTATGCGGCAAGGAGGTAACGCGCAGTCGCAGACTCGGCAACAGGAGGTCCTCGCAGGATCGAATCGCGTAGTAATCTTAGTGTGGAAGGGAGCTGGAGCGCGGGTCAGCATGATGTGTCCAGACGAGTCACGGTGGAGCAGCACGGCGAGGGGAAAGACGCGCAGCACCGGGCCCGGCGACGACGATGGCCGACGCGCACGCGATGCTTGCGGCAGTGTCCGAAGGCCGGCGATGGGACACGTAGCCGCGGACCGGGGTCTCGTCGCTGGCCCTGCTCGTGCTCTCGTGGGATGTCTCGCTTTCTTGCTCTTTTTTACCTTTTGGATGCTCTCGACAAGGCGGATTGATAAAATACCCGTCAAACGATGTGAAAATTTGGTACACGAGCGAAAACAATGTGGAATCGAGTGTGTCGGTTGGGCGGCGGGTGGCGGCGATGGCGGTAGGAGGAGAGAGGGAGGGGATGGCGCGGGTGGAAGAGAGGAGTTTGGGGTGTGCGTGGTGAGGGCGGACGTCTGGCTCAATTTTTCTGAGAAGGGGGTTTGAAGGTCGATGCAGGTCTTCTCTTTAGGCTTGGCTCGGGCTCGTGCTGCTGGGTGGTGTTGGGTGGTGTCGGGTGGTGCCTGCCAGTTTTGGAGCGCTGGTGCGCCTTCCTCTGAGAGGCCTTTAGGGGGAGGGGACGGCCACCGTGTGCGCCTTCCCTCGCCCTACGCCGGACTGCACATTTCTGCGTTGGTGCCTTATTTTCCAGGCACTGACGAGTTAGCCTCATTCGGCACCTGGCAACCCAAACCTGTCACCCACCCTGGAGCTTGGGCCAACTGCCGCTGGAGCTTGCTGGCCCGGCCGCTGCCTGCTGCGCGCCGCCTTCTCTGTGCAAGGCCAGATCTGCTATGACAAGGTGGAGGGCCAATCTTGCAGAGCCTCCTTGCATTCGTCTTTTCATCTGAGTGAAGCAAAGCGCATCTTCCACTGTGAAGCTCGAGCAATGATCTGAACTCGCTTTCGTAGTCAATGGCTCGACGGTAAGGTGCTCTGGCGCTGCCCTGATGGGTGTCACGTGCTATGTATGTCACGTGCTCTTTATGTCACGTGCGGCATATCACGTGAAAATAGCGCTCGCCTCCGATTGGTGCGCGATAGCTTTGCGAACAGCTCCAGCTCATGATCTCGCAGAAACGACGCGCAAACCGCGTGCGTGAGCGCATACTCCGTACAAGACAATCTTGATTTAGAGAAGGACTGGCATGCAAGGAATGGAGATGAAACGAGAAATTGTCCTCGTGCAACATGCAAGCTTCTGTACAGGGAGCCGCGCGGTTTGCTGCGAGCGTGCATTCAATTAAGAGGATTTGCGGGGCATGTCGCAGTTGCCCTGGCGACGCGGCTAGTCAACAATGTCCAGCTTGTGAGCATCGGCGTCACTGCCACCCACACCGAAGGCAGCCCCTGTGGCGGGCGACAATGAGCTGCTATTATCTGTGGTTTTCTGATATTAGATGGACAGGCCGTCTTCCCGATTTCCTTTGCAGACCCCTTTTGCCTGCTCTGCACATCCCGTTTGGAGCTCGCATTCCAACCGATCTTTGAACGCAAACCCAACTCAGAACAAGAACACGTCTCGTCAAGGCGGCATCATCGACCGTTGGCCACGATATCGACAGCTCCTCATCAGCAGGACAGCTTCACTCTAGACGACTTGATACCGTTGACTTCTACGCTACTTCCGACCGAGACTGCGGCTGCCGGCCACGATGTTGACAGCGGCGGCCGACGGGCCCTCAGTGGCCCTGTCATGTACGTCTTCGACGGACGCCTTTCTTTCAAATATACGACACGATGCTGTGATGGGCGCCTGTGAACTAACCTCTGGTGCTTCATAGTTGCCAACAACTTCTGGGGCAAGGACGATGCTGGCGTCGGTCCTCTGCTCGAGCGCATGACAGGTGCCAAACAGACATGCGATGAGCTGCGAGCATTCTACAATGGTAAGCAATACAGGGGAAAGCGGACAGCGGACAGTATGGAAAGCAGCAAACGAACAAGGTCTAACACCTCCACAGCCCGAGCATCGATCGAAGACGAATATGCCCGCAAACTACTATCGCTCTGCCGTAAGCCGCTGGGGTCGCAAGAGATGGGCGGCGTGAAGTCGTCGCTGGACGTGATGCGCGGCGAGGTCGAGTCCATGGCCAAGCAGCACCAGTCGATTGCCGCACAGATGAAGACCGAGCTCGAGGAGCCACTCGCCGCCTTTGCGGGTGCCATGAAGGAGCGGCGGAAGATCGTGCAGAACAGCATCGAGAAGCTGCACAAGGTCAAGACGCAGCAGACACAGCAGGTCAACAAGGTACGACGTTGTCCCGCCCCATGTACTCTACGCGGAGAAAGAGACTAACGTATTCAGACACGCGACCGCTACGAGCAGGAATGCCTCAAGATCAAGGGCTACCTCGCCCAGGGCCACATGGTGATGGGCCAGGAAGAGCGCAAGAACAAGGCCAAGCTCGAGAAGACGCAGATCAGCGTGGCCACATCCAACACAGAATACGAGAACGCCGTCAAGATCCTCGAAGAGACGACGGCCCGCTGGAACCGCGAGTGGAAGGCCGCGGCCGACAAGTTCCAGGACCTCGAGGAGGAGCGCCTCGACTTTACCAAGAGCAGCCTGTGGTCATTTGCCAACATCTCGTCCACGGTGTGTGTTAGCGACGACTCATCGTGCGAGAAGATCCGCCTGGCTCTGGAGAAGCTCGAGGTGGAGAAGGACATTGCCGGTTTTATCCGGGACCGCGGCACCGGCCAGGAGATCCCCGACCCGCCCAAGTACATCAACTTTTGCCGCGGTGACCTAGACTCGCAGTCCGAAGCCTCGGAAGACGACTACTCTGTGGCTCAATTCCCACGCAGCATCAACCCAGCCTACCGAACGTCGTCACCACAGCCGTCTACGTACGAGTCGCACCATGATCCGAACTCTGCTCTTGCACGGGACATGGGCCACGAGATTATCGAACCAACCACACCGCATAACGCATCTGTGCCAGCAGCCGTTGCCCAGCGGGTACCACCCCCAGACACATACTCCCAGCTCACGCCTCGCCAGCACCAACAGAAGCAACAGAAGCAGATTCAGCAGCAGCATGTTGCGGACAACGTCCCGCCTTACGATCCCAACGATTTCGCCCCTGTTCCGCACGACCCGTATCCTATGGACGGCATGACCATGCTTTGTCGCACCAACAACGGCGGGCCGCAGTCGGATTTGGGCTCGCAGCTCAGCTCAAACAGCGCGGCGACGTCGGGCCGGCCATCCAGCCGCGACTCGCACAGCGACTTCTCCAACCTGACCCCGTATTCGAGCCAGGAGCTGCCGAGTGGCAAGGTGTCGCCGGTGAAGGCTGAGCCGCCAAGCGCCATGGTTCCCATTGACGATAAGAAGGTCATGAAGAAGAAGAGCGGCTTCTTCCAGAACCACAGCCCGTTCCGCCGCAAGAGCACAAAGGACATCTCGACGAGCTCCAACGCCTCGCACAGAAACACGTGGCATCCGCAGGCCTCGGCCCAAGCACAGGCACCGTCGAACAACACGGGACGTGGATCGGTGTACGGTGGCGGCCACCAGCACCAGCAATCGCAACACCAGCTTCTGCATCATGAACGGACGGCCAGCCCCGACCCCATTGATGCGAATGCTAGCCTGGCGCTGAACGTTGGCCAGAACGTATTTGCAGTGTCGACACCGGACCGTCGCGCTGGTGGTGGCAACGCGCAGCAGAACAACGAGCCAGAGGCTGCCGATGACGACCCCATCGCCTTGGCTCTGGCGGAGCTCAAGGGCGTCACTTTGGGCAAGCAGGCCTCAGTGCGGATGTCGGCCGACCACTACCACGGCATTGCAACACCCGCACCAGGAGCTCGTGGCAACCAGTTCGCCAAAAACAGTGCCGTCGCCGCGGGCATGCGTGGCACGCCGCCGCCGTCCTACGACCAGCAGGTCCAGCGTCTGGGTGTGCCGTCGCCAGCTGTGACGTCCAAGGCCATGAAGCAGACCTCGCAGAAGTTCGTCCAGCAGACACGGAGCATGTTCAGCCCAACCAACAACGAATACCAGCAGGGCGGTGCCGGTGCCGGTGCCGGTGCCGGACAAGGCGGTGGTTATGGCGCGTCGCCGTCACGGCAGGGCACACGCAGCAGCTACGATATGCCGCGTGCCGCTTCCCCCGCCCCGAGACGCAGTGCGTCGCCGCGGCCGGGGACAGCAGCCGCCATGCACCAACAGCAGCAGCAGCAGCAGCAGCAGCCGAGACAGCAACAACCTGATCCGCGTATGAACCACCGGTCGGCGTCTCCCAACCCCTACGCCAGCCGCCCGCCATCACGGCAGCAGCAGCAGCAGCAGCCGCACATGGCCTCGACGCCGAACAGAGGCTCCGACCAGTACTACTCCCGGCACGCATCGCCCAACGACATGTCGCGGGCAGCGTCCCCGTCCCCCTACAGGGCAGAGCAGCCTAGCCGTCCGCGCAGCAGCATGGCCAACCACAACAACGCCGACGCAGGAGCACAGTCGCCTTATGGAGCCGATGATGGCTACGGCTCGCAGCGCAGCCGTGGTGGAAGTACCAGCCGGCCTGGGACAAGCAACTCCAGCTCGCGTGCCATGGGTCTCTATGAAGGCGGCGGTGGCTCCGTGCGGTCGTCGCGGAGCAAGAGCATTGGCGAGAACCTGCAGTTTACACGTGACGGGCGTCCGATTATGCATTTCGGTGAGTCTTTCTTTGTTTCCACACTTTTATTCACATCCGCTAACACAACTTCCCCCCTTTTTAGCACGCGCCTTGTATGTCTACCAGGCGGCCATCCCGGAAGAGTTGGGTTTCGCAAAGGGTGACATTATGGCAGTCTTGCGCCACCAGGACGACGGTTGGTGGGAGGCGACGGTGCACGGCGGCACCAACGGCAACGGACAGGTCGGACTGGTACCCAGCAACTACCTGCAGCAGATTTGAGGGTAGGACAGCATCGTGATGCAATTTTGGGTCCCGTTAATCTTCTCTCATATCTTCTTTATACTCTCTCTCTTTCTTTTTTTTTTCTATTCACGGCCTCCACCTTTTTGTATGACAGAATGTCTGATGTTGTCCGCAACTTGAACCATGTCTTTTTAGAAGATGGTGTGTCATTTATTTTGCACTGATGATTTTTTGTCTTATTTTTTGACTGTATACGGTATGTGTCTCTTTTTCAGGCGAATTTTGTTCATCTTTAAACATTTGCACACATTTTGTTGATTTTTCCATGTTTTGATTTGAAAATTCGCCTTTCTTTTAAATTGAATCTTCGTACTGTTTTATTTTGGGCCCCAGGTAATAGATTGAATGCCATCACCATTCTTGCTTTACAATGTCTTTTCTTCTTATGAAAATGTGAATATTGTCTGCTACCGCGCCGTAGAATGTTACACGTGATTATTGAACTGTAACTGCCATTGTTTACCAATCGCTCTTTCTTCAAAGGAGCAACGATGCATGGTCTGGATCGTATTACAATGGTGATAAGGAAAGAGCAACCATAGAGACAACGCGCAGCCCAGTCCTTGTACAGCTTATTGTAAGCGCCTATCGTGAGTGCTAATTCGATCAAACACCCGCTAGAGAAGCGCCCCCTTGCTTGGAGTTGCTTGGAGTTGCTTCGGAGCCTGCATTCGCTTCGAAAAAAGGGCAGCCTAACTGAACTAAGTAGTGAGCTCTTGGTACAGAACTTTTGCGCTGATCAGCGCCTAGATCCAAGTATCTTACCACAAAGGCCCCACAAGCCCGACATTGAAAAGCACGGACCTGTTTTGGAAATGGGCAGGCACGACCCTGTTGACCCAGTGTGACCCAGTCCCGTGCCTTCCCTCGAGCCAAGCTACTCAAACTAAATGAGGACAAGCAGTAGCCAAACAGCAGGAAGCTGTTTTGCGGTGACTGCCCAGCTATGCAGCAGCGGACGCGCTAGTCCAGCAAAGGCTCGCCAGGCTCTAGATGTGTGTTGTTTTTCTGCCCAGCAGCACTGTACAAAGTAGGTAGCAGCAGTCGCTCTTCGCCGCCGCCGCCCACTGCAGTCGCCCCGTCGTAGTCGCCCCGTCCGCCTCGCTCCTGCCCATCAGTTTTCGCTTTCTCATTCCCCACGACCACCACCCCAAAAGTGACCGACCCGGGATCACAGGCAACGAAAAACACAGATTCTCTCACAACTCCAAAACCCACGTCATCTCCCAACTCCATCCCTGCCGACGTCCCTTTTCTTCCATTCCGACTCTCTTGTCGCTGTTTTTCTCGTGCTTCGAATCTCGCTCTTCGCGCTTTTCTCTTTTTCGCATTTCATCCAACTGGCTTTTTGGATCGCCAGCGTCGTCGTGTCCAGCAGTCAGCAACAAACGAGAAAAAAGCTGGCAAGGGAGCAACCCGAGGCAGACGAGAAGACGAGAAGACGAGATCGAATCCGACTCCTCGCCGCCATCCACCACATCGACGCCGACTTTCCTTTCGTTTCCATCCGAGGACCGACCGTCGACGATTGCTACACACCGACAACACGCCTCCCCTGCATCGAGGATCTGACCGTAATCACGACCTTCTTTTGTTCGGCATCATCTTCCACAGCGTGCATCGCCCGAGCTTCGATTCTAGACGACCGCCGCGATGGGCATCTGCAGCTCGCAGTGCTGCGGAGGTATGGGCATTGCATCCCTGTATTCGACTCGGTGTCTTGGGAGCCCATCGTCGGCGTCCATTTCGCTCCTGTGTTTTCCGACTCTGACATTTCGATTTAGGCAAATCCCGCGATGGCCTGTACGAGCCCGTCCTCGCAGATAGCGAGCGCGAGGCCGTAGCCGACCTGTTGCAGTATCTCGAAAACGTACGTGTCTCTGTGTTTCGTCTTCACGTGTCTCATTGGGGCTTATGCTAACCTTGCAGCGTAACGAGACCGACTTCTTCTCCGGCGAGCCGCTCCGGGCCCTCACTACCCTCGTCTACTCCGACAACATCGACCTGCAACGCAGTGCCAGCCTGACGTTTGCCGAGATCACAGAGCGGGGTAGGATGCCCTGTCGAAGAAATACCGAATGGCTGGGGTAGACAGCTTGCTAACAACGTCTGTAGATGTCCGCGAAGTCGACCGCGATACCCTCGAACCCATCCTTTTCCTCCTACAAAGCCCCGACCTCGAAGTGCAACGAGCAGCCAGCGCCGCCCTCGGCAACCTGGCGGTTAACAGTGCGTCTCCCGAAACGAATGTTTAACAAAAAACGACCCTTTCCCTGCGTTTTACTGACATGTTCGCAGCTGCCAACAAGGTTCTGATTGTCGACCTGGGCGGCCTCAACCCGCTCAAGCGCCAGATGCTCTCCCCTAATGTTGAAGTGCAGTGCAATGCCGTCGGCTGCATCACGAACCTCGCCACACACGAAGACAACAAGGCCAAGATTGCCCGCTCCGGTGCCCTCGGCCCTCTCACCCGTCTCGCCAAGTCGCGCGATATGCGGGTCCAGCGGAACGCCACCGGCGCTCTGCTCAACATGACCCATTCCGACGAAAACCGCCAGCAGCTCGTCAACGCCGGCGCCCTCCCCGTTCTCGTACAGCTCCTCTCCTCGCCCGACGTCGACGTCCAGTACTACTGCACGACCGCCCTCAGCAACATTGCCGTCGACTCCAACAACCGCCGGAAATTGGCCCAGACCGAGCCCAAGCTGGTGCAGTCGCTTGTCAACCTGATGGACTCGTCCTCACCCAAGGTTCAGTGCCAGGCTGCTCTGGCGCTGCGCAACCTGGCCTCAGACGAGAAGTACCAGCTCGACATTGTCCGCGCGTCGGGCCTGCCGCCCCTGCTTCGCCTCCTTCAATCCTCCTACCTGCCGCTCATCCTGTCCGCCGTTGCGTGCATCCGCAACATCTCCATCCACCCCATGAACGAGTCGCCCATTATCGAGGCGGGCTTCTTGAAGCCGCTGGTGGAGCTGCTGGGCTCGACGGACAACGAGGAAATTCAGTGCCACGCCATTTCGACCCTGCGCAATCTGGCGGCCAGCTCCGACCGGAACAAGGCGCTTGTCCTTGAGGCGGGCGCCGTGCAGAAATGCAAACAGCTGGTCCTGGACGTGCCCGTCAATGTGCAATCGGAGATGACGGCCGCGATTGCCGTCTTGGCTCTTAGTGACGAGCTCAAGATGCACTTGCTCGGCCTCGGCGTCTTTGATGTCCTGATCCCGCTGACCCAGTCGACCAGCATAGAGGTACAAGGCAACAGTGCAGCGGCTATGGGCAACCTCTCGTCTAAAGTGGGCGACTACTCCATGTTTATTCAGTACTGGCCGGAGCCCAGCGGCGGCATTCACGGCTACCTGAGCCGATTCCTTGCCAGCGGCGACGCGACCTTCCAGCACATTGCGATATGGACGCTGCTGCAACTGCTCGAGTCCGAAGACAAGCGGCTGATGAACCTGATCGCCAAGTCCGACGAGATCGTGGAGGTGGTCAAGCAGATTGCGAACCGGCCGATCGGTTCCGAGAACGAGTTTGAGGAGGACGACGAGGGCGAGGTCGTCAACCTGTCGCAGCGGTGCCTCGAGCTTTTGGGACAGAACAACCCCAAGTCGCACATCGAGGGTTAAGCTGAGCCACTGACATTGACGATTTCCATGCCATCTCTCCTTTTCCTTCCCCTTTAGCGGATCTTTATCTCACCGCCGACACTCTATATTATACGATAACCCCCCCGACCCGCTATACATTACAACAGATCGCCGAGTACGAAGGGACCTCCTCGCATTGGCCTAATTTTTTTTTTGTCTCTACGGTTGCTTGTTTGCTGTAGTCCGTTGGGCAGTCAGTCTCTGTTTTTTCCACCGGCCAGAGACAAAGGGCATGGTGTTTACGGCGTACCATTTGCACTACCATTGTTTTTTTTTTTTTTGCTATTGCTTTTTATGCTTGTCTTTGCTTGTTGTATTCTCCCAACCTCTCATTACCATTTCCTTTGCTCTCGTCTGTTGGTTTTGATTGCTTTTTTTTTTGCCGAGCTTATCTTTTACATACGCTTCTGTTGTTTCAGCCTTTTTTCGCGTTCTATCCAGAATGGGCACTTTTGGCGCGATATGCAGAACGAACAGCCGGGCGGGTGTATGGCGTGTGTCTTATGCTCCGTTTTTGTCTATTATCTTTTCCATTTTCCAACGTTTCTCTTCATGTTGTTTGCTTTCTTTCTTCTCTTCCTTTCCTTCTTCCCCCTCTCCATTTCTCGGGCAGATGCGGTTTTGTCACACACTACTTCTGTCCGCACCTTATTTCCTTTGTGTTTGTTCTATATCGTCATGACTAGGAGGGAGCACTATTGACCAAGGGTTCGGTTCTTGTGGCCGTTGTTATCATAGTCTCAGGTTTTTGGTTGGCAGTCCTGTCCTGGAGCTGAAAAAGCCCACGCACAGCGGTGCCGCTTCTTATCCTAGCAGCCATACCCATATCTTGGACGCTTACCACCCTAGCAGATGTACTCAGATCATTTAAATCCTCTTCATCACAAGCTTAGCAACGCCGTATTATGTGTCGCATGTGCTGTGCTTTCTACGTCGTAGAGCTCTGGATCGTTTTCTCGGCTCGAGGCCGGTGAGGCGTGGCACCAAAAGGGCCAGTCTCCTCCTTCTTCTCGACTCGTCCAGCATTCGGAGAGGAGATGTGTCTTGGGGTGTGCTTCCGGCATCGGATGCAGAAGCTAGAATCCGTGCGTATGTCGTTCTTGCTTCAGGCAGGCGCCTCGGCGCCCATGGGATTCTCAATCCACTCCCACGTCTTGGCAATCACTTTGCCACGGACCAGGCCGAGGGGGACAGGCCCAAACGTCCGCGAGTCTCGCGACGCCGGCAGGTTGTCGCCGACCAAGAAGCAATGGCCTTGGGGGACCTGCACGGGTTAGACAGGAAAATCAAATGAGAATACGAGAATGGCGGGGGGGGGGGGAGGGGGGGGAGGCGCACCTGAATCATGAGGTCGCTCTGGCCCTCGGGCGAGTTCACCAGCACATAGTCCCCCGGCATGCCCATGACCCGCTTCACGGCCTCGTCGGCCGGCTCGACGGGGATGCGGTACACGACCAGGTCGCCCACGCGCACGTCCCGCCCGCCGCGGAATCGCTTGGCCACGAGCAGCCAGTCGCCCGCCACGGAGAATGTGGGCAGCATGCTGGGGCCGGACGCCGGGCCGACGCTGTAGCCGTAGGTCCAGACGATGTGGCAAAAGGCGAGCGTCTTGGCGGTGCCAATGGCCCAGCGGCCGGGGTGGCCGTAGAACGCCCGACTGAAACCGGAAAATGGAGACATGGGGAGGTGGAGGGTAAAAGAGAGACAAAATATCGGTTGTACAAGAAGAGATGTCGTCAACAATGGTGGTGAGTTGTGGTGGTGGTGTGAGAAAGGAAGCCATTTTGCAGTGCGGTAGAGCTGCAAGCTTAGTCATTTTAGAGCTCCACAACTCCACACCTGCGCCAATGCAGCCCGCCTCCAGTACTGTACGGAGTAGCTGCGGATTGGTTAACCGCTAAAATCCTTTCTTAACAACGCCTCGTGAACGGGAGTTGGAAAACAAACAAGCCAGCAACGTCCCAACGAGCTCACGACATCGCCTTTCCCCCCACCTTTCCGGCAACATGAAGAGCGCCGCGTGTCTCCTCTCGCCGGCGACGGCCCTCGCACGGGTCTTTTTGACGAGCGCTGGGCCACGGCAGACGGGTCTCTTGGCCAGTTACAGCTACAGTTCGAGCAACGTTCACAGCTACGGCACAACGATCACCACCACTACAGGCCATGGCGGTTCTCTTCTTGTGCCCCAATTTCTTGTCCCGAGCGGACGGCCACAGCGCAGTGTGGCGTCCCAGCAGCAGCGATGTGTCCACACCCACCGGGGACCGCCATCAAGGCATCCGCGGCCGGCAGGAGCACATGGACCTCCGCGTTCCGGGCCTCCGCGTTCCGGACCTCCTCGTGCCAACTCTGGCCATGGTGGACATGGTGGACATGGCGGGCATGCTGGACCACGGCCTGGAACCCCGGGTTCAGGACCCCCGCGTTCAGCTCCCCGGCGGTCGGCTTCCCCGCAACTAATCGACAGCGGCGGCGGCAATCGCAACAGCAACAACCGTTACGGCGAGTCCGCAAACGGAGGAAGCTTCAAGACCTCATTCGGCCCAGCGCACTCGGGCGCCGCACCCCGCATCAAGGTCAAGATGGCCCGCATGCCGCGCAACAACGAGATCACCCACAGCCACGTGCTCCTGCGGCAGGAGGACGGTACCCTGGGTCTGCCGGAGCGCCCAGAAGATATACTGCAGCGGATCAACCGCAAAACGCACGCGCTCGTCGTGGTGGTCATGCCGCAGCAGCGGGCAGACGAAGGCGACGAAGGGGACAGGAACGACCGGGGCAACGACCGGGGCAATGACCGGGGGAACGACCGGGGGAATGAAGAAGGAAACGGCCAAGGAAACGCGCAAGCAAACCAGAGGCAGATCATGATCGCGGCGGCCAAGACGCGCTACCCGGTCTGCCGCATCGTCGACATCGAGGTCGAGCGCAAGGCGGAGGCCGACCGGGCCAAGGCCGAGCGCAAGAAGAACGTGGGCAGCAAGGAGCTGGAGCTCAACTGGGCGATCGACCCGCACGACCTGGGCCACCGGCTGGACAAGCTGCGCGAGTTTTTGAGCAAGGGCATGTTCATCGAGGTGCGGCTGCTGCGCAAGTCCCTGAAGAAGGGCAAGCGGCAGGCGACGCTGGACGAGGCCAACGAGGTGCTGCGGCGGATCCGCGAGACGATGGCCGAGGTGCCGGGCTCGGTCGATGCCAAGGCCACAGAGGGTGAGATTCTCCGGATGATGAAGCTGTACTTGAAGGGACCGGAGCAGAAGTAGGCAAAGCTGGAGTGTCCAGAATGGGTCTTTCTGTTGTGAACGTGAAAGACGATATTTAAAAACGCCTATAGAGAGCTATGTAGTGTATAATGTGTAAGTGTAAGATACGATGGATGAAGAATCAACAACATCAAATCTGCTTCTCTACGTACGACGCAGTGTTACAGGTATTTCGCAGCGCATGAATTATTCATTTGTAGCGAATACGTATCTTACAGTGGGGCGCGCCTGGGAGTGTTTTACAGGACTTGGGCGCGCCTTCCTAGCGCGGGGCTGTTGGAGCCTTCTTTTTTTATTCGTTTTTTTAGCGGGCACTGTTTTCTCAATGCGTCCACTGTGCCTTGATGCGCATCCAATGACTCAGGCTTCGACCACAAACCGTACGCAACGCAAACAGCTAGCAGCACGCCGAGACAAAATCTGGAGAACAAGTACGTCCGTACAACCCAGTGACAATACCAGATAACCACCGACAATCACTCGATCGCACTTCCCCGCATTTCTGCCACGATAGTCCCCTCCCAGCACCCTCGATCATCAAACACATACGACGACATCACACACACACACACACACACACACACCGGAGCATGTCGACAGCACAGCCGCCCGACGCGGCCGCGGGCAAGGACGCGGGCCCCGCCAAAGCCCAGCAGAAGCAGCAGAACGCACAGCCGGCTGCCACACCAGCAGCAGGAGCCACATCAACAGATGGAGCACCGAAGAAGCTGTCGGGCGCCGAGCTGAAAGCCCAGAAGCAGGCCGAGAAGGCCAAGCGGCGAGCGGCCGTCATCGCGGCCAAGGAGGCGGCAGGAGGTGTGCCACCGGCAGCAGGAGCAGCAGCAGCAGCGCAGGGCGGACAAAGCGGCAGCCAACCAAAGCAAGGAAAGGCCAAGGGCGGAGCAGCGAATGCCGAAGGCGGTAGCGGCGGTGGCAGCGGCGGCAAGATCACAGGCCCGCTCGTGCGGCATCCGTCAGGACCAGCTGGTGCAGCAGCAGGCGCGGCATCTGGACCGGCAGGCGATGCTTCCGCTGCAGCTGCGGCCGTGGCGACGCCGGCCGACCGCGAAAAGGACGCCCGCAGTGGCATCCCCGAGTGCTTCAGCCACCTGCCCATGGCCAAGCGCATCTCGCTCTCCCAGGCCCACAAGGACGTGCACCCGGCCGTCTTGGCCGTCGGCCAGCAGATGGCCTCGTTTGTGCTGCGCGACAACATGGCGCGTCTCGAGGCCACGCTTGTCGCCTTCAAAAAGGTCATCGAATCCTACCAGACGCCGCCCGGCAACGCCTTCTC
Source organism: Sporothrix dimorphospora (assembly GCA_021397985.1). Lineage (NCBI taxonomy): Eukaryota > Fungi > Ascomycota > Sordariomycetes > Ophiostomatales > Ophiostomataceae > Sporothrix > Sporothrix dimorphospora. The sequence continues at coordinate 309,845 of WOUA01000039.1, forward strand.
TCGCCACTTTGTCTCGCACGTCCTCAACCCGCAGATCGAGTACCTGACCGAGTGCCGCCCCATGTGCTTTGCCATGGGCAACGGCATCCGCCTGCTCAAGGCCCGCGTCTCGCAGCTTGATTTGGATACGGACGACGCCGACGCCATTGAAGAGCTGTGCGAGTCCATCGACGGTTTTATTCAAGAGCGCATCTTTGTCGCTGCCGTCGGCATTGCCCGCGAGGCCGCGTCCATGATCCACGACGGCGATGTCGTGTTGACGTACGGCGGCCCCCGCCTCGTGCGCGCCGCTCTCGAGCAGGCCTGGGACCGCGGCCTGCGCTTTGATCTGGTTGTCATCGACGATCCCAGCGACCCGGCCCCCGGCCAGGCGCTGGCCAAGCAGTTCCAGCAGCGCGCCGCCCGCTCCACCCAATCGACCCCGGCCTACGTCACGTACTGCCCGTCGCTCGACGGCATTGACAGCCTCGTGGCCCGCACCGCCACCGTGCTGCTGGGTGCTGAAGCCGTCTTTGCCAACGGCGCCCTGCTGGCCCCGGCGGGCACCTGCGACGTGGCCAGCGCGGCGTCTGCGGCCGGCTGTACCGTCATTGCCTTGTGTGAGACGGTCAACTTTGACCGCGACCGCGTCGCCACGGACGCGCTGGCGCACAACGAGATCGACCCGGACCGCTGCGACGGCGACGCGTTCCGCCTGCTGTTTGACACGACGCCCTCGTCGCTCGTCAGCATGCTGATCTGCGAATACGAGGAGGCCAGCGGCATGGTGCCGGCGCACGCCATCAACCTGGTGCTGCGGACGAGAGAAGACCCGAATTAGGGGGGACGATGCGAGTATTGGCGGCAAACACAGGGAAGGGGATGGAAGATAGAGGGAGTAAAAAGGACAGGGACAGGGAATCCGAGGAAATGTATCTTTAGCGTATAGGCGCTTTTTAGCCAAGCAATTCGATGCGAGCTACAGCTCGCAAGACTTCAAATGATTTTCAAAGTGTAGCAGTAAAATGTGTAAATGAATTTAGTTCTGTCGGAAATGGGACCCTCCATGCGGGCGTCCCACGTGTGTCTTCTTTCTTGCCTTCCGGCCCTGGTTGTATATACATGTTCGTGTTGTCCTCCCCTCTTATTCGCCTTCCCCATTCGCATCTCGTCCTCATGCCGTGGCAGCCGCCTGCTCTGCTGCCCGCCGTGCCCGCTTCTCGAGAATAGCCTCCTTCCGTGCCGTCAGAACCGCCGTCTGCCGGTCATCCACGCCCTGCAGCCAGTAGCCGAAGCCGGCACCCGTCACGCCGAACACCGGGTACGCCCACAGGGAGTTCTTGTGGAAGAGGGGCCGCATCTCAATGCTGAGCTGCAGCGCGCGTGCCGCGACGCCTGGACCAAAAAGTTAGTAGCTGTCGTCGTCCTCGAGGCCCCGTCCATCGCTGACACCTATTGTCGACCTACCGAAGCCCGTCCAGAAGATAAGCCGGTGCACCATGGTTGCTCAATTGGCTCGACGCCGCTGTGTAGAGGGTGGGAGATGGGGTCGACAAGTTGATCGACAAGGAAGACAATGGGAATGTCGGCCGAAGGGTGCCGTTCGCAAGATGTGTCGTCGGTGACTCGTGGGACGTTTGACGTGAGACGTGAGGCTGTTCCGCTGCGAAGACGAGCAAATTTGGTGATGCTAAACCCGGCTGTCTCCATTGGCCCTGGGCGGTCCCGCCTGCGTACGGCACTCTCCCAGGCTTGTTTCGGAAGCTGGGTTATTCCGCTACTGAATTTGTGAATAAAAATACGATTAAAATTATTTCATTCAACAGTGCGCTAATACCTCTTTAGGATTAGTGCAAGAGCCCTGTCCGCAGAAGCAGGCGCGACCCGTCCCTTCGCTGCGCTACAGCACGGTGAGCGCTGGAACGCGATCATATGTAGTTTTGTAGTTTTGCAGGGTTGCTCTTTCCCAACTGTTGCGTTTGCTCCTTCCCAAGTCGCAACCTCCAACGCAAGAGAACTTCGGTCGCCCTCCGGTTCTCCTGAAATTCCTTCTTCGACCTCGATTGACAATACTTTCTCGCTCTTTGCAGCAAATACGACAACTAGCTTCACACCCAAGTGCGGCTTGCAAACACCTCTTCGCAGGGCTTGCAGCCGCGTCTTGAACCTCGTCTATCCGCGTCTCCCCTTTTTTGGCCTGCGGCCTGCGCCGTTTGCTGCCACGTTCCGATACTCGACCCCCGAAGCCTCGACTGCACACCATGGCCTGAGCACCTTGCTGTTGACCGATTTTCCCGTCATAATTACCGGGACCATTGGTGCTGTCTGTCTACCAATCCTGCAATGGCGCCGCCAGCCGCCATGGACGCCCAGCAGCCACTGGCGGCCGTCGCTGAGGGAGAGGCAGCGTCGTCCACTGCAGCCACAGACGCACCGTCTGTAGCTGGCAAAGCCTCGGACACGGCCGCCGTGCCGCCTGCTACTGTACGGTCATTCAAAGCCTCGGAGCTGCCCCTGTCGTCTGCCGTGCGGTCCGCTATCGAAGGACTGGCGCACACGTTCAAGAAGAAGGGCGGCTACGACACCATCCGCAAGCAAGCATGGGAGAAATTTGAGGCGAGCGTAAGTTTCCTTCGAAAGGGGTGGAAGAAGGCTGAGGGGGGATGCTAACATTGCCATGCAGGGCTACGAAGAACAGGTCACAAAATCCATCCTCGAGGTCGCCGGGCAGGAGGTCGAACGCAATCCGTCGCAGCTGCTGTCGATTGACCGACGCAAGGCCGCCGCCCTCATTGACGGCGCCCTCGACCGCGGCGGCATCTACCAACAGGCCCAGTCTGTCATCGAAGCCCTGATCGACTCGAACGCCATTGAAGCCCACATCCGCGAGATCCGCCGGGTCGAGATTGGCGAGGCTGCGGCCGACGAGGAGCAGGGCCGTGGCGCTAAAACCGACGAAGGGTACGCGGCCGATACAGACGCCCGCCGAGCTGAACGTGAGCGCGTGCGCCAGGAGCTGCGGGAAGTCGAAGAGTCGAAACGGCGCCTCGAGCGCGAGATCCGCGAAAAGGAAGAGGCCAAGCGCCGCGAAGAGGAGCATGAGGCCCGCGAGGCCCGTCGGAAGGAAGAGCGCGAGAAGGAAGAACGCCGAGAACGCGAGAGAGAAGAGCGCCGCCGCGAACGGGAGCTCGAGCGGGAGCGCGAGCGTGAGGAGCGTGAACGTGACCGCGAACGAGACCGCGAGCGCCGGCAGAGAGATCGGGACCGCGGTCGCGATAGAAGTCGGGACCGAGACCGGAATCGGAGCCGCAGCCGGAGTCGTGATAGAAGCCGCAACCGGAGCCGAGATCGCCGTGACCGCAGTCGTCGGGACTGGGACCGGGATCGGCGCGACCGGGACAAATCACCGGATAGCAGACGCCGCCGCGACTCGCGTGACCGGGACACCAGACGTGAAGGGGGACGCGAGAAGCCAGAAGAGGCCAAGAAGCAATTCTCTGGCGAAGAGCTGCAGCGACTGGAAGAGCTGGCCATGCTGGACCTGTTGCGAGAAAGCAAATCGTCCCAGGCAGCGCGGCAGCCGGAGCTCGAGGTCGACGAGACCCTAGCGCCGCCTCCGCGTAAGAGCATGCCTGCGTCAGCCATCCAGCCGATCAAGCGGGCATCCTCATCCAAGACGTCTTCTGAGAGCAAGCGGCCGCAACGACAGGCTTCACCGCTGCCGCCGCCCGTTATCAAAACGGCAGCATCTGCAGCCGAAGCCCCGGTGCCACCCACCAAACTTGAGGTCAAGCTTGTGAGCAAGCCCGACGCCGGCCGCAAGGAATCCGTCCCCGTCATCAAGATACACAAGGACGACAATGATCTTGATGCCACACCCAAGTCAGATTCAAAAGATACTGCCAAAGGCACCGATGACACCAATGTCATCAAGGACACGATCAACGACACCAAAGAGACGCTCAAAGCCACACCGAAAACGTCAATGAGAGATACCACACCAGTTTCCAGCAAGGCTACACCAAAGGAAGAGCCAAAGGAGACCAAAGCGACAGCGGTGGACGAGTCCTCCACCGCGAGCCGAAAGCGCCCTCGAAGCGTCTCCAAGGCAGCGCGGGATCGGGATACTACAAGCCGGCGAAGCCGCAGCCCTGAACGCAAGCGCAGCCAGCGCTCCGAATCACGCCGCGAGAAGGACAAGGACGATAGGAGCCGTTCGCGGCCACGGCGGCGTGAGCTCCGCGAGGCAAGCCAGCCGAAGGAGAAGGCAAAGGAAGCCGACGACAAGGAAAAGGACAAGGATGCATCGGCTCGGCGTGCCAGATCAACGTCTCGCCGCCACCGGGAGGCATATCGTGACCGCGACCGCGAGCGAAGCCGGAGTGAGTCGAAAACTAGACGCAAGGAGAAGGACCAGCCTCGGGGTAGGAGCCGGACGCGGTCCCGTTCCCGGTCTCGGATTGCATCGCGTAGGTCGCGGTCGGCACGGCCGAGACGGCAGGATGATAGGGACACCTCCCGTCGTCGCTCGCGGTCTCGACAGCGGTCGCGGCCGCGTGCGTACCGGGATAGGAGCCGGTCCCGCCGCCCGGCAGACCGCCGCCGCAGCCGTTCCGTGTCACGGTCTCGCACGACGACTGCCAACAACACCACGACGGCTAACAATACCACGACAGCCGCAGCCGCCACTACCACCGCCACTGCCGCCACCACTGCTACTGCACGCGCCAGCGAGTCGAGAGCGCGCGACCGACGGAGTCGTAGCCGGACGCCGCTCGGCGCGTCGTCGACGCTCGTCCGCCCACCCAGCATCCTCGACAAGGAGGAGCTGGAGGTGTGGAAGCGCAGCGAGGTCAAGAAGCGTGAGCAGGAGGCGAAGGCTTATTTGGCAGCGCAGCGCGAAGCGCGGGAAAAGGGCCTCCCTGTGCCGGGCGTCGACGACAAGCGCAGCGCGGGCGACCGGTCGCCGGACGCGAAGCGCAAGTACGAGCCCGACGAGATTGACCGTTATGTTCCAAAAGAACGCCGGCACATTGACCGCGCCGTCTCGGGTGCGGGTGCAGTGCACGACCGTCGGGATCGTGATCGTGATCGTGATCGTGATCGGGATCGGGATCGGGATCGGGACGACCGACGGGACGACCGACGGGACTCGCGCGACAGGAGAGACAGAGACTACCGCAGTCGCGACGACCGCCGTGGTAGCCGCTCACGCAGCCGCAGCCCGCGCCGCGATTTCCGTGACCGTGACAGGGATAGGGATCGGGATCGGGATCGGGATCGGGATAGAGACCGTGATAGAGACCGTGATAGGGACCGTGATAGGGACCGCTACACCTCTCGCCGCGATCGGAGCCGCAGCCGCGACAGAGATCGGGACCGTGATAGAGACCGGGATCGCGATAGAGACCGGGATCGGGACCGGCGCGATCGTGATCGGGTGCGTGATCGCAGCCGCAGCCGCAGCCGTCGGCGTCGCAGTAGGAGCCGCGCATAGAAGGTGTTGGCTGACCCGGATGCGACATTGCTGCCGACTCCCGCGACAAACGACTCCTAAGAAGGATGAGAAAAGCTGTCCCCGTTTCGCGGCCCTTGGAAGACCTGGTGGAGAGGTCGCATAGCAGCCGCCTAGGTTTTAGTTTGGGCTTGATTTTGAGCACACATTTTCCGACCCGGGCAAGTGAATGCCCGCGACGCTTCGATACCTTTTGATAGTACGATTGTATAATTGAGAAATTCGAAAATTCAATTGAACAGTCCGATTCGACAGTTTATTGCGATCTATAGTAGTGTGCCTTTTTTGTAGGTCTAAAGCCTCCCACACATATCCTCCTGGTATCATTCTCTGGTATCAATTCTCTCTCTCTCCATTTTGCTTGGTTTGTTTGGTGGCCTAGGTCCGCTGCTTCTTGGCCGGCGGGACGTCCTCCTCGTCGTCCTCCTCATCGTCGTCCTCGCCGAGGTCACCAAAGCTCTCCTCAAAGTCGGCGTCGCTCAGGGTCTCCTGCTCCTGGGCCTGGCGGAAGTACTTGATGGCGTTGGGCCACAGGTCTTCGGCCAAGGCCAGGGCTACGGTATCGCCGTCGGGGAAGATCTCGTACTCGTACTCGTCGTCGTCCTCATCGTCGTCCTCGTTCTCGTCTTCGCCCTCCTTGTCCTCCTCCTCCTCCTCGTCCTCGTCGCCCACCTTCTCGCCCTTGGCCCGCTTGGCGGCCCGCTCAGCGCGAGCAGCGCGCTCCTGCGCCACGGCGGCCTGGCTCTCCTCGGCGCTGATGCGACGGCCCACGTAGCCGAACCACGCAAAGAAGCTGAGGCCGCCCACGGCGGTCTTGCCCAGCACGGCGTTCAGCTCGTCCTTGGCCTTGCTGGATTCTTCCGATGTACCCTCCTTCCACACCTTGACGGCCAGGTCCAGCAGACCGTTGGTCAGGTCGCGGCCCTTCTTCCAGTTGATGGCGACCGGCTCGCTGACGAGGCCCGACCAGGACTCCGAGTCGCTGCCCTTTGTGGACGGCTTGCCGTCGGCGCCAACCTTGGCGGGCGCGCGGCGGTGCCAGAAGCGCTTCTCGAGCACGCGGTCCTCGAAGAGCTCGTTCTCCCCGAACGTAAAGCGGATGGCGACGCTGCGGGGGTCGCCGCCCTTGTTAGCGGCGGGCGCAGCACCGTCGGGGCCGGGGACGACCTCGAAGCGGACGACCTCGATCTCCTCGAGGGCCGACAGGATCAGGGCGGCGTCGGTGGGCTGGATGCACTGGTCGATTTCGGGCGGCGCCTGCTCAAAGACGAGGGGCCAGAAGCCGGCGATGCGGCGGACGATTTCGGCGCGGCGCTCATAGAGGGTGCGCTCGCGGGTGGCCTGCTGGAGGACTGGGCCGTTAGGATGCGAACATGAAGCAAAAAGAAACAAAAAAACCAGTTTTTTTCACTTACTCAGGTCAACGTTAAAGTCATCAAAGTCGGCCTCGATGTCGGTCAGCTCCGAGTAGGTGACCGTCGAGAGCTGGGCGGTGGGGTCGGTAGGCGCCATTGTGTGAGTGGGTATGTGCAAAGGGAATTGATGTCTATGTGATTGATCAATGTCAAAGTTGGTTGATTGAGATTCAAAAAAGAAAAGAAAAAGTCTAGAAAACAGAAAGGCAGCCGCCGCAAGAAAAGTCGAGCTCGAAAAGTGCTGACCGTTGGCCCAAAAAAAAAAGTTGCCGACCGTCCCAATTTGGAAGCTTCCCTTTTCTTAGCTTGGCCTTGGCGGGAAAGAGCTCTCTGCTAGCGCGGCGTCCAGTGGAGCCGTTTCCTCTTTTCTTCCTTCTTCTTTCCTTCTTTTTTCGCTCTCATTCTCACACAGCGCACCCCCTTCCCCCCCCCCCCCCCCAAACCCATTAAACCTCCGGGCTCCACTGCGCCGCGCAGCCAGTAACAATTAATGCTCCGTAACTTGTACGGCGGGCAATAGCGCTCCCGGGACTTGGTTTTTAGTTGGTCAGGCCGTTTGCATTAGTGCTGTTTGGCGGTCAGGCGGTTGTCACCACAGAGCAACGGATGAGGTCGTCGGTCATCAGCGTCTCATTTTTTTTTCACTCAAACTGCGCATCGGTCTATCGTGAAAATCGTAATTTGTCTATGTTTGCTCATTTATTAGGAATTTAGCCAATCCGTACACATTATTGTCCCGTAAGAGATCCGTCGTCTGTCCGTCACGACTGCTGTCCAGCATCCTCCTCTGCCTTCTTTGCTTCACCCGTCTCCTTTGCCTCCTCTGCTTCCGGCCCCCAGAGATGCGCGCCGGCGTCGCGGAGCAGCTTCACGTTTCCAGCGTGGCCGCGCTTCTCGGCCAGAAACAGCGGCGTGTTGTTGCCGCGGTTGCGCACATGCACACTGGCCCCGTGCGTCAGCAGCTCTCGAAGCACGTCGGTGTTGGGGCCGACGGAGGCCAGGTGCACGGCCGTGTTGCCGGCGTAGTCGGCCGTGTTGAGCATGGCAAACGAGTGCATGGCGGCGCCGCCGTTGAGCACGGCGCGCACGGCGGCCAGGTCCCCGTTACGGATGGCGTAGCCGAGGGCCGTGAAGGCGGACTCAATGGGCGTGAGGCGGCGGAGGGCGCCGTCGGCAGTCGCAGCGCCGGCTGCACCGGCTGCGACGGCTGCGACAGCTGCGGCAGATTCGACGGAATCCGGGTGGGCAAGACTGGCCAGACTGGCGACATTGGCGAGATGGGCCGGCCCCGCCAGAGGCGAATCGCCCAGGGCACCCGCCGGGTGCGAGAACACGGGCGACGTCAGCTCGGTCATCTCGCCGCACAGCGAGCGGCCCATGCGGGCCTGGATGTCGGCGTACGATAACCCGTCGAGGGCCAGCAGGTAGGACAGCTTGGTCAGGGCGGCCTCGGTGGTCAGGTCGTGCCCAAAGACCACGCCGGCGCGGCCGAGCGCAGTCGCCGGCGCGTACAGCGGGCTCACAAAGCCGTTGGTGCACTGGCTGACGTTGACGACGACAATGCCGCGGGCGACGGCGTCGCGGATGACGCGCGTCAGGCTGCCATCGACGCCGCCGGGGGCATTGCCCATGCCGAACGTCTCCAGGATCAGTCCCCTCAGGTTGGCAACGCGCAGCACCGAGTCGAGCATCTCCGGCACAATGCCCGGGAAGATGCGGAAGCAGGCGACGTGGGCGGTGTCGAGGTAGGTGGTGATGCGGAACTCGGCGATGCGCGTGGGGCGGCGCACGAGCGACCAGGCGACGTCGACGCCCAAGCTGGTGACGCGGGCGAGCGGCGCGGCGTTGGGACTGGCAAAGGCCTCGAACGACGACGCCGACACCTTGGTGGTGCGGTTGCCGCGGAACAGCGTGTGGTGGAAAAAGAGGCACACCTCGGGCACGACAAAGGTACCGGCAATAATCAGCGACCCCAGCAGGTTGTCGACGGCGTCGCTCTGCAGCGCAAAGATGGACGCCTGCGAGCCCGTGAGAATCACCGGCTTGCCCAGGTCCGACATCATAAACGACAGCGCCGACGCCGTGTACGCCAGCGAGTCCGTGCCGTGCAGCACCACAAACCCGTCAAACAGGTGGTAGTTGTCCTTGACGGCCTGCGCGATCTCGGCCCAGCCGGCCGACGAGATGGAGCTCGAGTCGAGCAGCGGCGAAAACTCCAAGATGCCGTAGCGGATGTGCCGCGAGTAGGCGCTGACGGGCGTGCGCAGGCTGGGCAGCTCGAGGCGCTGGCCGTCCTTGTAGGCCGTCAAGGTTGTGGGCGGCGCCGGGTCGTTAAATGACGGCCGCGGGGCCATGGCGTGCTCGAGGAAGCCGTCCATGGGCACGAGGCCGTCGGGCGACGGGCGCATGCAGATGGTGCCGCCGGTCATGATGATGAGCACACGGGACTCGGGGAACGGCGAGGGCGGTGCATCGGGCGTGGCGGAGGGTGTGGCAGACGAGGTGGTGGCGACAGGAATCGTGATCGGGCGTCCGGGCACCGAGCGGCCAGGGACCGCGTGGCTCGACGCCGAGCTGGCGGCCGACATTGTCGCGGCGCGAGGTGATGAGAGGTGGTAGGAAGGTAGTGAAAAAGATTAAAAAAGAAGGTAGACGATGGTGAAGAGAGGCGAGATGAGAAAAATATAGCCAGGAGATAAGAAGAAATAAGAAGAAAAGTGAGATGTCTCAGTGAGATGGAAGTGCGGGCGAAGAGGAAGTAACGAGAAAAGGGACAAGCGCGTGACAGATGGAGGAGATGGCCGAGAATGAAAGAGCTGAGGAGACGTCAAACAAAAGGTGACGATAGATGGCGACAGATGTTGAAGAACTTAAATATCAACGAAAGGGATGATGAAAAAGAGCGACGCCGGCCCAGCACCAAAAAAAACCCAAAAAATGGCAAATGCCGCCGTGTAAGTGCAAGTGCGTGTGCAGCGTTCGCACCTTCCTCTTTGCCTGCCTTTACCCTTTTTGGGGCTTTTGTTGCGCCGAGTGCGTTCGGCTTAGCGCCAGGGCGCCGTCTTGTGGTGCACTGCACAGTGGCTATTTGTGCTTTCTGTGCTTTTTGTGACGTAAAAAAGGGGTAACAAGAATTGATAGGGTGCCGGCTTGCTGCAGTGTTAGTGGGTGCCTGCGAGAAAGTTTACACGGTGCAGGGCGAAAGACGATGAAGAAAGCGAATATTTATAGAGCCGGCGTCGGGGACATGAATGGCGACATGTAGGAAGGAAGGTGCAGGGGAGGAGACAGAAAAAAATGGAAAGAAAACGGAAAGAACTTTTTATCGAGTCGATGCAGCAGGAAAGAGCGGCGTTGGGTGGTTTAAAAGGAGGAAGGTGGTTCGAGATAGTGGACAAGAGTGAGGAAGGTACGACGAGGACAGGACATAAGACAGGTTGAGGGACAAGTGGGAAGCAGATTTGAGAGAGGATAATAAGGAGAGCGTTGACGGAAAGAGAAGATATGAAATGGCGGAATATTTGGTGTGAAAACCAAAGCGTAAATGAAAATTTTGAAAGATAAGAATTCAACGTGAAGATAAAAGATTTTTGAGAGCTCATTTTTTTTTTAAAAAAAAATGAACCGATTGATTTTCCCATAAAAATATACATTAGATTAAGAGAGACATTTTACCAAAAAAGAGCCAAGGGAGGAAAGAACTATTGATTTTTGAAAAAGTAAAGAAAAGATGAACGCCTTTCCATCAATAGAAGATAGTGATACACATATTGTACATTGACCGAGACGACCTACCATGCACTCTAGACGCCGAGGCCGCCCCGGTCCATATCTTCCAAAATCTCTTCCTTAATGGCAATTCTGTCACCTGCACCCTCATCGTCGTCATCGTCTTCTTCGTCTTCCTCCTCCTCCTCGTCTTCCTCCTCCTCGTCTTCATCGTCGTCGTCTCCACCATCCTGCTGATCGTCACCGTCCTCATCCACCTCGTCGTCGTCGCCCAGGTCTTCAATGTCTTCAACGTCATCGTCTTCGTCATCGTCCTCGGCGTCGTCGTTTGCGTCTTTTTGTCCGCCATCCCTTTGTGTTGCGTCGTCTCCCGCCCCCACCTCCGCGACCGCCGCATCGCTCCGCTTCTCCGTAAAAATGGGCAGCGTGACCGACGTCATGCCGCGCTGGCGCACCCGCTTCTTGGGCCGCCCGTGGTACACGCGCGTGACAATCGCAGCCGTCTCCTCGGGCGTCAGGTTCAAGTTGGGCACGGGCACCTTGATCGTCCGCACGGCGCCCAAGCGCGGCGTCTGGTGCGGCACCGCCAGCGTGGGGGCAAAGCGGGCGTCGTCCACAATGCGCCCGAACCGAATGGCGAGCAGTCGGATCTTCATAATGGCGCGCGCCTGCGCCCAGGTGCCCTGGTGGTACCACCCGGACCCCAGGCGCTCGCACGTCGGGCGCGGCGGCGCGTCGGCCAGCAGCTTGCGGAGGACTGGGTCGTGCAGGTCGCAGACCTGCCAGATCTTGCCGTCGTCGCAGTAGCTGCGGCCGTCAAAGATGTGTGTGTCTTTGCGGAGGGCGACGGGCAGTGCCTCAGCTGCCGTCCCCTCTGGAGGTGCAGGATCCGCCATCAGTGGCGTCGTAACATGCCGGCCTTTCTTTTTGTGCGCACCATCAGAGGAGGGCTGTCCGCCCTCTGCCCCGTCCTCGTCCTCCTCCACCAGGCTGTGCCAGTAGTAGCTGTCCTTGCGCTCCGCGTGCCGGTGTAGCTTGAACAGCAGCGTCTGGTACTGCCGGTGCGACGGGTCCTTGCGCGGGTCGACGCCGTAGCGAACGAGCGTATCGCGCCACGGGCCACCCTTGAACTGGTAGCAACAGTGTGCAAAGTACACTTTGAGACGGTTCTCCGTAAAGGGCAGGCCCACGGCCGCGCTCATGTGGTTGACGAGCGCGCGGCGCGTCCACACGGGCCGCTCGGCCACGGCACGCTGCATCGTCTCGAGAATAACCTGGCGTCGCCGGCCAACAACAGGTGCGAGCCCCGGCGGCGGCGCGGTCGGCACGGGCTCTTCATCAAACGCCAGCAAGTAGCCGGCCACGGTCGTGGCAGCCGTCGAGTTGACAAGGCGGACGGCGCCGTCGTGGCCGGACACGACCTCGCGCACAAAGGGGTTCTGGGAGTAAAAGTAGGAGAACGGCAGCGTCTGCGACGTGAAAAAGGGCGGTGGTGGCAGGTCGACATTGGGGGCCATGGCCACACCAGACGTCAACGAAAAGGTGCGCAGTTTGGTTACTGTCGGTTAGTGGGAGTAAGTCAACAAAAGAGGATAGAGAAAAAAGGTAGACGTACACTCCCCCGGAAGAACGTTCTCGGTAAACTTGGTCATAAACTCCGAGTCGTGCGTCGACTGCTGGAAGTCGACCAGGCCCCGGTACCGGTGGCTGTGCTTGGCGATGCCGACCACTTCGGTGCGGTACAGCCCGGCCGTCTCCTGCAGCCTCTGCCGCAGCCGCCGCGCATCCCGGTCCACCAGCGTGTCGCCAGGCAAGTGGGCGTCAGACGACAACAGAGCGCTTTCACTTCCGTCGACCGCAGCTGCGTCGTACTCCCACGCATCGTCGGTGCCACGCTTGCGCTTCATGCCCGTCCGTTTTGGGATGTGCACGGCCAGCACCACGTTATGCGTGGCCGCGCAGTGCGACGACAGGCCGCTCGCCGCCGGGTCGTCGTGCCGCAAGAACACAGACACCGACGACTGTGGACCCGACGGCTGCACAATCTCGCCGTAGTCGGCGCGGCTGGCGAAGCTGTCGATGCCGCGCTGCAGGCTCGTGAGCAAGGCGGGATGCTCGACGGCCGCCATGGGCCGCCGCGGGATGGGCAGCACAGGCGCCGTAGACTTGGCAGGGGCAGGGTTGGCGGCAGCGGCACTCGCCTGACCATTGTCCATGTCGACGTCAACGTCCATGTTTGTTGTTCGCCATGAGTTGTCGTAAAATGGCGCGGTGGGCGGAAATAGAAACAATAGTTGCCAGTTTGGTTGTCGTGAGGGTCGCGATGCAGTGCTTGACGCGCTGTAAAAGTGGATGTACAGGCAAGAACGACACTGCACTGTGTATCACGTGATCTATAAGATGGACATTTTGTTGGACCCACTGGCCATCCGCCGTCACGTGTACGTCACGTGATGGGTTCCATATGATGGATCTGCCCCTGAGAG